>CM017555.1:91079020-91463291 GCA_007844125.1 Sinonovacula constricta
GAAAACTTATAATGTTAGAAACATTTTAGGAATTAACAATGCACAAGTTAAGCTATTGATTTCCTTGGTCTTTTTTATCATACATATTGAAAGCGCTTAGAACAAGCACCCAGTAGTATAGGTGTAATGCCCAGTGTTTGTATATGACCTTGACATCTGCAGCATAGTCAAGGTCTTTTGACAGCCATTGGTCAGACCACATGTCCACTGTGAGCATTTATTAACCATTCCATACTTGCATAGTTTTGAAACCCATATCTACATGCAGCAGATAGGACAGTGCTTGTTTAGACAGCTATGATGGGAGATGGATTAATTGGGTATAAACTTTTTGTGTGAGCATGAAGGTTTTGTCCATATTAGGACTTACAGTTTATGGTTTGTTTCTGAAGCATAGTCTTAGTGACTTCACAGTCCTTTCTAAAGGCTGTGATAAGGAAACCCCATTTTCTCAGAGGTGATTTTTGTAAACCATTATTTTAACTTCACATCTCTTGTGCATTAAGGACCAGTCAGTGCAACTGTAATGGACATGTTACGTTCCACCTTCAGTTGTTTGTCATTCTTGTTGCTTTCTTTTCTTCTTTAGGAATAACATTTAATGCAGGTATTTGGAATAGGAGCTTTATTGGAATAGGTTTATGCTTCATTTTTCTTAATTAAAGATAAAACTTGCTGAATTATCTGATTTTGTCGTTTAATCTTTAGCAGTCACTTAAGTTTAGTCTTTAATAAAGTGGTATAAAACTAAAGATATTTTAATGAGGCAGTGTTAGTATTCATCTTCAGTGCACTTTCTAGTTTTGTTTGTTGGTCACAAATATGACACAATATATTAAGTGGTTTTAATTTTTGTTAGATAATTTTTCAGATAGATGATTAATTTTGGTCATAAAGACATCCTCGTTGTATTTTGATCTTAATCTAGATGTTTTATAACCTAGATTTACAAATGAACAAAAAGATGCTTAATCAGCAATTGCATCCTAGCTTAAGAGTTAGGAAAGCTGCCGAAACCAATGAGGGTCACAGTTTGCTTGACATATTGTTAGTTTTCATTTTTCACAAATACTTTTAAGAGTGTCTTAAAATGCCATATGTAGTTTTAGAAAAGCTATCAAGGGAAATCACTCTGTGATTTTACTCCAGTCTTTGATTTTATTTTTGATCCACTATTAGCTGGTGTTGGTTGTTGTGTTTCTGAGGGTTTGTTTTTCTTGTTATAGTTCAAGTATGGGCTCAGTAGTTAACTTGCTTCATTCATTATAATCATTACATTGTTTTGTTGTAGTATATCAACTACACTGTAGGATCTTCCAGATTTTTGTTTTCTGTGATATTTCTTACCTTTCAGGAAGTCTGCTAAACTGGACCATTGTTTTTTCAAATCTTAAACATTTTTGGCCAATTTTCTTAATATATTTTATTTTTTTATTAAGTATTTGTGCTTCTGTTAAAATATAAATCTGCAATGATAATGAAAAAGACATTTTGCCAGAAAACAATTGTAGTCTTTCATAATATGTTGGTGTAAGTGTTCAAAAGATTGTAGTTTGTTCTGAATGTAATAGAATAAGTAGAGCACATGTATGTCAACATTAACATTTATGGTATGATTACCTATATTCATATATTATTTACTAATTGTTATGGTTAAATGTAGTTATATGTGTATTGTTGTCAGTTAAGAATATCATATCTGCTTGCCATTTTCAAACTTTTAAAACATTTCTATATTTGAATTTTTCCAAACTTGCATGGTTGGTATTATTTCTTTTGTATTCTTTGGTAAAGAAGACTTTCGAGACTTACATTTATGTTGATGTTTTGTTATTTAAATTTGCATAATTTGTGTCAGTACCTTTATTTTTTTCAGTTCTGTTTGTTGATGTTAATTTGTTACTCTGGTGCTGTTTTATTTTAGGATTCACACAAATAATTATCACATTTATTTTCTAACAATTCTGTTTTCCGATGTTTGTTTGCATATAAAGGTAGATCTAACAACATATGCTTGAGTTAAATGAAAATTGTTGCTTTTTAAAATTCACTTCCACTTTCTTTTGTTGTATAATAGTTCAAGTTTACTTGGCACACATTTTTTGTTACAATACTTTATCACAATACTATAAAAAACTTACTTGTGTAAATATACATACAAATAAAGAGTATAATAAGCCAACTTACAGTGTTATAACTGCTGTTGTCAACTATATCAGATGTTGTTGTGATTGCGTATTGACATAGTGTATATTTGCCTGGACAAGTAAAAAAATTATAATACTAATCTGTTTACCTCTGAGCAAAACATATCAGTATGCTTTATTTGGATGTGTCTATATGTACATGTATTCACAAAGCATACTATGGGATCTTGCAACCAATTTCTTACCTCTTTAAATATGATAACATCTTTTATTAATCAAAAGAGTATAAGCAATTTTTGAAATAGCTACATGTTTGTTCTGGCAGTTAATAAATACTTAAAATTAATGGCAGTACCTATACTTCCACATGTTAATGTTATTAACGTTTCTAACATGGTGTTTTAAATATTTAAATGCATAATTAGTTTTTGATGTAAGCGTTGTTTTCATTCATAATTGTCTGTTAGTCTATATAATTGCATACACACATTGGTGTCCGAGTTTAGCATTTTTTGATATATTTCATGTTCATGTTTTCTTTTCTAGTCTTAAGTACTATCATTCATGTTTTATGTTTCTATAGGTTTTCTCTTTTATTTTATTTGGTATAATGACCACCTACCTTATATATTTGGTAAAGTATCACACCAACAATAATTAAGGACAGTATTAAGTTGAAGCAAATACATTTCTGCTTTCACAAAATGACTTGTATCCCTTTTCAAGTTCTATCTAAGATTATCTTACTAATTTAACTGACAACCTAATATTGTTTATAAGCAAAGGTTAGAAAGACAGGTCCCAAAGGTTAGAAAGACAGGTCCCAAAGGTTAGAAAGACAGGTCCAAAGTTAGAAAGACAGGTCCCAAAGTTAGAAAGACAGGTCCCAAAGTTAGAAAGACAGGTCCCAAAGGTTAGAAAGACAGGTCCCAAATGTTAGAAAGACAGGTCCCAAAGGTAAGAAAGACAGGTCCTAAAGGTTAGATAGACAGGTCCCAAAGGTTTGAAAGACAGGTCCCAAAGGTTAGAAAGACAGGTCCCAAAGGTTAGAAAGACAGGTCCCAAAGGTTAGAAAGACAGGTCCAAAGTTAGAAAGACAGGTCCCAAAGTTAGAAAGACAGGTCCTTAAGGTTAGAAAGACAGGTCCCAAAGGTTAGAAAGACAGGTCCCAGATGTTAGAAAGACAGGTCCAAAGTTAGAAAGACAGGTCCCAAAGTTAGAAAGACAGGTCCCAAAGGTTAGAAAGACAGGTCCCAAAGTTAGAAAGACAGGTCCAAAGTTAGAAAGACAGATCCCAAAGTTAGAAAGACAGGTCCCAAAGTTAAAAAGACAGGTCCCAAAGGTTTGAAAGACAGGTCCCAAAGGTTAGAAAGACAGGTCCTAAATGTTAGAAAGACAGGTCCCAAAGGTTAGAAAGACAGGTCCCAAAGGTTAGAAAGACAGGTCCCATATGGTGACACATGGTCCTACAAACTTACCGCCTCCTTCACAGATCTTTATCTTCCCTTTTGTTTAATCTTGAAACCACTAAATTAAACTACTTAACTTTAAGTCATTCCATTTATAAAAGACTATTAAATGCCTTCATTTTCTCTCCCATTTGTATGTTGCCAGTTGGCTTTTAACTAGTTAGATCTAGTGAATATGAAAAGAATGTTTAATGTAAATGTTAAACAGTCTAATTCTGTCTTTTTTTCCTCTGTTAAAGGGACAATGACTACTTGTTATATTTTTATTTGTCTTGTTCAGAATCTGGTTTTGTTTTTCTTTTATTTCGGTACAAGTTGTTTCTCTTATTGATGGTTAATTAATGTGTACTTTACAATTATTATCTAATTATGTACATGTGTAGACTTGTTGCTGTTTTAAGACTTGTTGCTACTTTGTTAAGATTTGGTCTTAGTTGTTCACTCATATAATATATTGAAGTATGATCCCTTGTCTCTGAAGCAGTGGCAATGGGCCAAGGCCATCTTGACACAGGCTTGCTGGATCCTCCTGGTCATCAGTATGTAATAGTGAAACTTTCAAGCATTACCAAGTCATTCTAAAACAGATATAAATTCGACATGTTAGAATTTTAGGAAACGTTTTTAACCTTAATAATAATATGGCCTTAGCCGACGTTTGTGGACACTTGACCTTCTACTTTGCATGTGTTAAGAATACGTTATGCCAATCATAACCCAGCCCCTGTGTCCTTGTTGCTGTTGTTGTTCTGCATTTTATTGTTGCTGGATATTGTTACTATGGCTACAGCGACTGGCCTATTGGAACTCCTGAGCGACCATTGCTTAATCATTTATGGTGTAACATGAGTAGCAGCCGAGTTCGGATTGAACGACAGTCATGCTGACAACATGTAGAACTCTTTTATTCTGGTTCCATTATTCATCCAGATACTCATAGCAATAAAGGGTGTAAATGGTGTTTTTGTGTCGTTTTTTCATTATCATATAGATATGTTTGTTACCCACAAAATAGGAAAATAGAGAAACGGGCCTTACTAGTGGTACCTGACTCTTTGCACAGATACATTCTATCAGTTTGCATATAGATTTTGTATATTTGTTAAAGATTTTCTGACCATATTCACGGACTTGCTTTGAGTTTGGGGGATTTAATCACAACAGAAATGGTAAGAAAGTTTTAGCCAAGAAATAATCTTACTTTATATCATTATTTTTTTCTAATATATTTATATACGCACGGGGGATTTCCGTTAAATGTATACTTCGAATCTGATGGAAATCCTCATTTTACAATGGCATGATTTTTCGACCTTTTTATTGACACATTTAGGAATATAAACATCATTACAGCCTCATTTTATACTTGTGGTTGGTCAAGCGGTTCCAACCTCCCGGCGGTTGATTCTAAAATGGCTAACTATGTAGCGTATGCAGAGATAGGATTCACCTCATTGAAATAATGAGTGATGTCATAAGACAATTACCACAGACAACAATAAACAGCTTTTAGATAAGCATTATTTATATTTTATTCGATATACTGTCTGGCCTGAAGTGCCTGATACCAACCTGTATATAGGGTACTATAAACGTTTAAGTTTTATCACAGAACTTGCGTGTTCGGATCTCTTTGTCGACATTTCCAGTGGGTTTTTTTTTTCTAACATAGCGAGAAGTCGTCAGACCGGTCCGAAGATTATCGGAAACGTCTACAGAAATTACCTAGGCATAAAGCTTAAAAAGTGAAATGCCGTCAAAATCGGCAAGTTAATGAATAAAAAAAAAGAACAACGTCGAAAGTCGCCGTGAAAGATAGTAAACGCGTTTATGATATTAATATTAAACTCATTGAACCTCACAGTGCAAATAGCTTGCTGTCGATTTAACGTCCATTTAAATGAAGGCGATCTACACAGAATGCTGTTATATAACTATACTAAGGCACAGCAGTTAATCTCGTTAAACATATTTAAAAGTTGCGGCGACAAATATTAAGCTTTTAATTATTTTTTTTCATGAAACCAGAAATAATTCATTAGTTACTAGACAAAAACGACACGCAAATTATGTGCCTTTTCTCACGTACACCTTTCTTTTCATCGTGCTCAAATCTGTCGGTACATTTCAGTACATACTAAGAAATGGTTAATAACAATCAATTCGGTCGTAAAATTCCGTCAGTTTTAAAATCTTTAGTTAGCAGCCAAAAACTCATATTTATTCGATTCGAACCAAAAAAAGTTGGATATATAACAGCGCACTTGACAGCAAAAGAAATAGCACATTCTGGTGGTTTGAATTAGATCTACACTATTTTTTATGGGTTTGCCGATTGAATTATACAATCTTTCCGTACAAGTACAGATTATTGTATTGCACATTGTAGATAGAATACAACTAGTATGGTTATTCAACTTTACGGTGGTATCCGTAAGTTTCCTCACATCAAATGGACGTAACAATACATGTCTCCTACCCCTGTTTGAAGGAATTTCGGCTCGAATTCTGCATAAACTCATACGTGTTTGTTTTTTTTCTAAGCCAAACTAATTTTGATAACTACCTCATCTCACAATATAAATCGCGAAACTTTACTCTAAATGTTTCATTTTCGTCAAACATAAAAAACAAACATTACTGACATTTCTGCTAAAATATGTATCGGCATAAAAGCGAATGACCCGGATGATGATAATACGCGACCTAAAAAAGTAAGTGGTCATATTTTACTTAAAAATAATTTACTGTGCAGCGTGGTTCAGATTGGTAATATACGATTATAATGACAAATGGGGTGTTTTGATTCACTCTTCAAATAGATATAAAACAACAATAAACAAAAGTGTCATGTGATCGTTGCAGGTAACAAGAATTTGGTTGATTCAGGAAAAAAACTAAACTACCGGTAAAACAAAGTTGGTCCAAATTGTGGGACACCATATTTAACCTTTCACCAAACTCTAACGTCAAAGGTTCGATAGTCAAGGGTTATATTATTCGACAATGGTCACATCTTAATGTTATAGCTTCCACTTAACTTTCCAATATTTCCAACAACTGATAGTAGATTTAATGCATTGATATAACAGCCCAGGCCTTTATTCTATTGTTACAGTGAAATTTCTATAATGTTTGATTGAAAACTGCCATCTTTATGGTTATGGCTTTACCTTTCTTCATGTCCGATAGCTGCGTTATTTGCCGACAGAACATGCTGGGTGTGCTGGCAGAAACGTGGTTAGGCTACGACTTGGAATTCATTACATTGCCTATGTTCAAAACTCGAGCTGTATTGTATGAAACACAGACTGAGCCTAAACCGCCCGGTTCTCTAATTTTGATGTCGATGTGCAAACCAAGGTTTAGTGTTATAAAATTTCACTTTTTTCTACATTATGACATGTCATGAAGAAGTTTAAAGTCGCATAATGTTATTTACACGTATTTTTATAAGACGTTTTATTTCGCATGCATAAACCTTTAAGCATGACATATCTGTCACATTTTCCATATTGAACAATGAATACGCCCACAGATTTATGACTCTGCACGGTTTGTAACAGTTTCGGTCGGCAATACCCAGGTAAGTATTTAAAGAAAGCGACCTTTAAACACAGTTTACAGCTCCGTTGCATTTTATTGCTCTTTTTCAATGCAATATTTCAGAAGTCGGGTATTTGCAAAGAGCTTGGTATTAATGTCTCCGTGTGAGGGAGATTGTTTACTCCGGGGGCCAGAAGGTGTATAGGATGTCATAAATTACGCGAGATCTTCTCCGTGCTCAATGCTTTTCTTCTTTTCAAAGTCAAAGGCTGTTTTCATTGAGAAAAGTGGTTAACAATTTTCCTAGGTGTTATTTGTCGGTGGTATTATAACGAGGAGCCAATGTGATTCCTCTGATTTCTATTGCAGTTATTCTGGCCTGTTGTTGGTGTCAGTTGGTGTCAATCTAGTGTCAACAAGATTCTTCTTTCCGAATTTATTTGTTTAAATAAACACTGGAGAAGATACAAAATACATATGAATGCGTCTTTTGATGCCATAGTCAAATAGTCAGCTTTTGGGTACTTATTGAAAATATTTTGAGTGATTATTACGGACCTAATCCAACGTGTTCTATGAATGTTTTTAGAAATAAATTGAGAATGAATTCAGTGTGATTTATTTACGGACAGTTCAAACGATCTTCTGATAAAGAAAAATGAAAACGTGCGTTTTAATCAAAGGCGCCGATTTCTTACATACTTAAAGGAACATGGACAGAAAGAACAGGTAACACTAAGTTTTTTTATATTAAATAACATATTACATTTGTTTCAATGAAAAAGTATCTATTTATTTCAATGGTATTTATAACTAAATAAAAGAACACAGAAAACGTGCAGTAGATTTTGTAATCAACATTAAAAAACTTGTTTTTATTTTTACTAAAAGAAAAATTTGTGAAGAAATAAGAAAATAAACTAATCAACAAATCACGCATTTTAATTTAAAATTAATTTAATTTTAATTAAACCAAAGAGAATCAGAAAATTCACTTATCTCGTACAAACTGTCCTTCATGTTCTTTTGTCTTAACAATTCGTAAACTATGACAAGTAAAATTGACATAAAATCATAATTTTCATACCACAACATTGAAGGAATGATCTTGCCTTTACTTGATTTCAGAATCGTTACCACTTAGTCAAAACATTTAATCTCATTATACATTATCAATGACAAGGTAGGTGAAATAGTACACTATAATCGAGGTATGGCTATCTGTTAATGCTTAGTTTACGGGAAATTAATTTCCCCGTCATATGTCATTGAAATGTTATAAATATGATTAGTTCAGTTTGTAGGTTGTAGCAATTTCAGACACCTACTTTAACCGACAAGTCGTTTTATTTCATGTACATGATGATTGGTATTAAATTATATGTTTATGGACATGATCATGTTTCACACTCTACCCAAACTCGTCTACCAGTGCTGTCACACAGTGTTAAACTAACATCACCACAAATCACTCTCTTATATTTAATTTAAACAATGTTTTATCATTACGCGCCTCCTTATAAATCTTGACTTAATACCCTCAGGGGAAGATTGAAGTAAAATGTATATGGTTTTAGGTAGCAACTTTTCTCCTCATAAAGATGAACTATTATTCATTATTATTAGACATGTATCTGGGTTGAACCACCGGTGCACCACAGGCCAGCGGGAAGACATCCCTATATAATCGGGACTCGAACCCACCAGTGAGTGGCTGAGGATTTATAAGTCGGCGACTTAAACCGCTTTGCCACAGGCGCCCCCCCCCACCCCTTTTTCCACAGATTAAGAACCGCAATGCTAATAAATTTATTGACACGCATGCTGACGGGTGACAAATTGAAATAGCCGACTAAAAAAGGCAAGTTTAAAGACGACTTCCGATAAAATTTCAGATGTGGCTACGAAAAGTAAAAAGTCAATAACTTATATATTAATTTATTTCATTATAACGCAACTTAAATGTATGAGTTTGAACAGATCGGCCTTTGTCTACCGAAAAATGAAGAAAGACCGAGCTGTGTCGACTTGTTGATGCAAATCTAAAGATGCATTCAATGCTTTTTTTCTTCAAATAATTGAGATGACAAATATGTATACCTTGAACTAAATGCCAAGGGACAAATCGTATGACAACACTAAGTACATATATAGTTGACATATTCTTTGTAAAAGAATTTACAATTGTAAACATTTTAAAGAAAATACATTTTTTTAAACATGAACATGACGAACGTGCGGAAATATAAAATATCTTTCTGTTGTTTCCTTCTGCTGTTTAAAATGAAAACAACAACAATAACAAAAAAAACAACAACAACAACATCAAAACAACAGACAAACTAATAAACAAGCATCAGCAACAAAAAGTGTCGAAATGCCTAAACTTGTATTTCGGTTATATTTATTAAAGACCTATAGGTCTGTTTTCGTGGGATATACATGTATTATCTCTTAATCTGCTGAAAACGCAATGACCGCTTTAAAGCAAATCCTTCCTTATCAGGATCTGCACTATTTGTTGCAGAGTATCTTATACTGATATTGTTTTCGTCTGTGAGTGTAGTTTGTGAGCAGAATACCACGATTTTGAATGGATTTGTTGTAAATTGGCCTGAAAATTATATTATAAGTTATATGTTGATTCTTTTATAAAATGATACTGTTTTATTAAGTCTTATGTGTACACGCAGGTCCGGCTGGGAAGTAGTCCGGCATCAGATGGAGGAGGACAGCCTTACTTCCTTACCGTCTCTTGCCGGGACAGAGTCCGCTAATTCCATCTACCAGCTCTCCCTCCTCAACTCCCTCCAGCACAACCCACACATGCTCGGCAACTACAACGCAGTCATCAAGGCGCTGTTCCCCATAGCTCCCCTCAAGGTAAGAAGTGGAAAAGTTGTTCAAAGTGAATGGAGAACTGTTTCTGCTTCAAATGCCGCATGTCTGCAAATGAGTAAATTGTGTTACGATAAAAGCCGCAAATCACACAACAGACCATATGTTATAACAGTGTTGCAGTTTTCCATCTATATCAAGCCGATTCTGGATGTCTGAAATCTTGGTAGGGTATTAAATTATAAAAAAACAACGAAAACAACTAACCAATGGCGCTTACAATGACTTCAGCACTGTACAATGTACATGAAAATGAACAAGGTGCAATAAAGCGGGGTTTTTTTTTAAAAAAAGAAGATAACTTTCTATAATGTTTGAAGTGACGGAAGTTTCTGTAGGTGTTTGTGATTTTATTCGTTAACTTTAACAAATAAACTTGAATGTAATATGCATAAAGGGAATATAGAGCATATTGAGTATAATTATATCAAAAGAGCACAAGTCTCAGCGATGAGTCGGAATACTTTGTCTCAACTAACAAACTATCCTACTTCGATTTACGAATAAACAACATATACCCGAGGTAAGTCTAAAGACAACGTCGAAAATCAGGCTTTATTGAGATCTAGGTGTCTGTATTATACAGACAGTTTTCCAGTATCAATATATCTGAGCTTCCGTATAAATGTATAATACATGTAATACGTCTGAAAACAAACGCCATGTTTAAACTCTTTGCCGCATACGACACCGTTGCTTAAAGTATATTGTATTAAATGAAATATTAAATGGAATATTAAGTGGAATATGCAAAATGCACGTTATATATGACGGCTCCAGTGGAGTAAAGTTATTGGCATTTGCATTCCAAATGTGGCCTATCGGCGTTATCTCCCTTTTCAAATCTCTTTAACTCCAGGTAAAACTGTCTGCTTGACATGGTCTAAAACAAATCTGCAGGGTTTTACATTTTTATAAAATTAAAATCATTATATGTGCGTTTTGCAACCTCCGTGTACATTGTGTGACTCGGCTGTGAAGGTGGTCTAAATGTAGATGATATCAGTTGAAAGTGAAGAAAGGTCCCGGGGTCGGCTCTACGTTCGAAGTTGGGAAAATCCTTCGTGTATGGCTCCTTTGCTCTCTCCCACAAGCTTTTACGGATAATACTAAAACTGTCTTTTACGATTTAAAGACACCGCGCAGGAATGTTACGTTTTTACGTTATTATATTTAAGTGAATGTAAGATGACCTCTGCTTCACAAGTAAGAACCGCCACCGCATGACTGTATGCTTGTTATATTAGTAGGACGTTAATACTATATTTAAAAATAAATTTGTCTATAAATTCCATTTAGTACACCGCACTTCTTTTTGTTTTAGTGTTGAGGTTCGTAACAAAAGTACCGAGCGAATGTCGCGAAGCCGTTTACTATTAATACAATTACACAACTTCCTGATGGCGGCCATGGTAGTTAGTGTTATTAATCCCACTGTTCTTGTTTATCGAAGTCCCCTCAAGAGCCATACCAAAGTATATAGCAAAGGAGGCTTGACAGAACTTGCCGAGGGGTTGTTATCTTCTCTATTGTTTCAACATTAAAATCCCGCCAGAGGTCAAGTCCCTCGGTCTGATAGGGAACAATCCTTGATGCATCGGCCGAGATTGGAATCTGACAAAGCAGTTTTATGTCACAAGTAGGGGAAACATCATCGCAAGAAAGCCTTGATATCAGTTTTATAAGATAAATTATTTTAAAAAGTTTTGTCCAAATGCACATGCATCAGATCATTGTCACCAGAATGAAGTTGTCGTTTAATGATTCAACAAATCACAAGTACTAGAATGGTTTAAAGGAATTTGCAACGATGAACAAATCGGAGCATACGACTGTGAGTCTCTTTTCATCTTGGTTAAAAATAAGAAATTAATTAATGTTGTGCTTTAATAAAACTCTGAATTTATAATTCATTTTGAATTTAACGTGAAACATTTTACAGCCGTAAGTGTGTGTGTTTGGGGGGGAGGGGGGCGGGCTGCTTAGAGGTTTTGGTCCCTTTATTGTATCTATTTTCTACACGCCGTGTTTGTTGAACCTATTTTCGATGTATATAATAGAGTACCGCACATTCACATCTTGCTACATAACGTAGTTACATATTATTTATTCCCTCCAATACTGGGGAACACGTTATATTTACAGTTTTTACTTACTTTAAGCATATTTAATCAAGGCAGTTGAATTTGTACCAAGACAAATCAATAACACCAGTGTATGTTGCATGCCACAATTCAAATTTTATTACATTTATTTACTATTTCAACCTTATTGTAATTCCTTTTTTCTGTACAAATAAGTCGACAATACCATAGTCTATGAATAGTACTCATACAACTTGTTATAATGTTATACAACATGCACATAGTGAGCCTTTAGATAATTCGTATCTATCGTCAAACAGGTAATTTGTCACTTTTATAGAGTATGACTTAACCAAAAACAGCCCTTCAAAGTACACATTTTCTGAAATCAGAACTTCAAACTAAATACAGCTAACGTATTTCCTTACAATTAATGTCATTATATTTTATTCTGTGAATGGTTATCTCTAAATTACAAAGCCAACATTGCCGTTGCCTAATCTTGTTGGATATGTTTGTGATCAAAGAAGTGATGTGTTTGACGAGTGTTGGAAATGTTTAGGTACATGTGCTTGCCACACACTTATATCTTCAAAAGTTTCGTTGACATTTGATCGCAAGTGCCTCTCTAAGCTATACTTTCACCGGGTCATGCTGTCCATACCCATTAACACTGTTATATCGCCTACTTTAAAGGTGGTATCCGATAGTTTGCCTATATCAAAACATGCAACAATACATTATGCCTGTTTGTGGGAAATCTGGGCATAATTTATAAGTAAACTCATACTATCATCTAAGCTAAGACGATTACGAGGACCATCATAATTTCTAAATGTCATTTTTTTCCAAAATCGTTAAATTGGCACGATGGTGATTTCTGCTTAAATAGATAGTTATTGTATTTTTTTACCTTTTAAACTATGAAGATATTGTTTTGGTATTTAAAATACTTAATAAAAGCTGTTAAAATTCAGTATAATAGGTTAAAAAAATACAGTGGTGATTTAAATAAAGCACATATTTCCTGATTTCGGGTTGCATTAGCTTCTGCCTTCAAAGATGGCTGCCTTAAACTGTCTTATCGGTGCCTATAATATCACATGGAAACTATCTATATCAATAATGTTAGCAATGTAATATTTTAAACTACGTGACAACAATATCAATTATACATAAGCACATCGGGGCAATTTTTAATTTAGATTTATTAAACGTGTAAAGTTAAATAAGATCAATTAAAAACATGACCTGTTTAATCATATCACCCACGTGCAGTTTACATTATCGACTATCCATGATACCATGGCGTCAGTGTGCTGAAGCACTTTTTATGATTTTTTAAGGTCGTTGATAAATTTGTTTGCTCGCAAAAGGAAAACATTGATCGTTAATATTGAATTATTATATTGCAACTTTCGGTTTTACTATCTTCACTGCGGGGTTGCCTGAAATTGATTGACGATTATCGAACAAAATTTACAAAAGGAACACAATAAAGAAGCTCTTTGTGAACGTTACAGTTGTATCTTAAAATACATTTGATTTTCATTAAGGTCAACATTATATTTGACAATAGAAAAGTTTCGCTTAGTTTCTTTTAGGAAATATGTTTATTTTCTGCATATTTTAGCGTAAAAATAATCTTTTCCAGCGCGTAAATAGACCTTATAATTATTACTGTGTCCGTGGTAGTCACAGTGGTCGTTGTAGTCAATGTGTTAATAGAAATTGGAAAAGAGAGTACAAAATAAAAAAGAAGACGACGAAGAAATCATGCTGGCACACACTACATTATATTTCCTTTATTTACAGCTGTATTTCTTATCTCGATGACACTGGAAGTGTTTAGATCCATTTGATACCGGTGATAAAAGGTTCAATCATTTTATCAACCGTTTGTTCACCGGAATTTAAAAATGCGAATTTGAATGATTTAAGTCGAGTACTGTCAAATACTGTCGCCTCGATCGTGCCGACAGTTTTTGTTTAAACTTGCCGGTTCGGGTTCTAGAACCAAACGTATGCTGTGAGAATAATTTACTATTGTGTAAATAGACAGGCCTCCCTGGGCCATCTTCTGTTTAATCCCACCCTGAAGGTAGCAGTACCGTGCAGTCGCCTAAGTGAAGGACCTTACTCCATGAAGGGGTTTGTCAGCTTGGACACTTCGTCCTCAATGTTTGTTGTTGTGTGGTTATCACTGGCCTCACAGGAGTCTTACATTATTGGACAACAACGTTTTAATGGTTTAATCCGGTGTGATATTGTTTTTTGTTGGATTTGAAATCATTAGTACTGGATGTAAATTAGATGGACGAATGAACGTGGTTTTGTGTGCTTTAATTACTTAGTATTGAGGTTTCAGCGAAATTGAAACGATTTTACGTGAAGGAAGTTTATTTAAAATGCAAAAGTACGGTACAAATATATTTTGAATATTTAGATCTATCGATCTTCAACACCAAATCTTCAACACCAAATCTTCAAGAATCTAAGAAGTGAATTTAGTTTGGATAGTTATTTGTGACAAATGCAGAATGCATCATTATAAATACTCTTGTTAATATGTTTGAATATTTTATATATAAAAACAAACACTTTTTATGTTTACTTTCTTTTATTAGAAAATGTATTGATTTTTCATTAAACTAATTACAATGAGCGGAATTGTAATCATATAAGTATTTTTGTTCTTACTCATGTAATGTTACTTTTGAAAAACGAAAGAAAAGTGAAATCACGGATGTTGAGTGAATAAGATAGTGAACTAGCATGCTTTTGCGATGTGTTAAAGTTAACAATAAAATATGTAAGTTCTTTCTAGATGGACGACTCAATAAATTTAAAGTTTCTTTAACAAAAACAACAACATTGACAACAGTATGTATACAATATGAGAACTACATGCAGGATTCTAAGTGCCACTGCCTTAATGTATTAAAGTGCTTGCATTAAGGGTAGACTGAGACAGTAAATATGGGGTCAACAATGCTAATTATCATGTTTTATTTGACAGGCTGATAACGTATGTCAATAACAAGAGTGCCTCTTTACATTCGAGGTCGTGACTGAAAGAAAGACGGACACAAAATAATGAGATTTTACTATATATATTGTTTGTGTAGCTAGATTCGCGGATAAATATTAAATAGATGCGGGCAATAGATGTCAGAGGTTTAACTCAGGGGTTAATGCGGTGACAAGGTTGGACAATTGTTTGGTCTTATAAAGGGAGACAGTGAGCTGATATTTATGAAAGTCAGTTTAAGTTGACTTTCTAATTAAGCGTACATAGTCAATGATAATTCTGGCCTCTCTGACCATTTATGAATGTTTGACTGCCACAAGGGCATGGCCTGTTGATGGGTACTGACACATTCCAGCTGTGTCCCACAATAACTCACGATTAAAAAGCCATTTATCTAAACTCCAAACGTATTGCGGACACAAAGATGTGACAGCGAACGTCAGTGAATCAAACGGAATTGTGAATTTAAAAGTGACGATTTATCACAAATTGTGTTCGTGTGTACTTACAATAAATATTGAATAATTGTAACGTTCTTATTTCCGTTTAAAAAAAAGTAAATGAAAAATATATTCTAGTACAAAACAAACAACCAGATAATCGGATGAAAATAAGATTGAACATTAAAGACATTAAAAGCTGGCATGAATACGTAAATGTTTTGTTAAACCATGAATACGTAATTTTTTTTGTTAAACCATGAATACGTAAAAGTTTTGTTAAACCATGAATACATAAATGTTTTGTTAAACATAGCACCGGACATAATATTAGAGATTTGTCTCAAGAAATTATTAGCCGTCGGTTAATATACAGACCTAGATATTTGGAAACAATGTGACAATTGACAGTGAATTGTTTTGAAACTGTTGCAAGCGATTAGATTAAATAAGATCCTGCTGTCAATAAGCCATGTCCTGGCGACCGTGGACCGTGAATGACGACCGACCGGTCGCTAATGACAGGGCGTCGCTCCTTCATAGGCGAACTCGACGTGCACAGACTTCCGTCAACGGAAAAGTCCGATTCTCTACGAACGAGTTTGGTGTTGGAAAGGTAAGGGAACAGTACGTCCGTTAACTCAATAACTAAAGTTGATTTAAGGTCAGGGTCATTCGATTGCGAACAACGTATTCCTTAGGTCAAAACAGCAAAGCATGTCATTTTGATTTACTACAAAATGTAAATTTTAAGGCGATATCCCACAGTAAGCCACTCGTATATCAAATACATTTTGTTATTTAAATCTCACGTGAGTGTGTTTGATAGTTATTTTTGGTCTATTTCTGATTCCTGGCTCAAGGCGGCTTTAATAACTGGTACTTCAATGGCGGGGCAGCCATAAAATTACTCGCACTAAAATTTCATTTATTTCTAACACAGTTGACGGGGATTTCCACTAAATAAAGATTACATGTATTTTGAAAATGACGTACAACCTTTTTGCTCCTTTTTTGTACGACTGGTTAATCAGTTTGTATCATTGTATCTTATTATTATTAAAACCCAGATAAGATATTACTTTTTCGTTTGTGGAATAAGTGATGACAACCGTCTATTGCTTGATTAAAAAAAAACTAACTTTGCCTGTATCTAGAATGGATTTCCCTTTTGTGAAGGTGCTTGTGGTGGCAGTATAACACAATGCAATTAATAAATACAATACAATATAATGAGATGCAATATAATTTATTAGCTTAGATTGCAAATAACCATATATATGTGATCATACAAGCGAATACAAATACAGTGATCCACGTGACAAATTACAGTTCAAATTGAATTCACTGGGGCACAACTTGAACTTGTAGTCTTAAAAATAGAACTAGTAAAAACAAAACATTGTGGCACCTTCCCACAAATCTAAGGCACTAATACAAAGCGCTGAACTGTAACTTTCTAATGCTAAAATGTGATTTAATCCCCAAATCTAAATTTCTGCCAGAAAGGTCGGATGTCAAATTTAGCAAATAAAATGTAGGTTGCATTGAGATAAAACACCTTTTGATAAAACCATTCCTTGTGCACGTGCAGAACTTTATTCGCATCTAACAATCAATGATTTATCACAACTTGAATCCGTTATCGCTCCTCCGGGCCCCTCTAACCAAAGGTTCGATACCTGAATGACAAGTCCCGCGGAGAAGTATCGGCTTGAAATATTTGCCCTTCAAATGACAGACTTGTTTTTGCCATTTTTTTCCTTACAACCTCATACAACTGTATAAAGGCGTATATCATAGCCAGCAAATAGAGCTCATCCTGATCAGATCGCCTCTAGCTAGACCTTCTTGATCTGGATTTACACGTGTTGCAAGTGGTAAGTTAGTCAAGGGTTTAATATTCAAAAAAATAAAACACAGGCACATTTTGAAAGCCACGCAACATTGGGTGACTAGAAAATAGGGATACACATTTAGGGTCACTGGAGGCAATTGAAACTTGAATTGTGGGTACAATCGTGTAATAAAACTATTCCAATAAAGTAACCAATTGCGCTTACAAACCATTTAGACTGAATATCTTCCGAACAGGCCATTATCTAAAGCTTAACCCCATTCACATAGATGCTTAAAATTATTCTGTTGGAACTTTCCGACACCGTCGGGCATTCGGTCGCGATACCAACGAAGAAAACAGACGGCTTCATATAAACAGTTAATATACATGGACTTATGTACCATTAATAAAATTTTATTGTATGTGTTGTTGTCATTAATATTCAAACACTGTTAATAAATGCGTATTTTCACCAAATTTACGTGACAGAACATTAACAATGATATCTGTTCTCACGAGCCACTTATGGAATGTATATTTTATTAGGACGCTGGTGTAGCCGGTAATAACATGAAATCGGTCGTGTTCTGCAAAGCCTTTTTTCGGAGAAAAGAACCAAGTATTCCATTTTATGTTAACAGTGTAGCTTGCAACACTAATGTTATCTACAGTTGTAAAAAAGTAGCATACATTAATAGAAATTCGAAATTGTTTGGCGAAGACTTGTTACTAATAATAAAACGAGTATGCCGGCGTTAACAATGCAGGTTGTAATTACAGATGAAGCAGAAATCAAGGAAGAAAGCAAAGTAACAGATATGCTTTTTCCCATGAGAGTTACGGTACTTTACTCTCAAACATTTATGTAATGATTCGGCAGTGTAAGAGAATGTCTAGTTCCAAGTGTAGTCATATTCATGTTAAAAAGAGCATACTCTCAGTGGCGCCGTGGACCTCTCACATCCGTGCTCCTTTTTATGTTAACTTTAAACCAATATGACTAACGGATGTTACAAGGTGGTTTCCGTGTTTACTGGCTGGGCGCGGGTAAACAATCAGTAGATCAATATATACCAGCTGTTATTGTTCGGTTGACGCAATGATTGATTACGAGGGTTGAGAAAGAAAGTCAGCAGGTTTCTCCAAACCAGAGAGTCAACATTTGTTCTACTGCAAAACAATGCTTGTGCAATACTTTACCAAGGGAGCAGTTATGTAAACCAGTCAGTAAATATTTATCAACTTTAATACCAAAATGTGCAATACTATACTAAGACAAGAGACGCCGCCAGCTTGTGTGTGTGGATACACGTACTATGTGCAAACGACATCGTGACGTAATGTTTACCTTTGCCCTTCGACTTTGAATTTTAATTGAAGAATTTCCATTAGAAAAATGAACACAACTAAATGGAAATGTCCACTTCAACAAGTGTTTAGCTGCCTAATGGAAATATTATAAAACGAACTTTCAGGATAGGGACACTCATAAGAATAATACAACTTTTGTAAAAGTTCGATTTAATGAAGTGACTTTTTCAACTCTTTAACAATATAATTTAGTTACGCAGCTCAGATTGACAATATATAAGCTTAGAGATTCACCCTGTAATTGACAAAACATTTCTCGCCGTGTTTAACTCTTATTACTAAAAAAAATTTTATACGAACGTTAACACCTCAAAATGTTGACGTTAACATTAATGTTACGATTATATCAAATCACGTTATATTTGTACATAAATCATTAACAAATAAAGTCCTGATATATTAATATCGTATTAACATCTATAATCGCAAATGGATACATCGTAAATTCATATGATTTGATTTTCTGTTTGTCAAAATTAAAATAATAAATCGCAATAACTATTATATTATATAAGTTATTACTAGCAATGTAATTATGAACTTTTAAAAACCCTGCCAAACTATTTAGTTGTACGACAAAAGTTTACAATTTAGAATCATAATTACGACTGAGGTAAATATTTATTTGATAAATGTGGTTAATAACACATATACAACAACATCAACAACACTTGCTGGACATTCAGTAGCTTCATGTAGTTTCTTATTTATAAAGCATGATAAACGTTGTTGCGGTTGCTGCTGTTGTTGTTACTGCTGCTGTTTTTATAGATCTGTGATGACATCCATGCAGTCAATAGTAAAACAGAGACAGATTTGTGCGGTGTTGGTCAGTAACAACTTACAAAATATAGAGGTGCGTACGTGGCAAAGCGGTTAGAGTCTCCTTGCTTGGGTTCGAGTCCAGGTCTGGGCAAGAACTTTCATGTTTAGAGGTTTTCCAGCTTATCTTCTGTATGCCGGTAGTTTTACCCAGACATAGGTCCGTGGTCGTCCTCCACCAAAATCCCATTGGCGTCGCCAGTATGACCATAACTGTGTCGATGCCATGTTATAAAATAAAAAACAACAACAGCAAAGAAAACAACCAATTAAATTGTGTTTCTTAGTATTGGTGTTCTAATTTGGACAGAAAAGTACAGGTGCAAACTGATTAAAGCACACGATCTTTCCTTCGGGTAGATCGTGTGCTTTAGTCAAATTGAGCACAGGTGTGACATCTTTCTAGTATGTGTATGGATGGTACGGTGTATGTCTTCAAATGGGTCCTTGTGTACTGTAATGTTTTATAGTAATAAAATCTTGAAAATTTATTTATAAGATTACATTTTATTTGTCTATTTTAGTTGCCGAAAATCAACGAAGAAGGTCATAAACGTAGGAAAAGCTTCAGCAATCCTGAAAAGATCGAAAGGTAACCAGAATATTTAATTTGTCTATTTTCAGCATTACAATATTCGGATTCAAAACCTGTTAATTCATATACCTGTACATGTTTATAAGCGGGTTTTCACATGTTCTTATGATATACAAGTATGCAGTTCTATTTTATGTCTAATCAGAAAAAAAAACGTTCTTGTAATACGAGTCACACCCATGTTGTATCTTAAAGCCTGAGCGAAATTAATTTGCAGTTGTCTGCAATCTTTGGTAGCTACAATAACTACAACGACATTAACTCTTACTGAATCGGGTAAGTCAGCGAGTCTATTGAAAGGCTGTACAGTTATTAAGGGGCAGATTACGCTGTCCATCCCCAGTCAACGTGTGAAGTGCAGGTGATAATCCTAGAAACTAATAATCACTCCCTTCCAGGATTTATCAATTGAAATTAATGACACGCTCGTGTAGAATGAACGTAAGTCAGAGGTGAATCATTTAAAGTGTATTGTCCATTAGAGTTGGTTCGAGTTCTAAAGCCATTGACATCTTATTGATTTTGTTATTAATTTAATAATACGGATGATGATGACGACGACGACGAGAGCATCGACGACGACAACGACGACGACGACGACGATGATGATGAAAAGTTTAAACTAATTGTTCAAATGTGTTGACATTAAATGCATGTTCCAAATAATAACTAATGAATATGATTATATTCGTGTATGTCTTTAAATCAAGCAATAATAGCTGTAGTATAAGAAGTATACTTATCAAATCCCCCCTCCCCCACCCCCTCCTCCCCCACCCCCTACTGACCCGATACAATAGAACAGTTCTCTTTAAAACACACTTCAAATCGATACAGAAAGTGACATAGTGGTCGTACATGTAGTTTATTTATTGAGTTTCAATTCATCAATATACATGCAGTATATAATATATAAACAATAAATCACTATAAATCAAAAGGCTTTCACTTAAATGCCTATTGAACAGATCAGAGTTATAAATCGGTAATATAATCCTGTTGTGTAACACTATGTAAAACCCGGTCAATGAAATACTGTCCAGATTGTGAGTGTTTTGTACCTCGGTCCGCATTTTCGGAGTGTGTGCATGTCATCTTTTACATGCTATAGGGGAACTATATAGGCTGAAGTATGCATGCATGCATCCGTGTGAAAAATTCTGTTCTTTTTTTTGTGCCACAACAGCGTTTTAGCTTATACATGTAAATCTTACAAATTTAAATTCAAATTCACGTGTAAAGCGGAATAAAGAATTTAACTTATTCGATTGCGCTTCATGAAAACTTTAAAACCATTGTTTACATATGCGTCATTGGTATATTTACACTCAAAATCAAAATTCAACTGTATGTTATTTACAAACAATAAATATTTACAATGCATTTATTATAATCATATGAACCATTACAACAAAAATACATATTTGTGCACTCCAACGAGATACACTCAGATAAACATGGAGGTATCCACCATTTAACAAACACATACGCACAAATATTGTGTTCATTTTAAGGTGTTTATTGCATGAATAAAAGTGTGTTTGATCACTCCTAAAACACACGATGAGTGTTTAAAACCTGTCTAAAATATCTTTATACAGACTCTTATAAGAAGATAACTGTATACGTATATATGTTTTTTGAGAGCATTGACATGTAATGCTCTATAACTTATCTCTCAATATAGTGAGTGGTTTAATACCTATGTTTATGCTTGTTGTATATTTAGTACTTTTACTTACTTTGTGCATTTATTAAAAGATAAAAGGTATAACTTCGTATATATTTGTACCTGACCCGACGAAATAGTTTATTCGTTGTGCATATATTGTGCATCAACTAAAGTAACAAGAGAATGGAGATGCCGGGGATTGAACCCAGGGCCCATCACAAGCGGCGAAGCGAGCACTCTACCATTGAGTAACATCCTCTTAAAACAGTACTGTAGGTTATTCCTCATTTAAGCAACAAACTGTTGGATTGTCTGATAACATTATTTTAGTTTTTTGTTTATTGTGTATATAAATTATATTTCTTGATAAAATATTAAATGTTCGTGGATGCTCGTGCCATATCTGATAAAATAGTTAAAGCTCTGTGCAGTAGATAAAATAAAAGAAATGTGGAGATGCCGGGGATTGAACCCGGGGCCTATCACATGCAAAGCGAGCGATCTACCACTGAGCTACATCCCCTTCGTAAAATTGCCCATAACTGTGTCATTGCGGTGCAACAATTAAAAAGACTAGCTGGTGTAAAATTTGTATCTTGGTCTTATTAATCATAAATCGAAAATTAAACATAAAAAAGTCATTAGATCTAAAATCCCCACTTGATCAATATGTATATGCTTATTTGAACTCGTCACTTATGCATCGGTATTTGTGACAAGTCAGAGTTTTAACAAAATAAAGACGTGCTGTTATTCTTAAAGTGCCATATTTTGGAAACAAAATGTTGTGTGTCAAATGGTCTCAATCAAGGAAGCTTTATTAATATTTAAGTATCAACTCGACTTCAACTTACTTTCATCCCCGTTAAATAACCCATTTCCGGGCTACAACGAGTATCAGATAGTAATTAAGTATCTAACTGCAGTAAACAATATTTCTTAAATACTAAGTTCGCGTAGAGGGTTTCTTTGGTTCGAATCCACTGTCCCCAATTGGATATCAAAAGTTTTATTTTTTCAGTTAATATGATTCGACGGCAATGATGGATTAATAAGAGTTTGCGATTATTTTATGCATAATTTATTTAAAATAAGTGGACTTACCCATATAAGTAGACTTACCCACAATAAACTATCTTACATTTTCTTTATAAGTTCTACCACCTACTATATCAGTAAGGTAAAAGGATACAATATGTGGAGATGCCGGGATTGAACCCTGGGCCTCTCACATGCGAAACAAGCTCTCTAGCACTAAGGTACACACCTTAAAACTGTGTTGTAATGTAGCTTATCATTAAAGTAACACACTGTTGGGTTATCTGCTAACAGTATTTTTTGTTTATTTAGTTTAATGCGTCTATTATTTGATAAAATTTGGAATGTTCGTGAAGGATTGGGCTAGATCTGATGAAACAATCTTTGTGTAAACTGAGTGCAGTAAATAAAAGAATGTGGAGATGCCGGGGATTGAACCCGGGGCCTCTCACATGCGAAGCGAGCGCTCTACCACTGAGCTACATCCCCGTTAGTCTGTTTGGATGTAACATAGCTTATCTCTCATAATAGCAACCAGCTGGTGGGTTGTCTGATAACATTATTTTAGCGGTTTTTTTTATTTTGTATATTACTAATACTATTAAAATGTACGTCAATGTTTGTGCTAATAAAGTTTAATCTTTGTGTAAACTGAGTGCAGTAAACAAACTAAAAGAAATGTGGAGATGCCGGGGATTGAACCCGGGGTCAATCACATGCAAAGCGAGCGCTCTACCACTGAGCTACATTCCCTTGATGCCATAAATGATGGCTCCTTATCTTTATAAGGTCATACGTATTGATGTTATGAATTTCAGTAATTGTAAAGTTGAAACAAAAAAATGAAAAAGTCTTGTTTATGTTATTTGTTTGTGGTTACTTCATTGATAGAAGGAATTTTAAAAAAAACACCCTGATTAAGCGATGCACATATACAACACTTGTCAAACATATATTTTTACTCAATATAGTACATATTGATGAATCTTCCAGTTGACCTGTGGTGTGCCAGTGGTTCTACCCAGACACTGGTCAGGCGTCTTACTCAACCAGTATCCACGATTCATTAACTGAGCGTCGCCAACATGACAATAATTGTGTCGGTGAGAAACAACAATGAAAAAACAACAACACGACAACAATAAAACAAAAACAAACAATATCTGGTTTAAAATGTGTCTATTGGTCCTTATATTCATAAGTCGAAAATGAAATAAATTTGATTTTTAATTGAATAAAGCTTAATTGTTATTTTTTAAGTGCCTTATTTTAAAAAAGAATAAAAGTTTGTTCAATATTAAATAGTTAGTTTGAAGTAAGCGTTATTGTTGTACTAATTCAGGACCCTCGTTCGGGTGTTAATTTTTTCGATCAGTAAAAATGTTTTGTCACAATTAATGGTTTTCAAAAGACACATTCTGTGATTATTGTATGGATACTTGTATACACAAAACTGGAAAGAGTTTGTGTTGAATAGACTTACACAAATCACCATTTCGATGTTAAAGCTACCAGCATTATATTAATATGGTAAAACTAATTGCAGTTAACAGTCGTTCTCTAATACTATGATCGCGTAGGAGGTTTGGTGGTTCGCATCCAGAGCCGTCGACCGGATGTCGAACGTTTTCTTTATCTGTTAATATGTTTCTATAGTTATGTTGGTTTAATACACATTTCGTAGTTATTTCTTGCATAATTATATAAACAAAAATGGACAACACTTCTTGTGAAGCAGACTTATCCATTATACACTTTTACCATTTCGATATTAAAACTTATAGCACTATATCAATATGGCAAAACGGACTAGTGTGTGGAGATGCCGGGGATTGAACCCGGGGCCTCTCACATGCGAAGCGAGCGCTCTACCACTGAGCTACATCCCCTTGAAAATGTAACATTTCTTATCTCTCAGTATAGCAACATACTGTTCGGTTGTATGATATTATTTGTTTAGCGTTTTGTTTATTGTACACATTAATTAAACTACTTGGAAAATGTTCAATGTTCGTAAATACTTGTGTCATACCTTTAAAACAGTTGAAGCTTTGTGCAAATTGTGTGCAGTAAACAAAGTAAAAGGAATGTGGAGATGCCGGGGATTGAACCCGGGGCCTATCACATGCAAAGCGAGCGCTCTACCACTGAGCTACATCCCCTTCATACAGTTATGCACCACGTTATCTGTTTTAGGTTATAAGTATAAATGCTATGAACTTAAGCAATTGTATTGTTGAATATTGGAAAAAAATACGTTTTGGAGGTAACTTAATCGCTTGAACGAATTAAAACATCGAGAAACAATCCAAGAAACGCAATTTACATTTCAACACTAATAAGCCACATATACCTACTCACTATCTTAATGGGGTTTGAAGCATAGATGTTAAGAATTTTAGTAATTATAGTTGTAAAAAAATCGAAAAAGTTATTCAATTGTT
This sequence comes from Sinonovacula constricta, assembly GCA_007844125.1. NCBI lineage: Eukaryota > Metazoa > Mollusca > Bivalvia > Cardiida > Solecurtidae > Sinonovacula > Sinonovacula constricta. The sequence continues at coordinate 91,104,418 of CM017555.1, forward strand.
TACGTTATTTTAAAGATACATCGCAGCCACCATTATAGCGACGTCCAAGTATGTTGGTGGAGGAAGACCCCAGACAAATATCTGGGTAGAACTTACGGCGCATCGTACACTTGCCAGGGGTCTTCGTCCACCAATATTTAGCAAGTCGTCTCCTCCACTTATAATGAACTGAACATCTCTAATAGGACAATAATTGTGTCGATGCGATGTATCATTTAGAAAATGTAGCTGGTTGATTTTTTTTTCTTGGTCTAAGTACTCATCAGTCAAAAATTCAACAAATATGAAAACGCATTAAATAATAAAAGTATATTTATTTTGTTAAAATACATGTACCTTGATTAACCTGTCACTTATGCACCAGCTTTTGTTATGAAGCAGTGTGAAAACTGAATAAGGATTAATTGTTATTCTTTAAGTGCCTTATATTGAGGAAAGATGTTTGTTCTGTATCAAATACTCGCAATCGAGGAATCCTACTCAATCTTTACTTTATCACTTTACCATTAACTTACTTTCATCCCTATTGAACGCCCAATTCCGGGCTACAACCAGTATCAGATAGTAAGTATCTGAGGTAATTGCAGTAAACAATCGTTCTCTAATACTATGATCGCGTCGTAGGTTTGGTGGTTCGCACCCAGAGCCGTCGACCGGATGTCGAACGTTTTCTTTCTTTATCTGTTAATATGTTCCGACAGTAATGTTGGTTTAATACCCATTTCGTAGTCATTTTATACTTAATTATATAAAGAAAAATGCACAAGGCATCTTGTGAAGTAGACTTAGCCATTATACACTTTTGCCATTTCGATATTGGATACTAAAACTTCTAGCATTATATCGATATGGCAAACAGAATAGTGTGTGGAGATGCCGGGGATTGAACCCGGGGCCTCTCACATGCGAAGCGAGCGCTCTACCACTGAGCTACATCCCCTTGAAAATGTAACATTTCTTATCTCTCAGTATAGCAACATACTGTTCGGTTGTCTGATAACATTTGTTTAGCTTTTTGTTTAATTGTACACATTAATAAAACTACTTGGAAAATGTTGAATGTTCGTGAATGTTTTGTGTCATACCTTATAAAACAGATGAAGCTGTGTGCAGATTGTGTGCAGTAAAAGGAATGTGGAGATGCCGGGGATTGAACCCGGGGCCTATCACATGCAAAGCGAGCGCTCTACCACTGAGCTACATCCCCTTCATACAGTTGTGCACCACGTTATCTGTTTTAGGTTATAAGTATAAATGCTATGAACTTAAGCAAGTGTATTGTTGAAAATTGGAAAAAATGATTTTTTTTGTGGTTGTTTAATCGCTTGAACGAATTAAAACATCGAGAAACAATCCAAGATAAGCAATTTACATTTCAACACTAATAAGTCACACATATCTTCTCACTATGGAAATGGGGTTTGAAGCATAGATGTTAGGAATTTTAGTAATTATAGTTGTGAAAAATCGAAAAAGTTATTCTTGTTTACGTTATTTTAAAGATACATCGCAGCGACCATTATAGCGACGTCCAGTATGTTGGTGGAGGAAGACCCCTGACAAATATCTGGGTAGAACTTACGGCGCATCGCACACTTGCCAGGGGTCTTCGTCCACCAATATTTAGCAAGACGTCTCCTCCACCAATAATTAACTGAACGTCCCCAATAGGACAATAATTGTGTCGATGCGATGTATCAGTTAGAAAATGTAGCTGGTTGATATTTTCTTGGTCTTAGTACTCATCAGTCAAAAATTAAACAAATATGAAAACGCATTAAATAATAAAAGTATATTTATTTAATTAAAATACATGTACCTTGATTAACCTGTCACTTATGCACCGGCTTTTGTTATGAAGCAGTGTGAAAACTGAATAAGGATTAATTGTTATTCTTTAAGTGCCTTATTTTGAGGAATGATGTTTGTTCTGTATCAAATAGTCACAATCAAGGAATCCTAATAAATCTCTACTTTTATCACTTTACCATTAACTTACTTTCATCCCTATTGAACGCCCAATTCCGGGCTACAACCAGTATCAAATAGTAAGTATCTGACGTAATTGCAGCAAACAGTCGTTCTCTAATACTAAGATCGCGTCGTAGGTTTGGTGGTTCGCATCCAGACCCGTCGACCAGATTTCGAACGTTTTCTTTATCTGTTAATATGTTTCGACAGTAATGTTGTTTTAAGACACAATTTGTAGTTATTTCTTGCATAATTATGCAAACAAAAATGGACAACGCTTATTGTGAAGCAGACTTATCCATTATACACTTTTACCATTTCGAAATTAAAACTTCTAGCACTATATCAATATGGCAAAACGGACAAGTGTGTGGAGATGCCGGGGATTGAACCCGGGGCCTCTCACATGCGAAGCGAGCGCTCTACCACTGAGCTACATCCCCTTGAAAATGTAACATTGCTTATCTCTCAGTATAGCAACATACTGTTCGGTTGTCTGATAACATTTGTTTAGCTTTTTGTTTAATTGTACACATTAATAAAACTACTTGGAAAATGTTGAATGTTCGTGAATGTTTTGTGTCATACCTTATAAAACAGATGAAGCTGTGTGCAGTAAAAGGAATGTGGAGATGCCGGGGATTGAACCCGGGGCCTATCACATGCAAAGCGAGCGCTCTACCACTGAGCTACATCCCCTTCATACAGTTGTGCACCACGTTATCTGTTTTAGGTTATAAGTATAAATGCTATGAACTTAAGCAAGTGTATTGTTGAAAATTGGAAAAAAATGATTTTTTTTTGTGGTTGTTTAATCGCTTGAACGAATTAAAACATCGAGAAACAATCCAAGATAAGCAATTCACATTTCAACACTAATAAGTCACACATATCTTCTCACTATGGAAATGGGGTTTGAAGCATAGATGTTAGGAATTTTAGTAATTATAGTTGTGAAAAATCGAAAAAGTTATTCTTGTTTACGTTATTTTAAAGATACATCGCAGCGACCATTATAGCGACGTCCAGGTATGTTGGTGGAGGAAGACCTCTGACAAATATCTGGGTAGAACTTACGGCGCATCGCACACTTGCCAGGGGTCTTCGTCCACCAATATTTAGCAAGACGTCACCTCCACCAATAATTAACTGAACGTCCCCAATAGGACAATAATTGTGTCAATGCGATGTATCAGTTAGAAAATGTAGCTGGTTGATTTTTTTCTTGGTCTTAGTACTCATCAGTCAAAAATTCAACAAATATAAAAACGCATTAAATAATAAAAGTATATTTATTTAATTAAAATACATGTACCTTGATTAACCTGTCACTTATGAACCGGCTTTTGTTATAAAGCCGTGTGAAAACTGAATAAGGATTAATTGTTATTCTTTAAGTGCCTTATCGAAAACGTTGTTATTGATAACATTATTTTTTAAGATACATCGCAGCGACCATTATAGCGACGTCCAGTATGTTGGTGGATGAAGACCCCAGACAAATGTCTTATCTATATGCGTGTAACTGTCACTCATGCACTTGTGCAAATTGTGTGCAAAAGAAATGTGGAGATACCGGGGATTGAACCCGGGGAATATAACATGCAAAGCGAGTGCTCTACCACTGAGCTACATCCCCATTGAATTCGCAATCTACTGTTGCTTGTCTCTAATTTTTACAAACTTATTGGTTGGCCTGATAACATTGAGCTTTTTGTATAGTTTGTATCTTACTTATAAGTTGTGAGTATATTAATACTTAACTTGATAAAATTCCGAGCTTTGCGTCTTTTTTTGTAGAGTAAAAGAAGTAGAAAAAAGTGAAGAGCATCACTTTTAAAGAAGCATTTTATACCCATATTACATTAACACACCTGTATGTTGTTTTATCTCAGAAAAAAGGAGTATACTTTTAGTATAATGAATAAAGCAAAACTGTAGGTGAGCCACCGGGTATTGAACCTAATCATTAATCAATACCACGTGCGAAGCGAGCGGTCAACCACCGTGTTGAAATTTGACGATACAGTTGATTCCGCTTATTTGCATACATAATTTCCCTAAGAAATTCATGCAATTAACCAGAATATGCGTTAACACGAAATCAATGTAGGTGTACCATTTCAATGAGTATATTTTGTTTTCAGTTGCTGCAAATATTATTTATTAATATTAACTCCCAAGAACTGTGTTTCCTTAGAAAGCCATCAGTCATATATCTATTTATAATTTTCATTATAAGACAATTACTGAGCTCGTAATTATTTACCTCCAAACCCAATTAAGAAGTCGGTTCTTTTACTAAAGGGCGGCCATTTTGTTTTTATGACTGAAAAAAACAACAACCCACAACATTTTTGTATGAAGTATTGCAAAGTGCTATTTTCAGATGTTACGTTTTAATAAATTAGAAGTGAAATATATCTTCATTTACTATGATGTAAACGTTTTTAGTTGTTTTGTTGTTGTTGTTTTGTTTTTTGTATATACAAACTGTATGCTCGAGATTACAATACTTGTTTAGTTGCACAAAGTTATTATTATTGTTCCAATCCATTACACCATGAGAAGTATAAATAAATAAGATAAGGTATTATAAAAAAATAGCTGATATTTGTCTATGTCCTTATTTGTTGCACGTTCGTTCCATACATGTATATACACGATTCCATTAAATACGGGACAAAACTGATGATACATTTCATTTTTGCAGTGCGAGGGTTATTTCCCTTGCCCTATTGGCACGATGTGTCAGTCGCCTTATTGATTTTTTATTACAAATCAAACTATTACTTCTCTTTTGAACCTTAAGCAAACACCTGGATACGTCATTGGTAGCTGGTCTGCGGTGTTCCGAGTGATGAATACGTGTATCATTTCAATACCAACCACCGTTTCAACTTTTTAGTCTTAATTTGGTTTTAAAGACCAGACATCCTCCTGCGCAGAATTATCCTTCGTTATTCTCACATACTCTTGCAACAGGCTCGCGACTATGAATATACATGTCGATGCACAAGCTAAATGAACAACTTATTGACATAATTTAATTGAACAATATTTAAATCATCGCCTTTCTCACACTTATATTTCACAACTTAGTGTGAATCCGATTTGAAACTTTTATTGTTATGTTCCTAATTGACGTTTAACCTGACGTCACACTGAGTCACGTGGCTTAAACTACCAATAGCCTGGGCCATAGTAACAAGAAGGAGCAGGATGTGACATCAAATGCGCCAGAGAGAGCATGCGCTTTTAACAAGATGACTAAACACGCTTACACTGTCGATTTGTTACATAAATAGTTGAGCCGTAATGAACTGTAATTATGATTGGAACTAGTCTGTTTGCTACTTTACTTTCTTCATTGTTGTCTTCTACAACTGCCTTTACAAGCTGTATTACTTCAACAACTGCCTTTACAAGCTGTATTACTTCAACAACTGCCTTTACAAGCTGTATTACTTCTACAACTGTTTTACAAGCTGTATTACTTCTACAACTGCTTTACAAGCTGTATTACTTCTACAACTGCCTTTACAAGCTGTATTACTTCTACAACTGCTTTACAAGCTGCATTGCTTCTACAACTGCCTTTACAAGCTGTATTACTTCTACAACTGCTTTACAAGCTGTATTACTTCTACAACTGCCTTTACAAGCTGCATTGCTTCTACAACTGCCTTTACAAGCTGCATTACTTCTACAACTGCTTTTACAAGCTGCATTGCTTCTACAACTGCCTTTACAAGCTGCCTTGCTTCTACAACTGCCTTTATAAGCTGCATTACTTCTACAACTGCCTTTACAAGCTGCATTGCTTCTACAACTGCCTTTACAAGCTGCATTGCTTCTACAACTGCCTTTACAAGCTGCATTACTTCTACAACTGCTTTACAAGCTGTATTACTTCTACAACTGCCTTTACAAGCTGCATTGCTTCTACAACTGCCTTTACAAGCTGTATTACTTCTACAACTGCTTTACAAGCTGCATTGCTTCTACAACTGCTTTACAAGCTGTATTACTTCTACAACTGCCTTTACAAGCTGTATTACTTCTACAACTGCTTTACAAGCTGCATTACTTCTACAACTGCTTTACAAGCTGTATTACTTCTACAACTGCCTTTACAAGCTGTATTACTTCTACATCTGCCTTTACTAGCTGTATTACTTCTACAACTGCTTTACAAGCTGTATTACTTCTACATCTGCCTTTACAAGCTGTATTACTTCTACATCTGCCTTTACAAGCTGTATTACTTCTACAACTGCTTTACAAGCTGTATTACTTCTACAACTGCTTTACAAGCTGTATTACATCTACAACTGCTTTACAAGCTGTATTACTTCTACAACTGCTTTACAAGCTGTATTACTTCTACAACTGCCTTTACAAGCTGTATTACTTCAACAACTGCCTTTACAAGCTGCATTGCTTCTACATCTGCCTTTACAAGCTGTATTACTTCTACAACTGCTTTACAAGCTGTATTACTTCAACAACTGCCTTTACAAGCTACATTGCTTTTACAACTGCTTTACAAGCTGCATTGCTTCTACAACTGCTTTACAAGCTGTATTACTTCTACAACTGCTTTACAAGCTGTATTACTTCTACAACTGCCTTTACAAGCTGTATTACTTCTACAACTGCTTTACAAGCTGTATTACTTCTACAACTGCTTTACAAGCTGCATTACTTCTACAACTGCCTTTACAAGCTGTATTACTTCTACAACTGCCTTTACAAGCTGTATTACTTCTACAACTGCCTTTACAAGCTGTATTACTTCTACAACTGCTTTACAAGCTGTATTACTTCTACATCTGCCTTTACAAGCTGTATTACTTCTACATCTGCCTTTACAAGCTGTATTACTTCTACAACTGCTTTACAAGCTGCATTACTTCTACAACTGCTTTACAAGCTGTATTACTTCTACAACTGCCTTTACAAGCTGTATTACTTCTACATCTGCCTTTACAAGCTGTATTACTTCTACAACTGCCTTTACAAGCTGTATTACTTCTACATCTGCCTTTACAAGCTGTATTACTTCTACATCTGCCTTTACAAGCTGTATTACTTCTACAACTGCTTTACAAGCTGTATTACTTCTACAACTGCCTTTACAAGCTGTATTACTTCAACAACTGCCTTTACAAGCTGCATTGCTTCTACATCTGCCTTTACAAGCTGCATTACTTCTACAACTGCTTTACAAGCTGTATTACTTTTACAACTGCCTTTACAAGCTGTACTACTTCTACATCTGCCTTTACAAGCTGTATTACTTCTACAACTGCCTTTACAAGCTGTATTACTTCTACATCTGCCTTTACAAGCTGTATTACTTCTACAACTGCTTTACAAGCTGTATTACTTCAACAACTGCCTTTACAAGCTGCATTGCTTTTACAACTGCCTTTACAAGCTGCATTGCTTCTACAACTGCTTTACAAGCTGTATTGCTTCTACAACTGCTTTACAAGCTGTATTACTTCTACAACTGCCTTTACAAGCTGTATTACTTCTACAACTGCTTTACAAGCTGTATTACTTCTACAACTGCTTTACAAGCTGCATTACTTCTACAACTGCCTTTACAAGCTGTATTACTTCTACAACTGCCTTTACAAGCTGTATTACTTCTACAACTGCTTTACAAGCTGTATTACTTCAACAACTGCCTTTACAAGCTGCATTGCTTCTACAACTGCCTTTACAAGCTGCATTGCTTCTACAACTGCTTTACAAGCTGTATTACTTCTACAACTGCTTTACAAGCTGTATTACTTCAACAACTGCCTTTACAAGCTGTATTACTTCTACAACTGCTTTACAAGTTGTATTACTTCTACAACTGCTTTACAAGCTGCATTACTTCAACAACTGCCTTTACAAGCTGTATTACTTCTACAACTGCTTTACAAGCTGCATTGCTTCTACAACTGCTTTACAAGCTGTATTACTTCTACAACTGCTTTACAAGCTGTATTACTTCTACAACTGCCTTTACAAGCTGTATTACTTCTACAACTGCTTTACAAGCTGTATTACTTCTACAACTGCTTTACAAGCTGCATTACTTCAACAACTGCCTTTACAAGCTGTATTACTTCTACAACTGCCTTTACAAGCTGCATTACTTCTACAACTGCCTTTACAAGCTGTATTACTTCAACAACTGCCTTTACAAGCTGCATTGCTTCTACAACTGCTTTACAAGCTGTATTACTTCAACAACTGCCTTTACAAGCTGCATTGCTTCTACAACTGCTTTACAAGCTGTATTACTTCAACAACTGCCTTTACAAGCTGCATTACTTCTACAACTGCCTTTACAAGCTGTATTACTTCAACAACTGCTTTACAAGCTGCATTGCTTCTACAACTGCCTTTACAAGCTGTATTACTTCAACAACTGCCTTTACAAGCTGTATTGCTTCTACAACTGCCTTTACAAGCTGTATTACTTCTACAACTGCTTTACAAGCTGTATTACTTCAACAACTGCCTTTACAAGCTGTATTACTCTTACAACTGCCTTTACAAGATGTATTACTTCTACAACTGCCTTTACAAGCTGCATTGCTTCTACAACTGCCTTTACAAACTGTATTACTTCTATAACTGCCTTTACAAGCTGCATTGCTTCTACAACTGCCTTTACAAGCTGCATTGCTTCTACATCTGCCTTTACAAGCTGCATTGCTTCTACAACTGCCTTTACAAGCTGCATTGCTTTTACAACTGCCTTTACAAGCTGTATTACTTCTACAACTGCCTTTACAAGCTGTATTACTTCTACAACTGCCTTTACAAGCTGTATTGCTTCTACAACTGCCTTTACAAGCTGCATTGCTTCTACAACTGCCTTTACAAGCTGCATCACTTCTACAACTGCCTTTACAAGCTGCATTACTTCTACAACTGCCTTTACAAGCTGTATTGCTTCTACAACTGCCTTTACAAGCTGTATTGCTTCTACAACTGCTGTTGTTTTGATGTTGTTGTTTTCGCTTGGTTTTGTTGTATGTCCGATGATAGGTCTATATGTAACATACATGTACCTGATAGTCCTATATTCCCCACACAGTCAATCGGACGGGTGTGACAATAATCAACGCTGCATGTTTCTCCAATAATGTAAGAACGTCCCGGAGAGAATTTGTTCATAAATAAACATATAACTGACAAATTGAGTCGCTTTATCATTCTATTGTTTGTCTTTTCACAGAATGTCGGGAGAACATTGTTTGATTTCCGTCCCATGTTACGCTTGTCGGGCAATCGTATGTAGATAAAGTTTCAATATAAATCTAACAAGTTAATACCACATCGCTCATCGACTTGTGCACGTGGTCTTGTCCCGTGAGTGTGCGATATGAAACAAGCACTAAACTGTATGTGCGCTAATTAATAACTTATTCAATTTGCCCGATGTCGCCATTCAAACTGGAACAAACCATAAATTCAGTTGCCTTTTTGTAATCCACAACTCTATACAATGCATATATACAAGAGTTAATAAAACTCTTAGAAATCAAAATGAAATTCGTCTGCGGTATAAGCCATTCAGAAAGAAATTAAAAAAAAGAAAAATAATTATGGCTAAGACTTAATAAAACTCGCACCGAATATAATGAACGTGTATGATCGTATATGTGTAAAAAAATAAAAATAAGGTAAAGGTAAATAAATAAGAAGCATTAATAATACCACAGTTCGCGTTATACTAGAGTAGGTCTTTTTATTGTTGAATATCATGTATAATTACCGGTATTTTTTGTTGAATCGGGAACATTATAATAAATTGATCGTCTTCATGTTAAATGTGTTATTCTAACTATGTTAATGGGACGCCTGCGGGGGTTCGAGTCATGTGGAGAGCTATTCCAGCTGACTTGTGGTGAGCCGGTGGTTCTACCCAGAAATTTCCCCGGGATCTTCGTCCACCAATCATAGCTGGACGTCGCCAAAATGACCTCTATTGTGTTGCTGTTATGTTCTTCAAAAACACAACACGGACCTAGTAGCGCAATCGGTAGAACGTCGGCCCCAGGTACGGGAGGCCCCGGGTTCGATCCCGGGCCGCGACATAGTGGTATAGCTCCCTTGCTAACGCTCAAGCAAATATAAGGCAAGTTCCACGACTGGCTGGCCTGGTGTCAGGATAATGTGACTGGGTGTGGTATCATGCCAGGTGTTCACGGTATGCTATACACAGTGAAGGCAGCACTATATCTGCTTCAAGTGGACACCGTCTCCAGATAACTGAAATACTGTTGGTGGGACGATAAACCCAATAAGCAACAAACAAAACGGGACATTTAAAAAATCATTTGACAATATTCCATAGAACCGACATGATATGTACCAAATATAAACTCGGCACACAAATTAATCCTTGCATGTTAATTAATGTTCCTCGCATTTAGGTAGATGTTGTATAAGTAATGGTTCTGCCCAGGAAATAAGGTACTCTCACAAGACATTTCATCAACTTATTCTACAAATATTTTATATATCTAATTTTCTGTATAATTTTCAAAAAACAATGTTTATTTTTAGTTCATCAGTATAGACAAATTCAAAGATTTGTGTATATATTTAATCAATATCTTTAATTTAAGCAAAAGCATTAGTCCCGCGGTTTAGAATAAACTAAAGCGGACGCCATGTCAGATAAGTAGATGTAGACAAACCGTATGCTACTCAATGGCTTATCAATTGACTTAGATCATGTTTGTATTGGACTGATTACAAACAATATCTAGACGACCTTAGAAGCAGAATTCTATTAGAAATGGGTTTTTTCCTTAACTCTTAGCCTGCTTAGTGCAAATCAGTCCTCGACTTAAAGTGTAAATCCAGATCAGCCATCTGTGAGCTGTCTGGTGTAGATCTAGATTATTTGCTGCATAGCCTCTTTTAAGAGTGATTTGCAAATATATCAGTATTAGTACGGGTCATAAACAAGGCGTAGTAGGTTAACACTGTTAGAGTTGATATCCGAAAGTTTGCCTATATTAAAATAACAAAAACGTGCCCACTTTTTAGCGGGGTAGGGGTTATTTTGGGCATTGCTTTTCCATATACTCATGCTTTAAATAAAGACGATTTTGAAAATTATTCAATTATCTCAGTTGTTAGACAGTACAAATCAAGAAAAAACATCGCTCTAAGTGTTCATTTTTTTATCTTCTAACTTCATTTATAAGCTCGATGGGGGTTACAGCTATAGATAGTTACCGACTTCGAAGCGGATAACTCGGATGATTATATAACGTGATCTCAATTGTTTACGTGGTTCCCTTAGTTTAAAAATAACTATCTGTACAGTGTTGCTCAGATAGGAAATACATGTTTGTAACGACCATTATGGTGTTATGCTGCACTTTTCACACAGGTATAGGACGTCAATAAACGACATTTCGCGGAATCTGTTCAGGTAACAAAAATCTATTTAGTTATTTGAGGATAAAACTTTTGGTCCAAACTGTCGGATACCACCTTAAAGGTAGACCAAACTCGGTGAAATGTGGCCGTGACAGATAAATAAATACCGTTAGGTATTTATGCGGTTGTGACTTACACGTTAAAGGTGTGGTACAGTGTAATTTTCATTCTCCATTTTATTTGGTCTTTGTTACCCTTACTGTCTAAACCTACAATTTCAATGTCAGGTCATGGAGTGTGATGTCCGCCGTTTTGTTAATTAAGTAGGGTATAAACAGTACAACCGACGAGGGCGTTTGAAAATGTTTAATTTGTAGAAACTAATTTATCCCCAATATGGCATTTTTTTTCAACAGCTGTTGTCTTATCTGCAGAATAAAAATAATACATCTCTACACATACAGACTATACAGTTTATATTTAAATGTACCAGTGATAATATTTACACTTGTTTACTCAAATGCGGGTTGGTAAGCGAAATATATGCTAACATGTATACAGAACATTATTAAAAACCTCAATTAACCAAACATGGTTTATTAGAACTAACACGTAAAAATCCCGGCTGTGTCGGATAAGCACGTTGAAGCTGCATGTTAACTCATTTCTGAACACGGCCATTTATACCAAGATATATGTGTTCCTTTGTCTGGACACCGGCGAGTAGTTATCAATGATGTTAACCCTTGCCATTGTTCTTTTTTTTTTGCCAAACAACATAAACCAACCAACCGGTCCTATGACTTTTAATGTTACCCATTTGAGATGTTAGACCAGTATACCGGTCCCATGACCTTTGCTGTCACCCATTTGAGATGTTAGACCAGTATACCGGTCCCGTGACCTTTGCTGTTACCCATTTGAGATGTTAGACCAGTATAGCGGTCCTGTGACCTTTGCTGTTACCCATTTGAGATGTTAGACCAGTATGCCGGTCCTATGACCTTTGCTGTTACCCATTTGAGATGTTAGACCAGTATGCCGGTCCTATGACCTTTGCTGTTACCCATTTGAGATGTTAGACCAGTATGCCGGTCCCATGACCTTTGCTGTTACCCATTTGAGATGTTAGACCAGTATGCCGGTCCTATGACCTTTGCTGTTACCCATTTGAGATGTTAGACCAGTATACCGGTCCCGTGACCTTTGCTGTTACCCATTTGAGAAGTTAGACCAGTATGCCGGTCCTATGACCTTTGCTGTTACCCATTTGAGATGTTAGACCAGTATGCCGGTCCTATGACCTTTGCTGTTACCCATTTGAGATGTTAGACCAGTATACCGGTCCTATTTGCTGTTACCCATTTGAGATGTTAGACCAGTTAACCGGTCCCGTGATCTTTGATGTTACCCATTTGAGATGTTAGACCAGTATACCGGTCCTATTTGCTGTTACCCATTTGAGATGTTAGACCAGTATGCCGGTCCTATGACCTTTGCTGTTACCCATTTGAGATGTTAGACCAGTATACCGGTCCTATTTGCTGTTACCCATTTAAGATGTTAGACCAGTTAACCGGTCCCGTGATCTTTGATGTTACCCATTTGAGATGTTAGACCAGTATACCGGTCCCATGACCTTTGTTGTTACCCATTTGAGATGTTAGACCAGTATAGCGGTCCCGTGACCTTTGCTGTTACCCATTTGAGATGTTAGACCAGTATACCGGTCCCATGACCTTTGTTGTTACCCATTTGAGATGTTAGACCAGTATACCGGTCCTTGCACGTTTGCTGTTACCCATTTGAGATGTTAGACCAGTATACCGGTCCTATTTGCTGTTACCCATTTGAGATGTTAGACCAGTTAACCGGTCCCGTGATCTTTGATGTTACCCATTTGAGATGTTAGACCAGTATACCGGTCCTATTTGCTGTTACCCATTTAAGATGTTAGACCAGTTAACCGGTCCCGTGATCTTTGATGTTACCCATTTGAGATGTAAGACCAGTATGCCGGTCCTATGACCTTTGCTGTTACCCATTTGAGATGTTAGACCAGTATACCGGTCCTATTTGCTGTTACCCATTTAAGATGTTAGACCAGTATGCCGGTCCTATGACCTTTGCTGTTACCCATTTGAGATGTTAGACCAGTATGCCGGTCCTATGACCTTTGCTGTTACCCATTTAAGATGTTAGACCAGTTAACCGGTCCCGTGATCTTTGATGTTACCCATTTGAGATGTTAGACCAGTATGCCGGTCCTATGACCTTTGCTGTTACCCATTTGAGATGTTAGACCAGTATACCGGTCCTATTTGCTGTTACCCATTTGAGATGTTAGACCAGTTAACCGGTCCCGTGATCTTTGATGTTACCCATTTGAGATGTTAGACCAGTATACCGGTCCTATTTGCTGTTACCCATTTGAGATGTTAGACCAGTATGCCGGTCCTATGACCTTTGCTGTTACCCATTTGAGATGTTAGACCAGTATAGCGGTCCCGTGACCTTTGTTGTTACCCATTTGAGATGTTAGACCAGTATGCCGGTCCTATGACCTTTGCTGTTACCCATTTGAGATGTTAGACCAGTATACCGGTCCTATTTGCTGTTACCCATTTAAGATGTTAGACCAGTTAACCGGTCCTATGACCTTTGCTATTACCCATTTAAGATGTTAGACCAGTCTACCGGTCCCGTGATCTTTGCTGTTACCCATTTAAGAAGTGCATATAAAACGTAAGGTCTACCAAAAGGTCGTTGAAAGTTTTATGAATCTGCCAGCGAGGGTGGGAGGCGGGACCGTTAGTATTTACCTGATAATTTGGTAAGTCAACAGCACGTTTTCAGAACACAGGCAAATGTTTACCAAGTATGTTTGTTTTTTCTGTACACACTGACAGCGCCAGGAAATGGTCAAATACCACACATGGCCACAATCTATGGCAATTAACGGTAGAAACAACACGACATGAAAATGTGCGTTTAATAGGCAGAAATTAGGGCAAGGTGCTCCTTGTGTTGGATAAATGTCAATAGATCAAATAAATACAGGCAGCTACACGTGAATGCTTCCGGAAATGTGTTTGGGATTTATAGTTGTTTCAATGTTCTACTGCATAACATATATATAACGGAATTCTAAATAATCAATTAAAAGATTCTTAATTTCACATCGATATCTAGTGTATGTCGAGAGAAGGTTTGTACAACGTCAGGTATAGTTTTCTCTGTAAAATATGATTAATTACAACAATCGTAGGGTTTGATGTTGTGACTTCCAAATAGAAAGCTTAGTTAGATAAACTTCTCTTCCATATAGAAATTTAACTATAATGATAGTTTTTGTGTGTCTTATTTACTTTGAAACTGATTTACAACCAGTATTTAAACATGTACACAAATAAGTTTAACCACGCCTTTGTAGTCATGTGGAGCAAAGCACGTTGATTCTAAAAATAACTAACTGTGATGCATTTACATAGATAGGATTCTCCCGATAGACGTCATTTTGGTGTTCCTTGGTACCTTCTACAACAGTCTAGGGCATTAGTAAGAAGATGGCATGACGTTTCAAGCCAGCCGTAACCCGTTTTTCTTTTTGAAAGTCTTTTTTGTTGGCTCAAACTCCTGTATACCAGTTGTATCAATATAAACTTCAGCGACCGACAAGGCGTAGAATTAGTCATCAAAAGTCCTTTTAACGTTTAGTGCCGAGGTCTTGAACTATTTGTACTAGTACTTTCTTCTTGTGAAGTTTCTTCATAAATGGTCCTATATATTACTTTAGACGAAAACTGGCAATATATGTATGCCAATTACGCTCTAATTGTCATATTCCGAGTTGCTAGTTATTTTAGTAAAATGGGTTTTATTTTTGATAAATATCACATTTGAACAAACTTGATAAAAAAATGTCATTGTTGCTGCTGTTGTTGGGATTTTGTTGATGTTGTTGGTGGTGTTTATCATGTCGACGTTGTCACCGTCAACATCCTCGTTGCCAGTGTTGTACACTTATGCTTATTTTATCCAACAACAAATAACAACAACGTTGCCTACATATAAATACTATTGTAACGACCGCAGAGGTAGAAATATTAGCGCTTCAAACCAGCCTTCCTGCTGGGTTAACTCTTTAGCCATGTGAGTTAGGCGGCTTAGAACTAAAGTTGCAACGGTTACAGTGGCTTGTATACTGACTGGTGACCGTTCGAGAGCGCCGGACTGCGTTACACTTTTATACTGAAATCGGTTAATCAACAACAACCGCTGTTCCCCTTTAATTGGAAAGCGTTATATCCAAACAAATTAAATAATTTCAGCACAATTACGCGAACTATACAATATTTAATAAGACTCAATACCCATTCAGTGTACTGTTTTTATCATTCTTGTGTTGAAATAATGTTCAAATTTCTTAACCGTTTATTTACATGAAGAGATTTTCAATACAGGCTCTTTGTTAGCTCAACAATTGAAGAAGTTTGAAGAAGTTTGACACATGTTCCTTTGTATCGTGTAAAAGTTATTTCCTTACAATGTATTCAAGTGATCTTGTTTTGGGTAGATTATATTTTGTCGATGTCGCTTATGGCGTTAGAAAAACACACAAGCAAATGCGGGTATTTTATCGACATCCTTAACAAAATAAGGGTATAATGAAAGAATATATTAATACGTCGAATATATATGTCGGCTAGAATGTCGATGCCGCCGCCGCCGACAATGCAATCACACTTAAGTCAGATAGCGGAGCGGTTTTCACGATATGATTTTAATCAGATTGCCGACGACGACGACGACGACGATGATGATGATGATGATGATGATGATGATGATGATGATAATGATGATAATGATGATAATGATGATGATTGTCCGCAATATACGTTGATAACATCGCATTCTTTGCTGGCTATCCGCGTCGCTATATCTCTGTACAGGATATTGTGGATTGTTTATTAGTTTACTTAGGGTTTTGTTTGCGCAATGTTTTAGAAGTCAAATCCATGTTGACAACTCCCCACCTGGTTTGGATGACCTGAAATGGGTGGTTAATCCTTCCCTTTCCCATTTCCGCGCGACTGTCTGACGGTTTGACAGTCTTGTTAAATCGAATGACTGGCAGATATTGTTAGATGCAGTCTGATTATGACAAACTGTGAATGACAGATGATCGCAGATAAATGAGGGAAGTGGGATTTAAATGATCACTCCGTTCCAAATGATCTGTTGATCTTCGCCTTATAAGGGCGTGAATGTTTTAATGTACACTACGAGAAAGCACGCGTTCAAATATTGGCCATTAGTGGCGTTTTAACCGTTGTAAAGTGAAGAGCATAAAACATATTACTTGTATTGAATCGGTTAATTGCCGTGAAACTTCTTTGATTATTCAATGATAACAGGTCAAACGTTTGTTCGTGTTGGGACTCGTGCTTTTATTTTGTAATCAAGTTTGCCTGGACGATGAGGTAATGTGTTCTTAAGGACGTCACTTTGTCGGCAAGGTGCTGTTTCCATTAAACAGTACTAGTCAAAAATACGGACATGATTGACCTTAACCAGTGGCCATCGTCGTGTATATAGCCGGTTGAAAGAATAGTGTTTGAAGATGTGGACAGTGTGACAGTCGGATATTAAGAACAATCTTGAACATAGGAGTTCAATCTTATAAAAGGAATAAATGTGTGTTAATTAATAAGCGTAAGTACATTTTAGCTGTACAATTAAAAACAAACTAATATAATTAAGTTATGTATAATTAAACAGCTTTAACCTTTGGTTAAAATACGCCATACGTTTTACATAAAATACCCAACAGCTTTTTAATGCCTTTTAAGCTCAATTTGAAAGGTTAGTTTTGAGCTTGAATGAGGTTTATGTCAGTTACCCCCACAGTAAGAGTAGAATTATGCATAAGGGAGTTTTTCCCAATTAACTTACGTTAAAGAAAACAAGACATATCGTTATAATCTCTCCTACTCATACTCATACATTATCAGCAACAACAGCAACCAAAACAATAGCAACTGCATCAAAACAACGCAGATTAGGTTTAGAGGTTTATTTAGTATTTAGCTTAAAATATATAGATTATAAATCAACCGTTAAATTGAACTAAACAGTGTCTGACACGACCAAGGTATATAAATTAAAACAAAAAACGGCCGTAAACAATTTACAGTCCTTTCTCGTAAACTTGCATGCTTATCATTGTTTTGTCGCCAGACACATTGATCTTATCGACATGTATTAGCACATTGACTATTGGACATTGATGTTCAATTAATCTGTTTGCTGTATAAAGAATGCCAAACAGATTATAGACTTTATCCTGGATTAAACAAAAGCCTAACCCTCGTGCATCCTGGCTTTTGCTGATCGCCAGCCTAGCATCATGAGTGTTGGGTTCGAGGGCGGTTACAAAGTTCTGCCGCCAATAAATGGGAACGAGATGAAAACAAGGGATGCTGAAGATATAAATGGTAACGGAAGTGATAGATATAGTGACAATGGTGCTATAAATAGACCTAACAGCGAAGGGAGACAGGGGAGAGTGCTACAGATGTTCCACAACAGCCTTTTAGTTCGATTATTCAGAGCAGGTCAGCCAAGTACAGCGAAGAAAGGTAGGCATTTTAAAAAATTGTCAAGTAGTGAGCAAGTGAAAACTATCAATATTTTTTCAGTATACTCGATTAATATAATGATTCTGTCATTATAATCTTCTAGTCTTACCTAAAGGGAGATAACATGATGTGTTTTGACAGTTTAGAGTCATGCCCACACCCCAACCACCTTGTTGAAGAAAACAAGAATCATACCAAATGTGCCACCAGCAGACTGAACGACCAGTCTGTGTGAAAGCGCTCAAAAGATTATGATTGCTGCCAATGAAACGTTCTACACAAAGACTCTCTGTCTCTCTGTCTGTGTGTGTGTGTGTGTGTGTCTCTCTGTCTGTCTGTCTGTCTGTCTGTCTGTCTGTCTGTCTGTCTGTCTGTCTGTCTGTCTGTCTGTCTGTCTGTCTGTCTGTCTCTGTCTTCTCTCTCGCTCTCTCTCTCTTCTCTCTCTCTCTCTCTCTCTCTCTCTCTCTCTCTCTGTCTCTCGCTACTCTCTCTGTCTCTCTCTCTTTCCCTTTGTCTCTGTCTGTCTGTCTATCTGTATGTCTGTGTCTCTGTCTGTCTGTATGTCTGTCTCTCTCTGACTCTCTCTGTCTGTGTGTCTATTTGTCTTTCTCTCTCTCTCTCTCTCTGTCTGTCTGTCTGTCTCTCTCTCTGTGTCTCTGTCTGTCTGTCTCTCTGTCTCTGTCTGTCTGTCTGTCTGTCTGTCTGTCTGTCTGTCTGTCTGTCTGTCTGTCTGTCTGTCTGTCTGTCTCTCTGTCTGTCTGTCTGTCTCTCTCTCTCTTTCTCTCTCTCTCTCTCTCTCTCTCGCTCTCAAAAAATATAAGTTGTCAAATGCAAAATGCTGACTACAATTTAAATAAGGACAATATTGCCCTGCCATGTTCCAATATTAAAGTTCTTCAAATCTTAACTTATTTCAAACTATTGACATGCAGATCATTATGCATGTCATAAAATAATTATGACCAATTATTGTCAATGTAAAGGCATTGTTTTAAGGGAGATAACTACTGTGTTGAATATGCAGCTGTAAGATATTGCATTTGTTGGAGTTGTCTTTCTTAGTCAGATTAAAATGCTTTCATTCCTTTGCAAGAGATATGGTGTTTTTTTTAAAGTTTAATATGAATTTTCTTTCAGCATAAAATATTATGATGACATATATCAAATACAGCAGAAAAACACACACACATAATATATTTGCTTAACAAAATCATCTTTTAATAACACATAATATTAAAATACTATATGTGGTATTTGTAAAACAGTTGACAATGTTTTCACCAGTGTCTAAAGAGATCTGTGAAAGTCGAATAAATTTGTCTATTGTTGGGTACCTCAATGTCTCATATTCTCCTGCGTTCTGTGACATAATAACCACTCAAGTCTCACAATAGATGCTATAACAACACATGTGAGCTTCAATTAGCCAGCTTTACATTCAATACAAGAAAGTAAATCGATAGAATAGCATATCTTTTGTCATTGCAATGGCCAATGCACCCCTTCTGGCTTCAGACATTTTCTTAAGACATATTACCATTGACATATTTCATATGAAAACCCATTCACATTAATGCAGGCACTGAGTTAAAATCTATATCTACAGTATAGAGGTATTGTATATTTGTTTTCAGCAAGATGCCTGCTTTGTGGATGATTGGTTATGATCAGTTGTTAAGATGATAGAACTTTATGTCTAGCCCTATTCATGCATCCAGAGATTAAAAAAGAATATTTTTATACACTGTAAAGATAAATTGATTAGGTTTAGGTAAATTTTGTAGCTCCAGATCAACAAGCAGCTACTGGGATCTGTCAGAGGAAGCTGTCTGATTAGGATCTACACTTTATACTGTCTTTGAAAATGCATTTTTATACTTAACATTTATATGAAATTGTTAGTGGAAACTGAAGAAACAGCATGATAAGGGTTAACAATCATTGAGATCATGCTCTCTCCGATCACTCAAAAAGTGTGAAGGAGAGAAGGTGGAGTTTCCCAATCTGTACCGCTGTCTTGTTGGCAGGAAGCAAAGTATGTCAATGAGTTTCACATCCATCACTCTCTCCAGACTGAGGTAGATAGGAATAATGAGGAATTAATTATTAAAGTTCTCAGTTCATTCACTTTGCTCTGGCAAATTAGACATGGATAGTAGCCAGCTCAGGTGAGGTTACATTTGTTTGTGACTGATTTTTACATTTGCAAAAGCTTGTCAAGTATATTTGTTAATAATCAATTTAAAATTCTTAATTTAATTATAAGTAATATGATATAATTGACACTGGGAAGCAAAATTTTTTGATCCTGATCAGACAGTTCCCAGCAGATTTAAGTTTGTGCTTAGCAGGCCAAGACTGAAGCACCTTTCTAATCATTAATACACTGTAATTTATAGGAATATTGTTTTTGCATTTTAAAACTTTTAAAATAAATTTAAAGGAGCTTCTGTTCATCATTTTTTATTTATAGAGCTAGCAATAAAATATCTTACCTTCCAGCACTTTTAAGATTTACTTTTGATCTAGTCAATCTTTGATATTTTTTTGTACACTTAATTGGTTAAGTGTAAATGTATCTTCAAACTGAATGCAGCATTGAGGTAATTAACCTCAGCAATAAGTACAGTATATGTAGAATAAAAATATAGCACTATGAATAATACCACTTTTGCCAAATTTCTCTGTCAAGCTTTATTCTATTTTATCTACAAATCATGTTTTTATATCAGTTAGGTAATAATATTTCTATATTAAACATACAGTGTCATGTTGTTTTATGTACATGTATAGTGGAACCATTAAGCATTTGAAGTGTTTAGTTGAAGGTGGTGTATTAGGAAAATTTTACTGACAATTTATACTTTAACAAAATTTTATAACAAAATTTTACCTTAGAATTTATTGTAAAACATAATGTCTGACTTTTATTGACACTTACATGTATTGTCCCAAAGTTAAAGAAAAAATTGATAAATAACATATAATGCTTTAATGTGTGTTTTATATAGTTAACATGCCAATCACTTTTAGATTTAAAAAAAAAATGTGCAAAATTATGAGATTGTATTGTTGTTTCAATCCTGTTCAGTTTAATCTTTTGATATAAATCTCACTGAAGGCAGGGTAAACCAGTGCTTTAAAAATACAAATGTACCAATGTATTAACTCTTTGCCTGCCAAGTTGGCATCAATACAAACTTAGAAAATAGTTTAGCTCCATATCAATCATCTCCAGGCTGGGAATCGTCTGATCAGAACCTTCATAGTTTTGCTTCTTAGTATTTACATCCCAAAGTCTAGGTCCTTTTTATTTAATATTAAAGCAATTAACATAAAATTGAGAATGTGTTGTTAACAAATGTGGCATTATAAGGATTTGCTCAAAGAAGTTCTGCACTGATAAAATAAGTAGTTTATTGATGTTTTAGGTGCACATGCTAATTGATGCCCTTCACTAGTGTATTCAAACAGGATTAAGCTTATATTAGCTCCCTTGATCTATGATTCTGGAATCATGAAATCATGAAAAATGAAATTAACTGGTTGCCCTTCCTATTTCTGATCCTCAGTACTGCAGTGTCATTGTGCTTACACTAATTGTAAATGCGAACTTAGGTGCGGGGTGTGTGCACATAGATTTTCAATAGTTTCCAGAGGATTTAAGGCACATTAGCAAACATCGTTTTTCATAACTACTTTGATATCATTCAGTACTGTATCTTTATGAAGTTGATTTAGTATAAATTTGTTTTCTTCAAATATCAGGGCACACTGGTGGCATGCTTGAACAAACAGTAATATAATTTTACAAATCAATTTTTCATTTTATTCTTATATTCTTATGATGGTCCAATTTAGGTTTTGAAACTAGCAGATGTGGTTGAATGTATGAAGAAAACCTTTATTTCAGTTGATATATTCTTTCCTATAATAAATAAACTGGTTGGGGCACTGGTGACATAGTTGTAGTCGCCGACTAGTAATACTTTAACTGCTTAGCTTATCACCATGGGTTTTAGTCCTGTTTGGGGCGAAGGATGCAATGTGGAAAGGTCATCAAGATGACCTGCTGTGTGCCACTGGTTCTATGTTTGGGGCCAAGGATGCAATGTGGAAAGGTCATCAAGATGACCTGCTGTGTGCCACTGGTTCTATGTTTGGGGCGAAGGATGCAATGTGGAAAGGTCATCAAGATGACCTGCTGTGTGCCACTGGTTCTATGTTTGGGGCCAAGGATGCAATGTGGAAAGGTCATCAAGATGACCTGCTGTGTGCCACTGGTTCTATGTTTGGGGCCAAGGATGCAATGTGGAAAGGTCATCAAGATGACCTGCTGTGTGCCACTGGTTCTATGTTTGGGGCGAAGGATGCAATGTGGAAAGGTCATCAAGATGACCTGCTGTGTGCCACTGGTTCTATGTTTGGGGCCAAGGATGCAATGTGGAAAGGTCATCCAGATGACCTGCTGTGTGCCACTGGTTCTATGTTTGGGGCGAAGGATGCAATGTGGAAAGGTCATCCAGATGACCTGCTGTGTGCCACTGGTTCTACAGAGACATGTTTGGAGGTCTTCCTCCGCTAAAATAGTTGGATATTGCTGTTATGATCATAATTGGTCACTGTGATGTATTTAAAAAAAACAAAAACAAATAATCTTGCAGTCACATACAGGAGAATGCAAAGCTATGGGAAAAAAGAAGATTGCAGTCATCAGATATGTGTGCTTAAAGAGAAATAATCTGTAAAGATAATCAGATTTCTTGTTAGCAAGCTTTCTCTAAAAAATCATAATTAATGTTATGCTTTTTGGTCTCAGTTTAGCTATCTTTTTAGAGATTGTTTGTTCATCAGTGAATTGAATATGAACAAGACATAACACATTATCAAATTCATCTGTCCAATCTTATGCCCATAATCAAGACTTTTTATTCCATTTGTTCCATGTTTAATTAGATCCACTGCAAATACGACACCCAGTGGAGTATCAAGTTTGTATAATTTGATAAATAATTCAAATGACTTGCGTCACATAAAGTCATTATTTATATTAACAATATCTCATTGTTGAAGGCAGTTGTGTAAAGTCATTGATTTCAATTTTTATTGCAAGTAGGTGAAAGCGGAGGCAGATTGTACATTCAGCAAAAATGTGAACTCTTTACTTGATCTTAGCAGGGGCAGATCTAGGATTTTATATAAGAGGGTATAGAATTGTCTGAGTATAGTACTTTTGTAGAATTAGCAAGTTTCAAAATCTAGCTTTTGATGACTGAAATAAGGGAAAATGATTCTGACATATATCCAGATTCAAAGTGAGGCTGTTTTATTAGTTTATTAAAAATGTTTTTTATAATGTACATGTATATTAAATGTATAATCTTAAAGTTTTAAGGGAGAAAGGGGCATGGGCTGGTATTTGTTAACCCCTGGCTAACAGTTCTTTTCCTCTTAATTTGTATAATTTCTCTTCTCATTGTGTATTAAGTCTCTTAATTTAAATCTAAAATAAGAGACTTCTGAAAATGGAGGTCACATACTTTTAAAGTTTAAAGTGGTGTCTGACAGTTTACCAATGACAAATGCATGTAACAGTATTTTTCCTTGGTTTCTTGGAATTTATGCATTAATTTATGCTTTAGTCTAAGTAAAAAATGATTTCAAACACTAGCTTTATTGTAAAACAGTCCTAATTGCAAAATCACACTAAAATTCATTATTTCCAAATCTATAAATAAGCACAGTAGTGATTTCTGTTGAAAATAAATATCAATGTCAGCGAGGACTACCCAGATGATGATATAATGTGATCTTAAAATTAAGATATCATGTAGTTAACTTAGTTTAAAATAACTAACTGTGCAGCAGGGCTCGGAAAGAAATATCACTTTGTAATGACAAGAAAGGTGTTATGCTTTACATTCCACATGGAAGTCGGGCTCAAATAAACAGCATTTTTCAAGATCTTTACAGATAACAATAATTGATTTGGTTGCATGAGAGAAAAAAAAAGGTCCAAATTGTTGGATATAACCTTTAAAGTCTCAGTTACATCATTTCACTGATAAGACTCCGCATAGGGACAATACCTTTATCAACAACTGTAAAACTGACTTTATCCCCCACCATATAAGCCTCGATTGTTGGCAAGTGATTTGTTAAATATGTTAAATTACAATTGCCAGAACATTTCAATTGAAATGTATGCAGCGTGAAATAAGAGTAAATAGATTATGCGTTAATGTTTTGTATGGGTGAAGATATTACCATAGGCTGTCTGTTGATAGTGAACGTGCTGAGATTTAGAGGCTATTGAAAGTATATAGAGTCGGTACAAGGCTTATCACAATAGAATTTTGTGGGACCTGATTTAATACTAAACATGCTTTAAGTTCTTTAATAGGCATTTTCATAATAATTTATTTGTTTAGAAGTGCTTGCAATTTGAGCAAGACGTGTGTCTAGAGACACAAATATTGCAGCCCTGATCAGAAAGCTTGATGATAAATAGATCTGTGATAATTATTATTGTACCCAATATGTCTGTTATGTAGTTGAATTTTTTAGTAATGTTATTCATCCTTTGACATACATTTGTATCTAATCTTGTCCATTTTTCTCTGGTGAATATACAACCCAGTAAATATTCAGTTTGATCTGGTACACAGAACAACTGTTTGCATATTTGGCTAATTGGACATCAGCATAATTCTAACAGACAATTGCAAGACAAGAAACTGATACAGATTGCTCAATTCTAGATAAAACATGGGACAACTAATGGATGACTCTATACCATTTCAAAACTTTCCACCGGAATTCAATGGATGTCATTGGTCTTAAACAAATGGATTTAATAGATGAGAGATGGGTATTGAATAGATTTGGACAGATACAAACATTGGTTGTCCATAAGCCCCATTCAGTATAGTGTGGTTGATGCTTTATGTTCAGTAAATCTAAATCCTTGGTGTACTTTTTAACTTCCTATCCCTAGGCCTTCACTTTGTTTTGTTTTTCTTCTTGATGACATTTTTTGCATAAGTAATGGAGTCAAGTTTAATATGAAATTTCTTGGACAGTACTTTCAACAAAAATAATTGAGATATTCTGATGCATAAAAGTTTAACAAGAAAAATTATGAATAGTGGAAATGTGGCATCTCTCCAGCTGACCAAGTGGTTATATACTAGCCTTTCATATGCAAGGCCTAAGTTTAAACCAGCATGCTGTGTTTTTTTAAAATCTTTTTTAAAATTTTTAATTGTGACTTTGACCAGGATCTGCACTATTGGGTATTACTATAATTATATATTTGCTGTTTAAATTTTGTCAATAAACCTTGTTATGGATGCATAATGTTGGAACAAGATAACTAAGAATAAGTATTGGTCTATTAATAACAAATATAACATGATAAGGATTAAATGCACATCCTTTTCAAACATTTTTTTGATTGACAGGCTTTAACTGTTGAACAAAATACATCTCTTGTCTTAAAGAAAGAGAGATTAGGTTTGTATTGTGTGTATGTGTCTGAGGTGATTTCCAGGGTAGCCACATTATTTCATGGTGAGGAAGACAATTAAACAGTTCAGTACAGTCACAGAGAGAAAACACAATGATAGATGGATAGATTGAAGTGCCTTTGTAGAGGGTTTGTCTGGTGTCACCTTGTCTCAGTGTTGGCCATCCCTTGATCTTCATGATTGGTACATGCTCACACATGCCATGCATACTCATAGCCTACTTGTTAAGTTTCACACAAGCTTCCAGAGCAAGATTTGTGCTTTCAGACCTAAAAGCAAGCTCTCAGCCTCTCAGGCAGTTATCTAAAGAATTCTCTTGCAAAATAGAGACAAAACATGTGTCATTTACATGTACAGTTACTAATTTTAACTTGACATTTTAATTTATCAGTCTATCTTAATTGCCATTCTGCGTGCATTGTAACTGTCTATAAATATTGATTGTTAAGTTTTTCAATCCACTACCAGTTCTTCAGCTATCCAGAGACAAGGCCCACTTGCATTATTGCTCATTTTTTTAAATTTATTATTCTACAAATGATTATAATATTAAAAATCTCAAAAGTTTTGAATCAGTATGATTATGAAATGATTTTTATACAAATTAATAGAACTTAAGTTGTGAGTGTTAAATATTCATTAAAAAGTAACCACATCTGATTCAAGATACAATTTAAGAATTCAGTTATATGCAAACAATTTATTTTTATTCTATATGAGTTAAATAAGCCAGATCCACTATTTTCTGTTTGCTCTGCATGAATTTGATTGTTGATAAATATTTGCAATGTTTACAAGTCATCTGAGATCAGTCTGTGAAATCTCCTGGTCTTCTGAGCTAATAAATGGTCGTCTGATTTTCTGTTTCTGAACACACTCGCAAATGTTTGTTCACACTAGCCTAGAGGACAAACAATGATCAAGGAATTTTAATGGACGATCAGTCACACAATGCCTCAACATTGACTTTAGGGTCACATTTTCTCATAAACACATTAACATGTAAACACACAATGGTTTGTGTTTTTACTTTTTTCAATTGATCTTTTAATGAAAAAGTTAAAACACTTTTAAGATGCAATTTCTAGGGTCAACACCATTATCTTGATAAGTAAAATTGTGCTCTTTGATATTCCATCAGATTAAAGAACTAAACTATATGGTGACCAGTTGTAGAAGTCTTTCAGAAAGCTCTAACAGAAATTCAGTTAATACAGAAAATAAGATCACAAAGTATGTTTATTCAAGAAAAAATAGCAGAACAAACCTTCATAATTATGGTATACAATGATTCGGACTACAGTTCTATGTTTTTTAACCTCCAGCCCCCGAGCATAAATGCATACTTTGTTGTTTTATATTCATCAAATTAATAGAAAATGGAAGTCTTAGATCCTAAATATGATTTATTTTATTGATTTTGGGTCATAGTTTGCTTGTAAATAGTTTGGAATGAGCACAATACTGAGTAGTTCTGAATGAACGCTGTAATCACTTCAGCATCAATAAAGCCCCTGTCGTTATGCTCTTAGTTCATCTATTGGTCTGTATATTGATTCTACAACAACAAAACATCTCCCAGTTACTAACCAGACGTTTGCTGCCATTAAGCTACAACCTTCTAATGTTTTCTTCTGTTTTAATTGTATACTTTACCCATAATAACAATGCTAAACCAGTTGTAAGAGTTGCCCGCAATTGATGTCGGAACAAATGCTTTTCAATAACTGCCCGTGAAAATCCATACATAGCCTGTTGATCATTTCTGACTTAAAAGGGCTGTACCACCATTTATGGAATCCCTTTGTGTAAATATTTATGAACAGGCTGATGATTTTAACCTACTCATTTTTAATAAGGCATTAATTATTAATTGGTTAAGAAGTATCTGCAGTTTTACTTTGATTTAACCCTCAGCAGTTGATAGTGAGCAGATGTTGACTGATCTGGATCTACAGGTACACTATTTGACTAAGTCAAATTTATTTTGCTTGACATGTTTAGAGCTAACAATACTTTTTAAACTTTCTTTTTTTTAAAATTAAAGGTATTTAAATAAGTTTATACCAAACATAAGCCATATCTACAGAACTTATTTCAATATGTTAAGACTGATTCTTAACATGTTTTTAATGCTTAAAGCACTGTTCTCAAAATTATTTTCGATATCACTAGGAAAGCCCCTTTAAGTAATTTTAAAAGCCTGAATAAAAAAGCCTAAAGTATAATTGACTGATCATTTCAATTTGTATTGGTATAATTGTCAAGCAGAGTTGAAAGAAAATCATAAACAAGTGTCTGTGATATGAAGGGTCAAGTTTTCAATTGTGATACTAAAAAACATGTCACTTAACTGTTTTAGATAATTTTGACATGTAATTTTCATGATAAATGGGTAATTGTGGTGAGAGAGCATGTTTTTAACTAGCAGGAATTTATTTAATTGCATTGGGCATATAAATGTGAAAAATGCAGGACAGGTGGTTTATTTTTATATTTTTTTTGATTCTCACAGACTGATTGTTATTTAAACTGTTGTGTAGTGCAGAGAGTTTATCACATTTATTCACTTTCAGATTCTTGATTTATATTAATTCAAGACACTTTAAGGTCCATATAGTACTGTGTGGGTTGTGACAGACAGTAATTTGTGTTTTGTACCCAACATGCTGGTGTGAGGCAGTTTGCTCTTAGACTGCCAAGCAGGAATTTTTGAGACTAAGACTTAGATCAGCTTGCTCTAGCTAGAAGCTGTCTGATCAGGAACTACTCTGTTTATTGCTAAGTCATTATTAATATGTGTTGTTACTTTTGCATGAAGATTTCGGCAATTAATTAAGTATTTAGTATGACCTGTTAATTGAAATAGCAGGGTATGGGCCATGATGCAAGACAATTAGCTAAGAGAAGAGAAATGGCAGACCTTTGTTCATGTGGAATTTATAGATTAGCAGCATGACAAGTGTAAATTTGTGAAAGTTTTGTTCAGACAGCGAAGTTGATTTATCATTATTTGCTGCAGATGTTCAGCTATGCAGTAAGTCTCAAGCTTGACTGGAACCATGGAGTTTATGTTTGTGATGACAATTTTATCTCTGGGACATTTGCATGTAGTGCTTTGTTGTGCTGTAATAAACTTAGTGCACTGTATAATGTGATGTATAATGAGGTTATTTTCAGTCATACTGGGATAGATATGTGATTTTAATATGTGATGTAATAAAATAAATATGCTATATCAATGTGCAGTATTAAAGGTGATATCAGACAGTTTGGACCCTTGTTTTTTCTCAAACAGCCAAGTAAATTTTTGTTACATGAATAAATCCTGCAACATGCCGTTTATAAATGCCTTACATCTCAGTTAAATGTGAAATATAACACACCACTGACCATTATAAACATGTATTTCCTGAGCCATGCTACACAGTTACCTATTTTCAATTTAAGAAATCCATGTGACCACTTACTTTTATGATCATATTATATTATCATCTTTACAATTGGCTGTGACATCAATATCAATTTTTAGCAGAACTCCCCAATTTAAATATTACGAAAGAGTGAACATTTAAAGCATTTTTTCTGCATGAAAATACTGTTGAACAATTAAGTTTCAACATTGTCTTTGCTTAGACTACAGTATGAGTTTATGTAGAAATTATCCCCAGATTCTCCCAAACAGGTATTTTGTTTATATATATTTATTATATATATGTATTTTATATACGCAAACTGTCAGATCTCACCTTTAAGCCTACATTTATAATTTTAATAATTGTAACTATAAGTTCATCAAGATGTGAATGTCGAAACCTACAGTGACATTGTATGGGAATATTGTAGAAAATAAACCACATACACAAGGCATTGTGTAAAATTTAAAAGTATTTTGACAATTATAAACTATACCAAGTCATGCGTAATTTGTCAAAACATTTCTTTTAAATGTCTAAGTTTTTCACTGTATTATACAGTTTGGGTGACAGAACTTTTGTTAAAAAAAAAGAAATTACAAATAAATGACTTCAATGGGTGAAATGAATTCAAACATGACAACAAAAAGTCTTAACAAAAGTGTCACCTTCTTGTTGAAAGAGTTTGTTCATTGTGTTATTCAACAATGTATCAGCAAGACACTTTTGTGTGAAAACGAGTTCAGATTACAGGCCTGGCAGGGAAAGTTTCCATTGTTTTAGATCGGATATTCCATTTGTTATTTGAATTTCTCCACTGAGGTGAGAAGGGTAGCGACAGTGTTTAGCTACAGCTACTGTGTCATTGTGTTGGTTCAGTCTGTGGGCTGTCACTGGTTCAGATACAAGTGGATGCAGATACTTGGGACAGTGTTTAACTACAGCTACTGTGTCATTGTGTTGGTTCAGTCTGTGGGCTGTCACTGGTTCAGATATGACTGGATGTAGATAGTTGGAACAAGGGATAAATTATTCAGTTCTATTATTGATCATTGGATAATGTAATTGTAAAACAAATCACTTTCTCTAACAAGTGTCAGGCTATGGGTCTGTTTTAATTGGTTACCTGTGTGTTAATTGAGCTCCTATTGTAGAAGTGTTTAGGAGCATGGTTCGTATCTTGGATTGTTTGAAATATTAATGGAATAGGAAGAATGCAGAAAGGGGTGAAATTTGAAGGCCCACCTGCAATGGGGAAGACAAAGTAAGTTTCTTTATATGTACCGGTACATATTGTCTGAGGTCCACTGACAAGATTGGATTTATCCAAATTAAGTTCATCTTATAATTGTTATTATTATTATTATCATTATTATTCATTATCATTATTATTACAATCATTAGTATGATTATTATGACTATTATTAATAATAATGATAAATAATAATAATAATAATAATAATATTATTATTATTATTATTATTAATTTTAGTATTATTATTATTATTATTATTATTATTATTATTATTATTATTAGTATTATTAGTAGTATTATTAGTAGTATTATTAGTAGTATTATTATAGTTTATAAATGCATCAGTAATAAAGTATTCTCCAAGGCAGGTGATAGCTGAATATTTAAATGGATATGTGTCCATCATATTTTGTTTACTACATGTTTAATAAAAGGTGACCGTTGCTAAATATTTTAATCTATATTACTCCACACCCAAGCTATAAGTACCCATAACTTCATATGAATTTGCATGTGGTTGTATGTGACAAAATACTGCAGTTTTCATCACATTAATAAAATAAATGTCTACCAAATATAACTGATAATTTTTGCTTCATGTTTTCTACCACAAAGTTTAGTTAATAAATTTACAATTTGCATGATATACACATTTTCTCCATCAGATAGTGCTTATAAAGAAAATAGTTATGTATGGCCAATTAATTCAAAACTGAACATTGAAAGATATAATGAAAGGTTACAGGTATCTTGATTTAATCCTTTACCTGCTGGACTCACCATTCACCTCGTTGACATTGGACATAGTCAACCCTTATTGTGTTTCCAGCAATTAAAGGGTTCAATTATACGGAATGTTCACTGTAATTAATACAGCAGTTCTATCAACTACAGTCATATTTAACAGTAATAAGGTCAGTTCATGAATCTAATTATATAACACAGAGTTTTTTCAAACAATTGTTAAGTTATTTGTATTAATGATGTTAAATTGAAGTCTTTGAATAAAATTCTTCAATGGATTTGTCAATCAGAACTGTTATTCAAATACTGCAGTGTCATGCTAATTATTTTTGTTTTGCACAAGTGAAACTAAAAAATGCCCTACTTTTATAATTATTTTTTAATTAAAAGGTTTGACATACAGGGGGTCTACTTTAAAAATATAATTTAAACTTTCACAAGCTAAGAATTACTGGAAGCTATTTAAAACACATCTGTTATTGAATAACTTTTCATAAAATTTTAATATATAAAAAAGTTTAATTTTCATGTGACTGAGAAATTACATGATGCTTTTTAAAAATTATATAATCTTTGGATGAAAGCAATGTTAGATCTTCTAATTACATGTAACTTCTATAATTAAGGCTTAATAGAATTCAAGATTTGTTGAGTTTGCCCTACCACATTTATGTTGTTTTTTTCTGGGCACATAAAAAACAAGAGATTATTTTTTGAAATGTTCTTAAACATTTTTTCAGCTTGATTACAAATTTAAATGCAGTAGACTAATATTGGTGGGAACATTTGTTATATGTGTGAGCCCTCATGAGTATTTTATCTGATGAAAAGTGAATCAAAATAAATAAACTTAATCTTTTTTAGCCTAAATGACTTTAAAGTATACGTTTATTACTTTTCATTGTCATTTTACATGTATTTGTTGGTTGTGTTCCTTTCTACATGATAACATTTATTTAAATTACTTTCTATCTGCTACTGAATATCAAATGATTTTTTACATAAGTTTGTATCAACTTACTTGCTAGAAAAATAACTCACAAAATATTTATTTATTTGTGTTTTTGTTGTGATTTTCAATGAAAAACAGCAACAGCATTGACAGCTTTTTATCACTCTATTTTACATTGACTTTGTCAGTGTTACATTTTGTACACCACTGGGGATTTAAGACAGATTGAAAAGTTACGTTAAATGTGTCTCGAACTGTCAAACCATTAACAGAACTATCAAACCATTAACAGAACTATCAAACCATTAACAGAACTATCAAACCCTAAAAGCAAATCCTCCTGATAATTTCATGTTTGTTTGTTTTTTATCTCATAGTCCAATTTTTATCTCTCAAAAATATTTGTTTTCCTTCATTGTATTACGTGTGTTTACATATATTAATTGTATACTTATCCATACTTGAATTATTGGTCTTAATTCAGTGACTCATTTAAGTCATGCCATTCACGATAACAGTTATTCAGCTGTTTAAATGAGCAATGAATTGCTTTTGTTGATAAAGACTTCAGGATTTTTTAAAAAATGATTTACAGATAAATACAGATATACACATTTTTCATTGATAAAGTCTTATGACATCAAAAGACAACTTTGATACTAACACAACACATTGCTTTTATACCCCACTCTCTAATATTCTATATTATATTCTATGTACATCATCATTTTGCTTCCTTGTTCCCATCACTGTGGTGTTGAATGGTTGCATGGCAGCTTGATTAAGAATTTTATTGCACTTTGCCATTCACTTGTTGGCATTCTTTCAAGATGTCAGAACTGTTGAAGCTGGCTTCTTCTCAGAAAATTCCTCTATTTATTTTTCACAAGTGTTGACAATTTTAAAAGCTCACATTCCCCTATTTATTTCCAGCCAGTTGTGACAACCTTACAAACTCACATTTTGCTGTTTGTTTCCAGCCAGTTGTGACAACCTTACAAACTCACATTCTGCTGTTTGTTTCTTTCCAGTTGTGACAACCTTACAAACTCACATTCTGCTGTTTGTTTCTTTCCAGTTGTGACAACCTTACAAACTCACATTCTGCTGTTTGTTTCTAGCCAGTTGTGACAACCTTACAAACTCACATTCTGCTGTTTGTTTCTTTCCAGTTGTGACAACCTTACAAACTCACATTCTGCTGTTTGTTTCTTTCCAGTTGTGACAACCTTACAAACTCACATTCTGCTGTTTGTTTCTAGCCAGTTGTGACAACCTTACAAACTCACATTCTGCTGTTTGTTTCTATCCAGTTGTGACAACCTTACAAACTCACATTCTGCTGTTTGTTTCTTTCCAGTTGTGACAACCTTACAAACTCACATTCTGCTGTTTGTTTCCAGCCAGTTGTGACAACCTTACAAACTCACATTCTGCTGTTTGTTTCTTTCCAGTTGTGACAACCTTACAAACTCACATTCTGCTGTTTGTTTCTTTCCAGTTGTGACAACCTTACAAACTCACATTCTGCTGTTTGTTTCTATCCAGTTGTGACAACCTTACAAACTCACATTCTGCTGTTTGTTTCTTTCCAGTTGTGACAACCTTACAAACTCACATTCTGCTGTTTGTTTCTAGCCAGTTGTGACAACCTTACAAACTCACATTCTGCTGTTTGTTTCTTTCCAGTTGTGACAACCTTACAAACTCACATTCTGCTGTTTGTTTCTAGCCAGTTGTGACAACCTTACAAACTCACATTCTACTGTTTGTTTCTATCCAGTTGTGACAACCTTACAAACTCACATTCTGCTGTTTGTTTCCAGCCAGTTGTGACAACCTTACAAACTCACATTCTGCTGTTTGTTTCTATCCAGTTGTGACAACCTTACAATCTCACATTCTACTGTTTGTTTCTATCCAGTTGTGACAACCTTACAAACTCACATTCTGCTGTTTGTTTCTAGCCAGTTGTGACAACCTTACAAACTCACATTCTACTGTTTGTTTCTAGCCAGTTGTGACAACCTTACAAACTCACATTCTGCTGTTTGTTTCTAGCCAGTTGTGACAACCTTACAAACTCACATTCTGCTGTTTGTTTCTATCCAGTTGTGACAACCTTACAAACTCACATTCTGCTGTTTGTTTCCAGCCAGTTGTGACAACCTTACAAACTCACATTCTGCTGTTTGTTTCCAGCCAGTTGTGACAACCTTACAAACTCACATTCTACTGTTTGTTTCTATCCAGTTTTGACAAGGGTGAGAATGTCCGGCTTGAGGAGGAGATCAAGTTACATCACCTGGAGCAGCTGATGCAGCGGTTCAGTAAGCATAAGCCTGAGGACATCCTCATCCAGGCTGGCACTGGCTTCTTCCCTGCCAAGACTCAACCCAGGACCCCTGGTCACATGAACCTAGAGGAGTTCAAGGAGACCGTGTCTGAGGTTCTCATGACAGACGAGTACGATGATTACCTGGAGAAGCTGTTTCAGAAGGTTGGTTTGTAACTTAGTCTTCAGAAATTTTTTTTTAGTTTATAATGTAATTAAATAAAGGTAGAAAAGTTCTTGGTCCTTGTTATTATGGTCTTGTAATGTTTTATCATATTTGTTACTAAATTTTAAAACTTGTGACTAAATTTTTGAACTTGCGGCTAAAACATGACTGTCAGTTTTTATAGGTTGATAATCAGTAACAGTGTTGTTAATTAATATGTGTGAAGTTTTCTGTTCTTTTTTGTTTGCCAATATTTGTCCTGATGTTATTGTGTTTTGGTTTTTGCTGTGATGGAGCATAGCAACCATTAATGTTATAATGTTATATGAAAGCCATAAAAAATGTTTTATTTAATGGAGTACAAAAAAAAAGTTGATAGTGACAATAATATATTGTGTAGACCTACTGTATTTTTTTATTGCTGGAATTTTGCTTGTTGAATAGTCTTATTTTGTTTGTGTCACTTTGTTTCAAGTTCATAGCACCTGAAAACCAGAAGAAATTTTCCGAATTATTTACATATAGTACATTTTTATTGTGTTTGTAAAATGTTTTAGTACTTAATAAAGTAAAGTCTCTTTAAAAATAAAGTCATGAGCCACTTATAAGTAAGTAGTTTGTCTGCTTAGGCATTTTGTTGTCAAATTCACATTCAGATTTTTTTATCCATCAACTGTTAATTGTTTC
The DNA here is from genome assembly GCA_007844125.1 of Sinonovacula constricta. Classification (NCBI taxonomy): domain Eukaryota; kingdom Metazoa; phylum Mollusca; class Bivalvia; order Cardiida; family Solecurtidae; genus Sinonovacula; species Sinonovacula constricta. The sequence goes on from CM017555.1 coordinate 91,139,525, forward strand.
AATCAAGCCCATGGGCAGATCTGGCAGTAAGGGGGGGGGGGGGGGGGGGGGGGGGGAGGAAAGGGGTCTTTGCTATATAGAGGTATTTTTTAAAGTTTCAGGGTGTGTCACATGTTAATGGCACTAGTATGGTTGTCATGTATGTGTTAAGTGATGAATAAATAAGATGAATAAGCATCTGTTTATGCCCAAAATAAATTGAAAAAATGCATTAAAATTAAACTATATGCATAAAAACTTTCTGTTAAATTTTGTCACATCTGAAATACATGGAATGGCACCATTTTGACTTCTAGATGTCAGCATTCTTCCTGTGGGAGCATGCCTCCAGACTAATCATAGTATGGTTCATTTTGACCTCTCTTTTCATCTAATGGAAATAAAAAAATGACTATAGGTTATCTTGTCATAGAGGCTACAAACAGTTTGGACCCATGGAAAATGTTACAAGCAGCTTCTGAAATGCAAGAAATTGCTTTATTTGGCTGCTATTTTTTCAAAGTGTTCTGGGGGAGCATGCCTCTAGACACCCTTAACAGGGCTAGCACCTCTGGTATTAGCTCAGTTAGGACCCCTATGAAAAAAATCCTGGATCTGCCCCTGAAGCCAACATGTATGATTTTATCACTAATACACATTGATGTTGTATTAAATTGACAAATCATATTCCTATCCACAATTTCAGCTGGATTCATCGGCCAGTGGTTATGTGGACTGGAATGAGTTCTGTACCTACCTGCTGTTATTATATCGGGAGAATGACTACATGCGTACAAAGAGGGAAATTCCATTTCTTGTGGAACCTAAGATTCGACATATTGTTCAGAACAGGGTAAGTCATACCAACCCCCCCCCCCCCTCACCCCACTCCCCCTGCCTCACACACACACACACCCAAAGAAAGAAAAATGTCTGTGTAGAATTTCCTGTGCTCACCTGTCTATATAAAACTCCTCAATCGACCAGGACTTGACCTACTCTTCATGTTAACAAACATGTTAATGCATAATATATCTTAAACAGACTTACTATTTTAAAATGTTTTAAGGAATATTTTTGTTAGCAGCACAGTTAAATGAAAAAGTTGTTTATAAATTCAAAGTTCATTTAGTTTTTCCTTTTATGATCACATTTGCATCTAGTTTTAACAGACTGGACATTCTTAAAACATGTGATAATTTTGTCTACTACAGGATTTTTATTGTTTAACTCTTCCTTTCATGAAATATCCAGACATAGTGATTATAAAAATAGCTCTTACAAAAAGTAAAAAAAAATGTTAAGTTACCTGGTCTTAAATATTCAGAATGTATTATCTCGATCTTATTAGTTTTTCATAATCATTCTTTTCATTGCCAGCTACACTTTTAATCTGGCAAAGAACATGATATTATCAATTTAACGTCTGTCACTCTCGCTTACTTCTTTGCAAATTAATGGCAGGGTATAACTTGTATACACCACCTGTGGGAATTCACCTGTAGCATGACCAATTTTAATTATCATACCTTAACATGGAATCAAGTTTATTGGGATTCAACATTCATGTGCATGGACCATGACTAATTGAAATATTACTCACTAATCAATAGTCTTTTTAAAAGTGAGTTTGGTCTGACAAGACATATTTTCTTTTTTGGTTATTTATTACATTTTTCATTGACTTTTATCATGAATTTAGACACAAATTATTTTTTCTCACACTCTGCATATAACAGCAGGTACCCATTTTAAGATGATTACTTGATTCATAGTCACTTAGCCTATCATCAGCATAAAGTTCAAGTCTGATTGGAGGTCACAACCTTAATTGCGTGGTCTATCAGCGTGGTGCATTATTGAGTCTATCACAATATGTATTTGTCTTAAGTCCCCCTCCACCAGTAATAGCTAAGAATGTAGCCAATATGGCCACTACAATGATGGGGCAACATGCTTTTTAATTTGAAAGTGCTGTGATCACTGTGATAGTCACTACTTTGGCAAAGCAATCTCAGACATATCATAACTACAAAGTCACACTTGGATACACTGACAACCAGAGGAAAAAAGCTGTTGTACATAGTTTTTGTGTTAAATGATCTTCTCATATTCAACTTAATGAAAGTGGACATTAAGCGGAAGGTTAGGTTTAAAGAAACCAACAACAGTACCGTTAGGGGTAAGAAACCAACAACAATACTGTTAGGATTAAAGAAACAAACTATGGTACTGTTAGGGGTTAAGAAACCAACAACAGTACAGTTAGGGGTAAAGTAACCAACAACAGAACAGTTAGGGGTAAAGTAACCATAAGCAGTACAGTTAGGGGTAAAGTAACCAACAACAGAAGAGTTAGGGGTAAAGTAACCAACAACAGAACAGTTAGGGGTAAAGAAACCAACAATGGTACTGTTAGGGGTAAAAAAACCAACAACAGTTCTGTTAGGGGTAAAGAAACCATCAACAGTACTGTAAGGGGTAAAGAAACCATCAACAGTACTGTAAGGGGTTAAGAAACCATCAACAGTACTGTTAGGGGTAAAGAAACCAACAACAGTACTGTTAGGGGTAAAGAAGCCAACAACAGTTCTGTTAGAGGTAAAGAAACCAACAACAGAACAGTTAGGGGTAAAGAAGCCAACAACAGTACTGTTAGGGGTAAAGAAACCATCAACAGGACTGTTAGGGGTAAGTAACCAACAACAGAACAGTTAGGGGTAAAGTAACCAACAACAGAACAGTTAGGGGTAAAGAAACCAACAACAGTACTCTTAGGGGTAAATAAACCAACAACAGTATTGTTAAGGGTAAGAAACCAACAACAGAACAGTTGAGAGTAAAGAAACAAACCATGGTACTTTAAGGGGTAAAGAAACAAACAACAGAACAGTTTGGGGTACAGAAATAAACAACAGTTTGCCATCTTAACCAAGATTCAACATAAGAGCTTAGGTCACTATCACCCTCTGCTGGTTTTGTCACACTTTTCACTAAAGAAGTCTGGATAGTTGTGTTCTTGCACAATAGAGCATTCATACAAAAAAGTCCTTCATTAAGCTCTACATGTAACACTAATTTAACAATACAATCATTTGTACAGCTAGTTTCAAAAGGCTGGATATATTCATGTTAACATTTGATAGTATTTTCTTTCTGATGCTGTATTTTATCTGTGTGATGGTGTGGCTGTGGTGTTACATCAAATCATATACATGTAGCTACTTGTTGGTCAAACAGCTGTGGTTATCATTATCCATATCCACTCTTTTTCTTAAATCTACTTTTACAAAATCAATTTATATCTTTTCACAAAACCAATCTTCACTAAAGTCAGTATTTTCCAATTTTATCATACAGACTCAATCTTCACAAAAATCAGTATTGTTCAATCTTTATTTAAACAAAACCAATCTTTATAAAATAAAAGTGTTCTCTTTTTTCACCAAACTGAAACAGCCAATATGCCCAAACCTTTGAGTAAAGACGTATGTTGTATGGGCGAGATGTTTTTGTTGTCCACTCAGCATCCGTGCCATGGTTTCTATCCTCTCGTTCTGGACCATTATAGGTCTCAAGAGGGCCACTTGATGTCATACAAAAGAGAAGACATTATGTGCTGTTGCTGGTATTGAGTGCGGTCAGGTAGATGGATTGTAAAATCAATTTGTTTTCATGTACATCCAACTCCGACTCAGATAGGGCTCTCACAAGAGCATTTTGAATCTGCTGTTTGATTGTAGGGTTTATTGTCCCACCAGAAATCTATCATTGGTCCAGAGACATTTTCATTTGAAGCTGATATACATTTGTGAATGCTGTATTAAATGTGACTAGCATGCCATGAACAACTGGTATGATACATAACCAGTCACTTTGTCTGATTAGTAGACTTACCTGTCATTGAACTCCCCTTATATTAGCTTAAGCATAAGCAAGGGAGCTAGCATACCACTAATATTTTTATGACTTAGATATGTCCCAGCCAGGGATAGAGCCCAGAGTCTTATGTACCTTGTGCTTACTATTGTGCTACAAGGTCAGTTAAATCTGCTATACAATAGATAGACAAATAAAACTAAAAAAACTAAAACAAATACAGCAATATGTAATTAATTTGACCTTTATAAATGATGTTTGAATACCATTTATGCAATTAAAACCACTAATTATTAATGAAAAAAATGCAACATTAAGTTTGTAATAAAGACACTTAAAGAAATAACACCTGTTCTTTTTTTCCAACAGGTCATAACTTGTAAACAAGTAAAAAAGTCTGTTGAAATTCGGAAAACTATTTTCACACTTTGTTATACCTTTGAGTAGTATGCATTTAAACAATACCTTCTCAAAATATTTTTTTTAAAATAAAGAAATGAGCAAACCTCACTGAGGCACTGAGTAAAACAAATGTCTGTAAGGTGTCAAATGGTTGCCAATCAGTGTATTGTTTGCTATCGGATAATGTCCATGTTTTCGCTGCAATCTCACTACTGTTTCCTCGTCATCCAAACAATAAGTTTTGTTAGCCAGTATTGGTTTATCCCTTATCATGCTATGAATTAAATAACCAGTAGTCCTGCTAAATTATGAGCTACTTGTTGACAGTATTATGCACTGGTTATATGATAGATAAACACAAGCAAATAGTGTAGATTCTGGTCTGGAAGGTTCAATTGAGAACTGGCTGATCTGGATCTACATCTTTTGTTTTTTCAGTTTATGAATAGCAGGCTAAGAGGTATATTTTAGACTGCATGTTGTTGAGACACATTCAAACATGTTGGTTTAGTGTCTTCAGCAACAAACTGTTGATACTGAGAGAGACATGAGTTACTACATACTACTTGATCTGATGCCTGACTAATAATAACTAAACCAAGACAAATACTGTCTGATCCCTGACAGAAATGATATGATCCCAAATGGAGACTCTCTGATTCCTTACAAATATTATTTGATTCCTGACAAATACTCACTGATTCTGACAAAGGCTATCTGATCCCAGATGTAGACTATCTGATCCCTGACAGAAATGATATGATCCCAGATGGAGACTCTCTGGTTCCTGACAGATATTAACTCATTCCTGACAAAGGCTATCTGATCCCAGACAGATATTATCTGATACCTGACAGATACTGTCTGATCCCTGACAGAAACTATCTAATCCCTGACAGATACTATCTGATCGCTGACAGATACTGCCTTATCCCTGACAGAGACTATCTGATCCCTGACAGATACTACCTTATCCCTGACAGAGACTATCTGATCCCAGACAGATACTGTCTGATCCCTGACAGAGACTCTCTGATCCCTGACAGAGACTCTCTGTTACCTGACAGATACTACCTATCCCCGACAGACTATCTAATCCTAGACAGAGACTATCTGATCCCTGACACATACTGTCTGATCCCTGACAGATACTAATTGATTGTTGACAGAGACTATCTGATCCCTGACAGATGCTATCTGATCACTGGATCATACTTTAGCTGTACATGATAGAAATGATGGCTGAAACAAGCAGGCATTATCTTTCAATATAAACTTAAAATAAAGAATAAATTATTATTGTGTATTATTTTGGTAAAATAGTTAAGCCCATATGGTCATTATCATTTTTATGACAGCTGTTATCAGTCCATGGCATGCTTCAGTTGTTCCTTAGCCCCCTTACCACATGGGTTTGAGACCTGTGTTGTGAGACTGTGGGAGAGACACACAGTTGACCTGCTGTGGACTGGTAGTTCTACCCAGACATTTATCTGGGGTCTGTCTCCACTAAAATAGCTGGGGTTGCTATAATGACCATACAATTACTTGCCCCCCCCCCAAAAAAAAACAACAACAACACAACAACAACAACCCTGCTACAATTGTTAATTATCAGTGTTTAGTTGTATTCAGACCACTTCCAGTGGGCATTGGCTGATCTGGATCTACACTATTGAAACCTTGTATTGAAGACATATGATTCCAATATGCAATAAAAGCACTAGAAAATATTGATTAAGCTTGGCAGAAAAATGTAAACTTTTTTTCTAATTAATTATGATCTTTGATTTAGATTCAGTGAGACATTTACTTTAGCAGAAATAGATTAAAATAGACTAAATATATTATGAACATTCTTAAAATCATTTAGTATTGGATTTCAATTATTTATATGGAATTTTTCTTATTATTGCTGTGTTGATTTGTCCAGTGACTTTACTCTGGAAATGCTCATGTACCATAATTAAAAAAATGCAACTTAATTAAACTTTTGAGTTGTTTTTCAGTTGTTTGCTCGTAAATCTTAAAGAATGAAAACTATCGAGACAGCTCAATACAAAAATAAACTATAGAGATTAGCATTAATGTCTGCATTTTATTTTATTGTGGAATTCTCTCAGAATTCCATAATAGATTGAGGTTTATTTGCAAAGATCAAAGAGGTTTTATTGGGGAGTATGTTAGACAATTTATTTTAATGTCATCTATGTACCTTTTATGTTACACAATTAAGTTTATTATCAGAGAGTTTGTGATTATGACCGCATATTTTCGTAAGGATCAGCACATCTTTTCAGATGTTTTTTTTTTACATGTTTCCCAGGTAGGCTTTAACAGAAAGTTTGCCAGAAAAAATAATGCAGTATCATTTTAATAACGTTTTTGTGCTTTCTAACTCATGGATCTTGATGTCATTGTATTAACACAGTTGAAGCATTTACTAAATAATGAATCTGATCATATACCAGACTAATGAAAAACATTAATTTTCTTATGTTTCAGCAAGAGCAGACAACAAAGATAGTTGCCGTAGATGGTCCTGTACGCTACGTCACAGTCAGCAGGGTATGTCACTGTGTTTCAGCTTACTGTAATACTGCAATTGATGTCTTTTACCTTGTTAGTTTTAAATTTTACAAAAAAAAACAATCAATTAATAGAGATGAACAAATAGGCCAAAGTCTGGTGAAGAAGATAAAAAACAGATTTACAATTAGTAAATGGATTGTTATTGGTTCTGTCTACCTTGACAGTTAAATACCTTATTCTAGGTGGTGCTAGTTTAAAAGAAAATATATCATGATCTTATTCTGTTAAAATGTGTTGTTTTTAGCTCACCTGAGCACAACGTGCTTAAGGGGAGCTTTTGTGATACCGCTTCATCCGTCGTCCGTCGTCCGTTGTCCGTCGTTCGTCATTCGACGTTCGTCGTCCATCGTTCGTCGTCAACATTTACCTTGTGAACACACTAGAGGCCACAATTTTTATCCAATCTTCATCAAACTTGGTCAGAATGTTTGTCTGCATGAAATCTTGGATGAGTTCATTATTGGGTCACCTGGGGTCAAAAAGTAGGTCACGAGGTCAAATTTTAGGAAAAACTTGTGAACACACTAGAGACCACATTTATAGCCCAATCTGCATGAAATCTTGGATGAGTTCGTAACTGGGTCACGTGGGATCAAAAAGTAGGTCACGAGGTCAAATCTTAGAAAAAGCTTGTGAACACACTAGAGGCCACATTTATAGCCCAATCTTCACCAAACTTGGTCAGAATGTTTGTCTGCATGAAATCTTGGATGAGTTCGTAACTGGGTCACGTGGGGTCAAAAAGTAGGTCACTAGGTCAAATCTTAGAAAAAGCTTGTGAACACACTAGAGGCCACATTTATAGCCCAATCTTCACCAAACTTGGTCAGAATGTTTGTCTGCATGAAATCTTGGATGAGTTCGTAACTGGGTCACGTGGGGTCAAAAAGTAGGTCACAAGGTCAAATCTTAGAAAAAGCTTGTAAACACACTAGAGGCCCTATTTTTAGGCCAATCTTCATCAAACTTGGTCAGAATGTTTGTCTACATGATATCTTGGATGAGTTCGTTATTGGGTCTCGTGGGGTCATAAAGTAGGTCACTAGGTCAAATTTTAGAAAATGCTTATGAAAACACTTAAGATGATGGCCCAGTCTTCACCAAGCTTGACCATCATGTTTGCCAGTATGAAATCTTACATATGTTTTGAAGTGAGTCATGTGGATTCAGTAGGTTACTTGGTAAAATTCTAGAAAATGTTATCAACCCAGTGGCCACACTAATGGTCCAATCTTCACCAAAGATTTCTAAAGTAAATAACTCTTAATTATTTAATGCCAGATTTGAGCCTACGTAAAGCCTGTGTCATCAGGTGAGCGATTAAGGGCCATCATGGCCCTCTTGTTTAGATATGAATTATCATTACAAGATTTACCCCATTTAAATAATCTTTTGTATTTCCCACCACATGGGTTGTGTCAAGGAATATATTTTTAGCTCACTTGAGCACAAAAGCTCAAGGTAAGCTTTTCTGATACTCCTTCGTCATTCGTCTGCAAGAAGTCTTAGATGATTTTATAATTGGGTCATGATGGGTCAAAAAGTAGGTCACTAGGTCAAATCCTAGAAATTGTTGTGATCCTGCCAGAGGCTATACTTATATCCCAATCTATAAAGATTTCTAAAGTGAATAACTCTTTATTAAGTACTTCACTTTTAATTGTCCTCATGTGAGCAATTCAGTGCCACCATGACCCTCTTGTTTGAAAGGTCACATTTTACGACCCTAGTGTAAAGTGTTTGCATCAATATCATTTTCCGTTACTGTTACATGATTTAACCTATTTTTATCTACCTGGGTTACAAGTGTTGTTATTGAAATGTAATCATTATTTGAAAAACACATTGATCACACTAGTAAAAATCTGTTTACATATTCAATATCATTGATTGGCCCTTGTATGAACGTTTGTACAATGCTGTTTGTCCATGTTTAGCTCTGCCTGGCCTATTAAATCTGGTCACATAATTACACTATTACTACTACCGCCTATAAACTTCTAACCCTAACCTGCTGCATATAAAACAATCAAGTATAGGGAACTAGTGTAGATCTTAATTAGTCTGTTCTCTCTAGAAGTCAATCTATTTGATGTTGAACCTGTAGCAATTTCTAGAGAATGTTGCATTCCACTTACGTAAAAAATAATATATACGTAAATGGCCCACGGTCTCCTACATTTTTTGTTAATAATCTGTGTTATCACCTAACTTGGTGTGTATTCATTAAGTAATTGTAAATGATTATTTTCAGTAACCATTTATTAGATATAGAGTCAGTCACTTAGTAGTGTAATTTTAGAAAAAACTCAAAAACTCCAGCTCATATATTGGTTATGTTAATAGAATCCTACATTCATGTTCAGTGAATATTGAAAATATTAATATGTTTGGATGGAGTGGTATGAAACTCGGCAGAGCTTTGTATACTTTCTCTTGACTCTTTTAACATTTTTTAAGTATTAAATGAACATTCATGTCAGATCCTTTATATTGTTTGTCATGAACGGCTAACAGGATGTCTGATTAAGACAGGCAGCAAAAAGTGTAGAGTCTGATCTGATTGCACCCAGTGAGAACTATCTGATCTGGAACTACATGATTTTTCAAAGCCGATCTATTTTTGCCCAGAAGCCTAAAAGTTAACCAATGTAGTGGAAAAGGGGCTGGATATATACAGACACATCTGTGTGTCCTATCCTTAACAAGGTAAGTGTTCCTAAAGCCACTTACTTCAGAGAAAAAATAAAGCTCAGAGGAACTTAGTTTGATCGATCAACATACAACCATACAAACATCTATTCACTACTCCTCCCATACAGTTATTTTATTTTTTTGAAATGCATGAGTAGATGAGAACATTTTCTTTGAGACATAATGGTGGATTGTTCATTCAAGTTTAGTTCCGGGCGCATGTATAGTCACACAAGGCAGTTGAACTTGTAGATGCATCTGTCTAAATAAATTGTGAATGGGCATATTTTCCTGTGTAGGGTAAAGGTATAAAAGGTCTAGCTAGAGAACTTGTTAGAGACTTTAATTACATCCTTAGATGTAAATGGCACCAACTTGAGTGGTTGCTTGAAAATGTCTCAAGCTTTATGCTTTTTAAGCACCTAAAGTGGCTTCAGTGCAAATTTTGTAAAGATAGTTGTCATGGAAATGCTTAGTCATTGCTATGGAGATTCAAATCTAAAAATTGTTCTTAGGTTTATAAGTCTTTTAAGTTTTATTATTATTTTAGGCTCCCAATCAGATCAAAGAAATGTTTTGGATTATGTTATGATCTTAATAAATTTATTAGAAAAATTAAATTTTATAAGTAGTGATGCTTATGGTTTGCCTGTGTATTTGATTGGCTCCATGATTTCACATTGTTTTAATTATTTAAGCTCACCTGAGCTTATGTTATTTTTTATACATGTTTCTTTGGTGGCACTCTATATATCAAGATTGTTCAAATAATTTTGATCCATCGAAAACTTGGCCACCAGGGCCATGGCCATTTTCTGTATATGGCTTTATACCAGTAGTAAACAAAATGAAACTGCAAATGTTGTTTTTGTATTACAATTTATCTAGTCTATTAAAATGTTGCTGATATTTTTTGCTTACTTTTACTTAATGTCTACTCAGGTGAGCGATAGAGAGCTATCATGGCCTTCTTGCTTTAATATACCTAAATCCAGTATACGTTTAAGCCTGATCTGTGCAAATAGGCTGACATTTAGAAAGTATTTTTTTACTATATGATATCTGATTTTTACAGAGAGTAAGATTGAAATTGCAAACTGTGAAAGACTACTCCAATATCAATATGGCTGTCATTTTAATTATTCTTTCTAAACTTTTCAGCCTTGACCCAGAAGGTGTATTACTATTCAAACAATTTGATGTTATCTTTCAAAAACACATTAGATGTGTGACAAGAATTGAATATCTTGTCCTATTTTGGAGCTTCTATTTTAAATATTTGAAGAAGCTCAATGACTCAGAAACCCTTGTATAGTGATATGATTAAATATTTAAGTGGACTGTTCACCCTGTTGCTGTAAACTGCCTCGGGTGATAGGTATTCCGCAGTAGGTAGCTATTGCTTCTCATAATAAGCTTGGTGGTAGGGAACCTGTGGCTGAGTGGTAGAGTCACACACTCCTCTAACTGCTCACCTCTCACTGCATGGGTTTGAGTCCCAGGCAGGTTAAAGCACTTAATGTGGGTTATGTGAGAAGGTCTTCCAGCTGACCTGTGGTGCACTGGTGGTTATACTTAGTCTTTTGTCAAGTGATTTCTGCTACTAAAATAAATGGACATCACTATAATGACTGTACTTGTGTTGCTATGATTATTTCTAAAGAAAATAATAAGAAGAAAAGCATGACTGTATTTGTTAAATTTGTTTATTTGTTATATTGCACCAACATAATGGTGGTCATATTGGTGACATCCAGCTAATTATTGGTGGAAGAAGACTTATGTCTGGGTAGAACTAGTGGTGCACCACTTGTTGTATTTATTATACCCACACTACTTGTAATTGGAGCTATATAGGAGTTACACTGTCTATTCATCTGTCCTGGAAAGAACTGCAATACTGCTTCCTTCATTAATAAGCTATACTTATTCTTAGTCATCTTACAACTACATCAAATTTGTCCAAACATAATGCTTAACATCAAAAAAGTGCAGATCCTGATCAAAGTGCTTTCAATAGGACGTTTCATCTTCAGCAGGAGCTGATGAGGATATGTGATATTGTTGTCAAGTCCCTCGTAAAATGACTAGTAATCCATGCATGTAGAGGTCAGCAGATATAGGTGTAAAATAAAATGTGTATTTTACAAAATGTAGCAAGGTAAAAGATAAAATACCTATAAAGTACATTTTAAAAAGGTCCCCTCTGTATTTTCAAACTTATTGGACTTTTTACCTATGTTTGCATCTCATTAAAAAAATAATGTTCAGGCAGAAAAAGTGAGGTAAATGTTGATTTAGTTCACTTGAGACATTTGTATGTCATGTTTTCCGCTGCTGGGCTCCAGTGACCAATTAAGTTTGTCTAATTGACAAACAATGGGTGGCATGTGACACAAGCTTTATGTTGGAAAGTGCTATAGAAACAAATTCAATGTCTTTATTTGCATTAATCAATTTATGTATTAAGGAATGTAATACTTTCACAAGAGTACATACAAATCAATACACAGCAATTGACATATTTTTATGGCTTTCAAGAAATCATCAGCCATAGTTTCTCATGGTTATTATATGTCATGAGACGTAGCAGCGGCGGATATATTCTTTTACCATAGAATGGGCATGTATTTGTTTGAAATGATTATATTTGATGAACAAGCTTTTGACTTTTGGAGTGTCAAAAATTTTTGGATGTCAATTGAATTTATACATAATATACATTTTTATGGGGTTGTGCGCCCAATCTGCTCTCATTGAAATCATCACGGCTATGTTTTTGATAGGTTTTATGAGGTAACTGAGTTTGTTGGATGTACACAAAGTCTTCAGATACTGGCTAAAGTAGTCTTTATTGAAATATAAAACTTAACAACATGTAAGTTAAACATAAAAGGAATAGACCAGTGTAAATAAAGAGTTAAATTGATAAAGTTATCTTTTGTATTTTCGTAAACAAGACTGCTTTTTTTGTATCAGAATATTGATAGGTCTTTGTATTCAGTTGTTTTCAAATATATGTTGTATTTAAAAAGCAAAGCTGCTTATATTTTTTGAGAAAAAAGAATATGCACCATTCAGTGGTAACAACACTGAGCTCTAAATCTGAGGGCCTTTAGTTAAAAACCCATTCCTAATATGAGATAATAATGTTTCAACAGTAGTCTTTATCAAGAAAACTTAACCCAGAAATTGGACTATCTGCACCCAATTGTAAAAACAATGGTAAAGGTTAACATTTGGTTATTTTTTAACAACTGGCTAACTTTGACTTCCTTGGTTAGTTAACCAAAGTGGTTATCTATTTGTATAAAGTCAGTTAACTGTTTTGTTACTTAACCAAACTGTTTAATTTTAACCTAAAGTTAAAGTAACCAAAGTAGCCCACAATGCAACATTCCACTTGTTCTGCCTAATGAGCGACCATGTTTATTTTTGGTTAAAACTTTTACAGACCACTGTTGAAGATATGCAAAAATGGTTAAAATTGGAACCGGTTAAATTAACAAAAACATTTATACCATAGCTAAACAGAAAAATAACCAAAATATATTAGGTTAACTTAAACCAGTGGTTAAAATTTAACCAATGTTATTGGCCACAGGTCTGCAATGCTTGCTGTAGAAAGTAGTGCCTTTGTCAATACAATTTTAATGATAAAAAGTTGTAAAAAAATCATTCAGTGTCTCAGCGATGTGTCTCAGCCATGTCATACTATTTTGCACTCAATTTTCCATTCTGATTACCATTCTGACCTGAATTGAAGATTTCACAAGTTAAATAACTCTAGACTCTTGTCAATGTTGAGGCATAATGTTGGCAAAAGTGGATCAGATTTCCTATTGTACCCAATCACTGAATGTTTATATAGCCCTATCCCAATATTTTGTATCTCATAATTATGCAATTCTTCCCTTCTTTAAAAGCAAAACTCCTTAATTTGTTTTCTATTTTGGTTCTTATATTTACCTATTAAACTCAAGAATTTCTAATGTAAACAGGCTATTCAGATATTAGATGTATTCTTATGATGGGATTTAGCACAAAATCAAAGTTCAATAGCAATGTTAGCATACATTCAGTGCGTATTATGAATAACTTTTATCACTGTAGGAATAGAAATATTGTGTGGGTGAGCAGATTTAGTTTCAAATTAATTTGTATTGGTACTAACCTATATATGTGTATGCATATATTGGAACCTCCCTAGTAACCATGCAACCATGCAACCGTCATCATTATAATCCTTCTCCTCCTTCTCATCAATCATCACCATCATCATCATCATTGTTATTGACATCATGGTCATCACTATTCTTCTCTAGCTTTTTCTCCATATTGATGTCAGGAATATCATCATCATCATCATCATCATCATCATCATCATCATCATCATCATCATCATCAATCATTATTCATCAAACATCATCATCATTGTTACTGGTTTAATTAGGACCTTCACAACTTGCTGCTTAGTCTCTGCTCCTGACATTTGAAAGCAAGTGTTTGCAAGACATTAGTTTTTGCTGTTAAAAAATAGCAAAAAAAGGGCAAGCAAGTTTGTTATGTTTATTCAAATCAAAACCTATTCATTGGCTGTATGTTACAGGAGGGAGCCATCAGTGTCTGGTATCCCAGTATGCAATATGACAAATATTACGTGATTGCCGATGATGAGGAGGACACCAGTCAGAAGCGTCGCTTCAAGATGTGGGTCACTGATGCCATCTATATGCCCAACTGCCACAAAATAGCCATTGCCTCTACTAGTAGAGATATAAGGTTCTTCGATACCTCTACAAACCAGTATTTTGAAGAGTACCATCTGTTTGGTAAGGTTTAGTCTTGTAGATATACCAATATATATTTTATCAGCTAGAAAACGATTTTTTCTCTTTAAATTGTTTTTAATTGTACTTTCAATTTTTTTAACAAATAATTTTATTGGAAAGTGCTGTTTTACTCTCTTGTGTGATACTATAGAATGGCTGCATAGAAACTTCGTAATTAAAGTTTGCAAAGAGGGAATTTGATGGTGAAAGCAAGCACTACTTTCAGTTTAGCCAGCAGTTACTTAGAAATAATTGATTAGGATCTGCTTAGTCTATTACTACATGATGCAGATTGTAGAAGCTTAACAAGAAATACATTCCAATTAAATTACCACTATACAGGGAATTTAATATGTTTTCCTTAAGTTTTGCTTTCAATCTAGGGGCACGTACTATACATAAGTGCACAGTATATTCTAGTGTTTATGGCTGTTTTCTCCCCAGCCTTGCCAGATGTGCCATATTGTTTTGATTACTGGTACGACAAGAAGAATCCCAACTCCCAGTCACTGCTCATATTTGGTAATGACACGGGTGCCATCAACTTCATGTACTTCAAGAAACCCGTTACACAGTTGTTTGACATTCCCTTCAAAAGTGAGGGCGGGGCCCACAAAATATTCATGCAGGTAAGTGAAGAGTGTAAGCAAATAACATGAAATGCAATAAAACATGTTACAAATTACAAATGCAAATATAAAACACTGGAATTGACAGTTGTTTATGACAGAAGACTTAGCATAATCTAGTACCTGTTTTATTATTTACTGACAATTTTGAGACCGTTTTGTATTAAAATTGCACTTAATCATGATTAAGGATCTCTTGATATTATGATTGTGTATAAAAAAGGCATCATTTTGTTGCACAATGTACATGATACTTAATATGAGTTGACATGTAAATGATGAAATGTAAATAGTCATTAAAACATGTAACATATAAGTGTTTGTTTAAGTTCATCTTAAAATAAGTGTTTTTATTTTATTTATTGGATGAGTATTTAACCATATTTGTTCTGCTTTAGAATTGATTAAAGATATATTTAATTTTTATAATGTTTTTAAAAAATGTATCTACATCACCATTTATATGTGCTATTCATTTATATTTTTTATTAATTAGTCTTACTTCTTGTATTGCCAGATAACAAGTAGTTTACAAGACACACTAAGACATAGAAAACATAAATCTACAATGCACAACTTTTACGTCTTTATACTTACAGTATAGTGAAATGTTTAACTAATTTAAGAACGGAATGCCCCACACTGTCTATTTTCACTTTTTATTCTTTGAACTGTATAGTTCACCCTACTATAAACTGTATAATTCAACCAACCTCAAACTGTATAGTTCAGCCTAACCACAATTCGTACAATTAAACCAACCTCAGACAGCATAGTTCAACCTAACCTCAACCTGTATAGTTCAACCTAACCACAAACCATAAAGTTCAACCAACCTCAAACTGTATAGTTCAATCCAACCACTAACCATGCAGTTCAACACATCTCAAACGGAATAGTTCAACCAGCCATAAACTATAGTTCAACCTACTATAAACTTTGTAGTTAATCCAACCATAAACTGTACAGTTCAACCAACCATAAACTGTATAGTTCAACCAACCATAAACTGTATAGTTCAACCAACCATAAACTATAGTTCAACCTACTATAAACTTTGTAGTTAATCCAACCATAAACTATACAGTTCAACCAACCATAAACTGTACAGTTCAACCAACCATAAACTGTACAGTTCAACCAACCATAAACTGTATAGTTCAACCAACCATAAACTATACAGTTCAACCAACCATAAACTGTATAGTTCAACCAACCATAAACTGTATAGTTCAACCAACCATAAACTGTACAGTTCAACCAACCATAAACTGTATAGTTCAACCAACCATAAACTGTACAGTTCAACCAACCATAAACTGTATAGTTCAACCAACCATAAACTGTACAGTTCAACCAACCATAAACTGTATAGTTCAACCAACCATAAACTGTACAGTTCAACCAATCATAAACTGTATAGTTCAACCAACCATAAACTGTACAGTTCAACCAACCATAAACTGTATAGTTCAACCAACCATAAACTGTACAGTTCAACCAACCATAAACTGTATAGTTCAACCAACCATAAACTGTATAGTTCAACCAACCATAACCTGTGTAGTTAAACCTAACCACAAACAGTATAGTTCAACCAACCATAAACTGTACAGTTCAACCAACCATAAACTGTATAGTTCAACCAACCATAAACTGTATAGTTCAACCAACCATAACCTGTGTAGTTAAACCTAACCACAAACAGTATAGTTCAACCTACCATAAATCATATAGTTCACCCTACCACAAACAGTATAGTTCAACCTTCCATAAACTGTATAGTTCAACTAAACATAAACCGTATATTTCAGCCATTGATAAGCTTCAGCTACTCATAGACTGTTTATTATTCAGTCATACGTTGTTCTTTTGAACCACTCTTATACTTCAACCAATTATAAAAACATCCATAACATTGTAGAACCTGGACCAGCACTCCAAATATGTCCGCCATGAAATGATCCCTGATGTCCATCCAGAACTGATCCGACAGGTGTACTATCTCCCAGACAACAACATGGTCATCTCATCATGTGCTTCCCCCAGCAAATCAATTGTGATCTCGGATATTTGCTCCCTCAAGAAAAACTATGTGTTCAAAATAGACAAGGTAAAGTGAACTTAGAATTTCTGCTTCCATTAAAGTAACTTTTTGTTCAAAATAGACATGATAAGG
This sequence comes from Sinonovacula constricta, assembly GCA_007844125.1. NCBI lineage: Eukaryota > Metazoa > Mollusca > Bivalvia > Cardiida > Solecurtidae > Sinonovacula > Sinonovacula constricta. The sequence continues at coordinate 91,156,711 of CM017555.1, forward strand.
AAATCTCAATAACTGCAGCTTCAGGGAAACTATGCATGGTTAGTTTAAATGAGGTTGCTTTCTTATGTATGTGTTGGGATTTTAGGCTTCATGAAACCATGGAATAGGAAACAAATAAACGCAGTCAGTTTCTGCTATTGAATATAATTATTTATCATTACAAAGATTGCAAAAATATACACAATTTTAATTTCCTTTATTAATATTGCAGATTCGATAAAATATTTGCAATTATTATTAAATCAATAATTAATTGTTTGAGTTGTTTGCTTTAATTCCAGGGTGTTGAGTGTTTTGACTTCAGTAAGAAATTGAACATCTTGGTGACGGGCAGTCTAGACCACAACATCCGCCTCTGGAACCCATATGTAACCTCTAAACCCATGGCGGTCCTTGAAGGTCATGCCACTGGGGTCATTGGGGTCAAAATACATGAGGGACTTATGCAAGTGTTCAGCTATTCAAAGGATGCTGTAAGTTATTGGATATGTGTTCTTGTTTTAGTTTGTGTGTATATGTATTTCTTATTTACATAACAATAAAATTCATAACTTCCATTCAGCTCATTGTGTGTGGTATAGATACATTTTTTTATTAGTGTTAACTGTCTCCATGGAAAATATTGCAGGACCAGCATTTTTTTTACATGAAAAAGCAAGATATAATATTCACAACTGTTTTTTTTAATAAGAGATAAAAAAATGGAACCATTTCTGACACCTTTTACCCCTTCTTAGACTTTGCTGTCACTTTGTTAAGATTACCAAGAACATTTTAACTTAGTCTTAAATGATCTTAATCTACTTTTCCTGTCACACCAGGTTGTTAAAGTGTGGGACATCAAGGAACATGCCATCCTGCAGACAGTGGTCCTTAAGTTCCCCAGTAGTATTCACGGACGCATGCCGGAACATGGTCAGTTCCCCATGCACTTGCAGACGTCACCCCAGAATGCCTTGCTGGTAACCTGTAATGACTATATTGGGCTGCTGAAGCTGGGCAGGACCAGTCTACCTGACAGTGCTGCTGTAACAACACACACTACACAACTCTGCTGTGCTATATATAATCCCATGTTTAAACAGGTAAATCTTCAGAGGTTGTGATTTTCATCATAGGTCTTTATTTTATTTTATAGCTTAATAAACATAGTTTTATAGGAAATAATAATTGACCTATAAGAGTTCAGCCTACACACCAGTCTGCAATATAAACAGGGGACCTTTCAGATAATTTTTAAGTCCAAATTTATATATTGATAAGGTCTTGCTATTTAGATTGATAATCTATTAGAATATTTCTTTATTGCACACCTTTGGCTGATTTGATTGCAGTTCTGTACTTAATATAAATCTACAAATTCAGTAACAAAATTGCAAGCAAAAGATTATTAACCCACACCCAGTTCCACCAAGCTTTGCAAAAGATTGATGTGACCATTATATGATTATATCTAAGACTGACTCCCATACCTCTGCAATAGATGGATGTGACCATTATATGATTATATCTAAGACTGACTCCCATACCTCTGCAGGTTGCAACAGGCTGTGACTCATCTGTGATAGCTCTTTGGGACATTGAGACAGGTAGCAAGTCTGTTGTGTTCTCAAATGCCCATGGAGATGAGGAAATCACCTGTATGATGTTTGACAGCACCTGCAGACGACTCTTCTCAGGAGCTCGCAATGGCACAATTAAGGTATGTCTTTGGTAACACATTGGCATCTACAATTTTGTAAATGTTTGAAACATTTGAAGTGTCAGTTTAAAGAATTGAATTATATGTTTATAACTATATGTACAAGAGACACCATGAATAACACTGCACTGACTTTTTTAAACATTATTTTGGTATTGTTTAATTAAGTTTCTTAATTAGAAGAAAATGTAAAGGTCCTGTAAATATTGCAAAATATATTATAATTTGAAAGGCAGACAAAAGTATGCACATGCCAATCAAATGTTAAAGCTGAAGAAAAGAAAAAACTGATATAAGCAAACCCAGCCATTACTGCCTTGGAACTTTTTGGTTTATTGGTAAATGATGTTCATATAAAGCAAGAACCATGCAACAATACAGTGTGATACATTTTCATTCCCTGTTTCAGGTGTGGAGCTTTCAGAATGTTTTCAATCTGTGTGTGATATATTTTTTTATTCCCTGTTTCAGGTGTGGATCTTTCAGAATGGTTTCAACCTGTACGTGATATATTTTTGTATTCCGTTTTAGGTGTGGAGCTTACAGAATGGTTGCAATCTCTGTGTGTGATATATTTTTGTATTCCCTGTTTCAGGTGTGGAACTTTCAGAATGGTTTCAACCTGTGTGTGATTAATTTTTGTATTCCCTGTTTCAGGTGTGGAACTTTCTGGATGGTTTCAACCTGTGTGTGTTATATGTTTTTATTCCCTGTTTCAGGTGTGGAACTTTCAGAATGGTCACAACCTTCACAAGCTAGAGGCTGTGGCTGAGGCAGAGGTGACAGGAATCATGCCCCTCATAGACAAGAAGATGATTATTGCTGTAGGCTGGAGTAGACAGATAACAGTCTATGATGATTCTGATCCAGATGTGAGTAGTGGAATTATTTCTCATGTGTAAATGTTATACCACATGATTTCATTTGAATTGCAAACCTGGAATCACATTCATAAGGAATCGTAGTTAATTTTTCTAACTTAAACAAAGAAATTTTCTTTAATCTTGAATCATTTCCTTAAATACAAGAACATTTCTTAAATTTTATTATAAACCATTTGATCTAAACAAATTCTGAGTGTTTGTTTAATTTATGTTGCTTATTAAGGGAAAAACAACTAACAAAGATTCTGTGTGAATACAACCTCAGTAGCATACCTATTACAGACTTATGGAGTAGAAGATAATGCACAGAAAGAGTTTTTATTTAACTTTAAAATGTGTAAGGGTGAAAGTGTTCTGACAATGCAAACTGCTGAGAGGAAATACAGAGAACACTAGACTGCTATGTTTAAAAAGTGGAATGACTTATTAAATATCAGTTTAAGCAGTAATTATTTAACAAGAATATATATAGTTTATATATTATGCTTTTATGTTCCTTCCCTATCTGTATGCCAGAACATGTACCTGAATGCTCAGAACACCTGGAAGGGAGGCCAGGTACATAAAGATGATATTCTGACCATTGACTTCTGTCCGCCCAACTTGCTGTGTACTGCCAGCTTTGACGGTGAAATCATCATCTGGGACATCGAAACAGAGAAGATCTTTGTACGGCTCCGGAAAGGCCAGGCATCAAATTTGTAAGACCCTGTATTTAACACTACTTTGGATTTATACTGATACTGGGAGGAAGACCATAATGATGGGTTTTATGATAACCTCATGACAATGGTGATTAATCCTTTATTTTCTGGAACTACCATTTACTGCATTAACACATACATGTACCACACTGTTATGTTGTTATCAGCAAGTAAAAAGTTGAAAGTAAAAAATCACATTTGCTTGCACCGGACTTTAAAGTACACTGTTTGTATATGATTTTGTATTATTTTTAATTAGTTAGGAAAGTCAGAGATTAAATATATTATTTTCTTTCTTATACCTTATTGTTAAATTAAGTTATATAACCAGTATATGTCCTTATTAGTATTTGTAAACATTGTTTTTTTTAGTTTGAACTGGACTGAAAAAATGCAGCAAGAATTGAATATTTTGATGCATTGATAGAATCCTTCATAGGTTCAAAGGAAAAATATTTGTTATCCGACTCATCTTGCACATGAAGTATTGGCTAAAAGAAGTATAATGTTCAATTCATCATTTAACATTTTAGATCCAAGAGGATAGAAGACATGGCCAATGGGGACTCTGGAAGGCCAAAATCCATGAACTCTCGACCCAACTCTCGTCATCAGAAGTCTCATAAGCTGGAACGAGGGTAGGTCACTCTAGGTGGTGGGGAAACTTTCCCTTGGAGTTGTCTCACTTTATCTCTTGTTGCTTGTTAACTATTCAGCTAACTTTTTTTCTAACTTTTTTTCTTAAGAATTTGGGTTGAATCTCTTGAATAATGCTTGATTATATGTTGCTTGTGGAAAAAGGGATTTGAAAAAAAATAAAACAATAGATGATTAGAAATGATTGTAAATGTGGACATTAAGTTTCTTTAAAGCTTTGATATCCTGAAGAAGTGGGTCGGAATATATTGAAAACATGAATCCAATGAGTAACAGGGATGGACATAATTCATTGTAATACTTTGCAGTTTAAAACTTAAAGCATCGTTAGAAATATTTTTAAGTCAAACTTCTTTTGCAGTTTGTTAAAAATATGCAACAACAACAGATTAAAAAATATGACAATGTGCCCTTAATTAATGACAATAAATTCTATATCCACTGCAACATAAAACTCATGTAATGTTGTTTTTTTTCGTGAGCTTGTTTTCTCTTTATCTGGTCATTGAACAGGTTTTAAGCCTAACAGTAACATTTAAATTATTTTCTGAAATAGCAACATAAAACAAATGAGATTGAGATTTCAGCTACAATTTTACAGTAAAATCTGGTTGGGTTGCTTTATCTCTGTGGAGCTTTAGTTGATAAGGCTTGGGCAAACAGTGTAGGTTCATATCAGTCATGTCAGGAGCTACACTAATTGATATTAAGTCTATAACAAGAGGCATGTTTGCCTATGCACGAAATTGAAAGCATATAATTAACATTTAAGCATTGTTTATTTACCATTGTAGCATGATATGGGTTTACTGATATATTCTTGTTTACTTAAATAAGTGTCTCAAGTCGACGAAAGTAAGTATATCTGGGTTGCCATGGTAATGCAGCTAGTGTGTGCGAGGTTATTGTGACACATAGGGCACACCACAGCACTGGGCTGCAGGTGTATGATGCAGTGTGGTGATGCTGTCACGGTGATTTCATTATAGTTTGGAGAAACAAGATAAAAAATCTATGAATGGAAAAAGTTATAAGAAAACCACTCACAAGTGAAGTTATTGTGTCAGTTGTTTTATTAGTTTTGCCTTCTAAATACTAGGAAAGAAAAATAATAAAATTTAACTTATTTTTTACTTTTTCGTAGGCTATAAGATTAAAAAATCAGTTTCAGGCTGATTTAGTGCTTACATGAGGTTTTCACCCTAAGGTAAATTCTACTTGAGAAATATAGGACAAGCTTGTTATTGAGTCTCAGAAATAATGTCCAAGACATTATCAGCACTTAGTTTTTTCTCTTTAAAATTTGTGTTTGCAAGACATGTTGTATTGATTATTTGCTTATCAACATCATTGAAGATTATGTTCATTAATTTACATAGGACCTTTTTTAATAAACTTGCTTGTGAAGTATGAAAGAGTCTAATCAGGTATGCAATATTTTAGCATATGAAATTTAAAATAATTTTAACAGAAACATTATGACCAAATTTGTTTATATAAAATTACTGGTATATCATTTACTTGATAAACAGTTATGCTAGAAACAAAGAGAGCAAAAGATTTTGGCTGGTTTGTTTTTTAATCTAGCCTAAACAGATATGCAACATTTTTTAAATAAAATTGCTTGTGATATTTAAATAGGTTTTAAAGATACATTAGTACCAAATTTGTTCATATGAAATTACCAGTATATAATTTGCCTGATAATCAATTATGCTAGAGACAAATAGAGCAAATGAGTTTGGCTGTTGTTGCATAGATAATGATGAGGCAGGTTTGTTTATTGTGTTTAGACTTCTGAGTCCTGCTGTTATGGTCCAGCACATGTAAGTACGATAATAAACAGAATGTTAACACAAAGTGGACAGAATATGACCAAATATGGCATACAAACATTGTAGAGTCTCATAGCATGGTGTTAAATGTGTGTTCTATACCTCTATGTATATAGAGACTTTAATGTTTGTGGACACAAGAAAGTGAGTAATCAGAGTCTTGTTTTGCTGTATTTTGAATTTTCTTTTCTTTCAATTTGAAGCATGTTACTAAATAGATTTTGATGGTTTATAGGTCAGCTTTCAGAAGTTAATAATGATAAATTATTTTAATCTGTTTTTCAATAGTTTGTATATCATCTTTCAGATGTTAATAGATGTAATGATGAATATTTTTGATTTAGAAAATGACCAAATGAACTTCTTCTAAGCAAATGTTTTTCTTTACTCTGGTATGGCTCATGATGAGATCCTGTATTTGCATGTTAATTCAACTGTACAGTTCATTTTTATATTAATTTGTTAAAGTATAGTTAAAACAAATACAAATCAAATATATTTTGGTTCAAAAGACTTTTTTTGTTTTGAACTATAAGTTCCAATCTGGTCAGCCTGTGTTTATATAGATAGAAATAGAAGAGTCTTTTCTACTTTGGCTTTTTTATTTTATTTTTAAAAATACTGATAAATTAAATTAGATAAAGTATTATTTTCATTTATTATTTCTCTCTGTTTTGTTTCTGCTTTAACACTTTCTTGTCAAATATGTTGTTTTTGTTCTATACTAGAAATATTTATATACAGTACATTCACAATGTTCACAATACTGTACTAACTGTATAAAGTTTTTTTACAATTGTTGTTGTATGTAAAATATGGTTAAGTCTTCTAATGATTTTGTATCATTTTAAAAATGAATATATTTGCTGTATACATGATCAATATTTGACCTTTACCAGCAATGAACATGAATACTGTAAACTGTAAAAATGTAGTTTCCTTAATTTAGTTCATTATATCTCATATAAATGGTTTATACTTCTAAACCATTATTTACCATGTAATCAACAGTAACACATGGAAAGACATCTTGATTCAGTGTAGGTAAGGTAACCCTGCACCTATTTATGTCCGCCAATAGTCTTGCTAGGCCTTTTTTTTCTCTCGACCACAAGTCCCCGACCCTATGACAGATACCTGCAGTATATATGTACTATCCCTCTGTGTACACAATTCTTTACCTGCTGGAAACACCACTAGGGTGGGATATGTTTTATGTTAACCATTTACCTGCTGGAAACACCACTAGGGTGGGATATGTTTTATGTTAACCATTTACCTGCTGGAAACACCACTGGGGTGGGATATGTTTTATGTTAATAGGGTTAATGGTGTTTCCAGTCGGTAAAGGGTAATTTTTGCGAAGAAGTACTTTTTTAGCTTTTCTATTTTATGTATAGGGAGAGCTATACTTCTCACCCAAGTAGGGTAATTTTTGCGAAGAAGTACTTTTTTAGTTTTATTATTTTATGTATAAGGAGAGCTATTCTCCTCACCCAAGTATCAGCATCTCTGCTGGCATCACTGCAATGTACAGTTGATATCATACTATGAAGCATTTGAATAGTTGAGCGTGCTGTCCAAGTGGGGATCTTGTTTTATTTATATTCAACAATATGTGCTTTTAAAACTGACCTTAGAATTTCAGTAGCCCGTTAATGGGAATAAGAAGCTGTTAATGACAACTGCATTGTATATGCATATATTTATATTAAGAAGTATGTGGTTTAAATTGCACTCAAACTATCTGAATCTATAAACTATTTGCATCATTTTACTGAAAACACTTAACATGTAAATAATGGGAAGCCTTCTTTTTTAATACATAAAACAAGCTTTTTATTATTGTCTTCAAAATACCTCAAATCATTCACAAAGATCATTCTGTACTTGGAAATATTCTCCTTTCAGAACCAGAATACTGTTTACTGTAGTGTGACAAGACAGAATTCTGTTGACTCATGAGCTTTTAATGAGCTTCTTATACAAGAGTCACTTAGAAGAAATATGCATGTTGACTGTAAATTGTTCCCAAAGCATTGATAATCTTCCCTATCAAATCAAGAGCTACCTGTTTTAAAAAATCTTTTTAAGTCTATTGCTTATGTTAAGGGTCATGTTGTCTCTATTATGTTAGCATAAAGTATTACAATGCCAAGTTCATCGTAGAATTGCTTGTTTTCTATTTATGTATCAACATTTTAAGCATGTTTTTGCATTGTAAAGTTCACTTCCTTGTTACACTACCCCCAGTATTTATATTTTCAATCACTTTATGTACAGCATGGCAATTTGAACTAGCACTTGTTTTTGGCAGTATTATCAGCAAATCTTGGAATCTATGGTCTGATGTTAACAAAAGACCAAAATGTCATGGATTTTAATGTCTTCTCTGACAGTTCTTATAAAGATAGTGTGGCCATATGGATTAAGGAAGGCAGTGAATTAAAAGGTCTTTGGTTTAAATCCGGATTGTTTGTAGTTCTTTTATTGTGTTTTTTTCTCGTTTTTTTTTAACCCCAATGGGTTGAATGCTAATGTTGATATATTTTAAACATTTTGCTAATTGTAAAATTAAATATATGTATTTTTTTACTTTTCATATCAAAACAAAATTTGAGTCAAATTAATCAATTTATAGTTCAGCCTTACTAGCAGTCTTTTTATATCCAAGTTAATAAATTGTTTGGAACATGCTGCAATGCAAAATATTCTTGATTTGGTAAGATAGTAGAAATAAGAAAGATAAAAACATAACTGGGATTTGAACCTGTGACCATATACCTCTATTTTGTTGGTATCAGAGACTTAACTATTTGAGCTATCAAAGCTCAGATTTATTCCCAACCCTGTATGCATCAAATAGAAACCAGTTCTGGCTTTTTGTTTCCGTAAACCACTTACAAATATGAATATATGTCAGTGCCAGTTCAATGTTGCCAAACAGTAAAAGTTTCAGCAAATGTACGAAGCCTTAGAGTAAGTTCATGCTTACTTGGTATGTTGGTCTTGACAAATTATATAAACACATATAATTATCAAGCATATGATTAGAACAGTTTAGATTCAGATCAGCTTTTCCTACTTAGGCCCATATTCACCAACCATTGTTAAGTCATGGATTTTAATCGACTATATATTTATGACATATGTAGCTACATGTCTGTATTTTTGCATGAAACTTTAGCTTTGTTACCTTGAGCATAAATCAGATTGAAACTTCCTAAATACGTTTATTTTTGTTGGTATGAAAATGATGACTTGGACTAAAGTTATGACTAAGCGTAAGATTGTTTGATCAACATCCGCCTTAGAACAGTCTGATTCAGATCAGCACTATCCGCTGCCGAGTCTGTTGCAATATGACGAATTACTTTTGAATTTAGTTGCCAGCAAAAAAGTGAAAAAATATTAATTCTGGGTGATTAACATGTTGTAGGCGTTAGGTTTAATAAAACTGCTTCTTATTGTTTAATGTTACCTTGGTTGTACAGCATGACATTGTATGAAAATGGTTATTCAATGTTTTATTGTCCTGCATCCTGTATATTATAGAAGCTCCCAAAAAGTGCTAATTAGACAAATGATCAGATTTTTTTATGCTATTCATTTTATAGTTCAAAGACATAAAAAACATTTTAAAGTATATATTTATTCTTATTAAATGTATGTTTGAATTTGGATTTGGGAATTTTATTTTGTGACAGTATGTTTTTATTCTAACTACAGTTTTTACTGTAGTTTTTAACTTGTTAAAATTTTGAAAGCCATCCATTATAATCTGAGTTTTCATAAATGTTGCAATTATTGTAAAAAAATTGAAAAACAACATCTTCTTCCTGTCAGTACCTAAGATAATTTATCAATCTTTTTATTTATGTAATTGTCTAAACTTGCTATTGTATATTTAAGAGGTCTTTTGTGTTTGTTATACAAATGTATTTTGCATTGTCGTATAGTGAACATTGTTTTTAACATGTATAGTTGTCTTTTTCAATACACCATCCATACCTACTATATATATATACATGTTTTTTTTTATTAATTGATAAAATAAACTCTGTTTAAGCCCCCAAAGGGTGGCAAGTACAGGTCAGGCTCTCCATCTATCCCTTTCCTAGTTTCAGCCATTACTTCTATATTATTTACAGTACTTCAGTCACATTCACACAGCTATTATTCATGCAGTGGTAGGATTCTGGTGTTAAAATTTAATGGAACTTTCTGATTTATATTTATAGACAAGTGAATATAAAAAAGTGAACGACACATGAATTTTCAGACACCTTAGCCAATCAGAATGTGTCTATTTATAGATTGTATAATTTTCTCTAACATCTCTGCCTCTACCCACTAGTCAAACTGCTCCCGTGGACAAGGTCTTGTTTCTGAAGGCTCGTGCCACTGGCCGCAACCTAGAGGTGGCAACACTGGTCACTAGTGAAGGGGGCTATATACGCTTCTGGTGTCTGTATGGTGCTCGACATGAGATGGGTAAGTTGCCTTAATATACATGTCAATGGAGAAATGTCATTAAAGACATTTTATGGAGACTTACATATGTATGTTTGGCATATATTTTGTTTTCTTAATATTGTACTCTTGAAAGTATAAAACATGAATCATCACTTCAAGCATAGGTAATTGAATAAAACATAGTTTTTTGCTTATAATATTGATATGTACCTATGTCTTAGTTGTTTTACGAAATCTTGTCAGAAAGATTATTAATTATACACCTGGAGCTATCTGATCAGGATCTGTACTATTTGCTGATGAGCTTCAATATGGCAACATGCCTTGGCATCTTGCAAACAGACCTAAGAAGATGACTCAGAATAAGCCTCTTTCTTGCTAGAAACACTTTCAAGTTGGGATATGCTTCAGATTAATGAGGTAAATGAAGTTTTTAGCATGAAAAGGATTAAAATTAGTCATTAAAGATGGCATCCAACAGTTTGGATCAAGTTTTTTTTCTCCCCAAATAATTTTTTGTTACTTGAAAAGAACCAACAAAATGCTATTAATTGTTTATTTATCTTACTTCCATGTGAAAAAAAAGGCAAAACACCAAATTTTTATTACAAAAATGAATTTCCCATCTGAGCCATGCTGCAAAGTTAGCTTTGTTTAAACTATAAAAACCAGATGACTACATATTTATAGATTGTGTTACATGATCCTCCAGGTATTCAGCTCTGTCGTCAATATCTGATTTCAGCTGCTATCTTCATCATTCTTATTTATAGATAAGTATACAATGGACATTTAAAGAGATATATATGTTATTTATGATATGTATTGTCTTCAAATTAATGTACTGTTATATGCAGCCTTTACTTGAACTAAAGTATAAGTTTATGCAATAGTTATGCAAAATTCCCCAAAACTGGGGTGTGATGTTGTTACATGCACTAGATATAGCCAAACTGACAGAGACCAGTTTTAACACATTGTAATGTATGCTAATTAGTATAGTTTAGTGCAGTCTATATCATTCTTTTTAAGCTGACTTTATCCATCATCCATAGGTTACTTCTATGCCCCTGACCAGACAGATGAGTCTGTCCTGGGGATGTGTACCAACAATAACAACAGTCTCCTGGTGACTGGCGACACCCAGGGCAACATTCGGGTCTGGGACATCATGGAGTTCTGTATCAGGTTCCAGGAGAAAGGAGTAAGTGATTAGAAACACTCAGCCATCAATGCTCATAATTAGTGTTAAGGGTTTTATGTCCTATCGACATATTTACATATATATCATATAAACAAGTATGTACACTAAGTTAAGAGAGCAAGATTAAGCTGGAAAAAAAAGTAGAGGAAATATTTGAATAGCCAAAAGTGAGTCAAATTGTTGTTTTATACTATTTATCTTCAATTTGAAACTAAACGATGTAAATTATTTAAAATGAAAGTAATTATTTACATTATTGAGGAGTATTTTTAGTACTTTTTATTAGAATGATTTTTTAACTCTTTACTTTTCAACAATTAAATTGTTTGTCTATGTACTGTAAAATTACTTTTAAAGAAGCCTACTGTGCAGACATTCAGATAAATATATTTATATATACAGTTATATATATATGTTGTTTTTTTTACATATTTAAAACTTTCAAAATTGGAAAACACAAGCATATTAAGCCTAACTTTGAGACTAAAAAAACTTTAATCACAACTGTGAATCACCACACTACCATGAATTTTTCACCCTCTCTAGCGGATCAAGACCAAGCCACCCCTGGAAGCCTATTGGAAGGCCCATGACTCGGCCATTGTGAGCGTGGAATATGCCAAACATGACACAGGAGAGTACATTATCACTGCCTCTACAGACAAGACTGCCAGACTATGGACACTCAGGGAGGGACAGTACATTGGAACTTTTGGCCAGGTCTGTGGGAAAACATAGTCTGGAATGTATTCGCTGCAAACTGCTAATAAACCATTATAATATATTTGCTTACAACTACACATTGAAACATGTAGGCATTAATTTAAGAATCTGTGAAAGTATTCATGTTTTCAGCTTATGCTGGCATGCAATTGAGGCTTTTGGACCAAATGGATTTAATTATAGAGGCATACTAGCTTAAGCCTTTTGAGGCAGTCAACATGCCATAAACTTGACATTTATATTTTCAGCCCATTTTATCATACAAGTTTAGCCTAGTGTGGCATACACTTAGACTGTCTAAAATCTGTATTATGACTGGCTGTCTATGGTCTTTCAAAATTGCTATTACTATTTGTACAGTGTACCTGCTTTGACTGCAGCTTTGCATGACATGGAACCATGCCCATGAATTACAAAACCCCAAAGAGACTTCTTAGGTGTATTGTCTTCACATAAATCAGTAATTATATGTCATATTCATTGTATATTGCAATGTTATGTCATGTGGCCGCTGTCTAGCCATATACAAGGACATGGCAATGTGTTTGCAGCTGAAGTAGGTACTGTTCAAATTGTTTGTCAAAAACATCAAATCTGTCAATATCTACATGTTGAAATAAATACTGTAGAAGCTTTTGTGGGACTAATAAAATAAGAATAATGCAGATTCTTAGAATTCCCCTGATCAGTAATGATGACTAAAGATTGACTAGACTTTTTATTTAGAATCATCTCCGTTTCCTTCATGATGCATTGCTTAACCACATTGAGTTTGCAGGAATTGCTTACGAACTTTACAAAAATGCAGCAAGATATTTCTGCTTGAGACTGCAACAATTAGTATCAATCGTAATCAGAAAGCACCCAGCTGTCTGATCAGGATCTATGCTATCTGCCTAAGCTTTATTTATTTATGCTGAACAGGTTTAAGTAAATGTAACTCTTAATTTTAACATTTCTCTTGAGAGTGTGTATGTGTATTCATTCTATATGGCCTCTGAACATGTAGCTATGTATAATCTGATATTTTGGTATCTTTTTTCAGAAACGATCATGGAACTTGAAGGAACCAACCACATGGGCCCATCCTGCCACACCCTGGACTGTGGCCGAGTCCAACAAAAAGGAGACAGGTACATACACCCCTCTTCTCACACCTGACATGTGTAGAAAGTTATGAATAATTTCTTAATTTTAATACTTTTACATTTGAAGATCGTCCGTACATATTCTTTCCTTTATTTGCTAACAATCCCATCCAAATGTCACCATAAGCTATTGCTAGAGACTCACTTGCAGCTAATGTAGATCCTGATCATACAGCTGTAAGCAAATGGCTGTTCTAGATTTACACTTTCTGCAGAGGAAGCTAAACGTTAACAAGGGTACCAGGAGCTAATGTTATAGTACCTGGGGCTGGAGTCTCTTCTAATTATCTGATTGGTTATATTTGGAAAGGATTTAAAACCTAACCAATCAAATTCTTGGGAAAGATATTGAATTTAAGCCTCATTATCTGGGACCTCATTATTTGGAAAGGATTTAAAACCTAACCAATCAAATTCTTGAGAAAGATATTGAATTTAAACCTCATTTTCTGGGACCCTGCTTATGTACACTCATTATAATTGATGTTAATGTGTCTTTGTGGTCAAGTTATTGTTTTTTTACTTCCCTCTTAATAGTTGATATTGGTTCATGAGCCAATGGTGATTTCATTAAAATGGTTTGCTGACAACTTTCTCCGGGTATTGCTTCTTAATTGTAGATCTAGATTACATTTGGTATTCAGCTTTTTTGTAAGTTCTTGTGTTTTTATTTGGACTACTACTGGCCTAGAAAATTACAGAGAAACATTTTATGACTATTCTTATTCTTTTTATTTAAATTATGCTTTTGTGTTTTCATAGTATTTTTTCAGGCTTTGTGTTTTTTTCTGTGGTTTGCTTAATGTTGACTTAAGTTTGCTATATTATTTGCTTTTTTTATCATGCAATCATTTTTTATGTCAATATGTCATATGTATGTATCATTTCCTAAGTTATGTGCTTTATAATGTCACTGCCTCAAAATTTCACTATGACATTATGTCACTGTTTCATCATTTCACTGTTTCCATTACATCACTTCATCATTATTTCACTATTTCCATTAGGCTACTGCATCATTATTGCACTGATTCCATTACATCTCTGTTTTACTATTCTACTTTTTTTTATTATGTCACTTCCCAAGATTTTCATTAGTCCACTATGTCGTTTTGTCAATGTTTCAATATATCTCCAAATCATTATGTCACTGTTTCATTATGTCACTGTTTTAATATGTCACTGTTTTAATATGTCACTGTTTCATTATGTCACTGTTTCATTATGTCATAGTTTCAAGATGCCACTGTTTCAATATGTCACTGTTTTAATATGTCACTGTTTTAATATGTCACTGTTTCATTATGTCACTGTTTCATTACGTCACGGTTTCAAAAAATATGTCACTGTTTCAATTTGTCACTGTTTTAATATGTCACTGTTTCATTATGTCACTGTTTCATTATGTTGCTGTTTCATTATGTTGCTGTTTCAATATGTCACTGTTTCAATATGTCACTGTTTTAGTATGTCAGTGTTTCATTATGTCACTGTTTCATTATGTCACTGTTTCAATATGTCACTGTTTTAATATGTCACTGTTTTGATATGTCACTGTTTCATTATGTCACTGTTTCATTATGTTGCTGTTTCATTATGTTGCTGTTTCAATATGTCACTGTTTTAGTATGTCACTGTTTCATTATGTCACTGTTTCATTATGTCACTGTTTCAATATGTCACTGTTTTAATATGTCACTGTTTTGATATGTCACTGTTTCATTATGTCACTGTTTCATTATGTCACTGTTTCATTATGTCACTGTTTCAATATGTCACTGTTTTAATATGTCACTGTTTTAATATGTCACTGTTTCATTACGTCACTGTTTCATTATGTTGCTGTTTCATTATGTCACTGTTTCAATATGTCACTGTTTCAATATGTCACTGTTTTAGTATGTCACTGTTTCATTATGTCACTGTTTCATTATGTCACTGTTTCATTATGTTGCTGTTTCATTATGTCACTGTTTCATTATGTCACTGTTTCATTATGTTGCTGTTTTATTATGTTACTGTTTTGTTATTTTACCATTTCATTATGTCATTGTTTTATTATGTCACTGTTTCGTGATGTCAATTTTTCATTATATCACCATTATACTATGTCACTTTATCATAATGTTATTATTTCATTATGTAAATGTTTAATTCTGTACTATTTCATTATGTCACTTTTTCATTGTGTCACTGTTTCATTGTGTCATTGTTTCATTATATCACTTTTATTAGGCTATTGTTTCATATTGCAGCTTTTTCATTATATCATATTTTTTATATCATTGTTACTGTTCATTGTTTTATAATGCCATTGTTTCTGTATGCCATTGTTTCTGTATGCCATTGTTTCTGTATGCCATTGTTTCTGTATGCCATTGTTTCTGTATGCCATTGTTTCTGTATACCATTGTTTCTGTATGCCATTGTTTCTGTATGCCATTGTTTCTGTATGCCATTGTTTCTGTATACCATTGTTTCTGTATGCCATTGTTACTGTTCAGTATGTCATTGTTTCTGTATGCCATTGTTTCTGTATGCCATTGTTTCTGTATGCCATTGTTGTTTCTGTATGCCATTGTTTCTGTATGCCATTGTTTCTGTATGCCATTGTTTCTGTATGCCATTGTTTCTGTATACCATTGTTTCTGTATGCCATTGTTACTGTTCAGTATGCCATTGTTTCTGTATACCATTGTTTCATTACACAATTGTTTTTCTCACAGAGCTGTACGACTTCTTTCAAACACCAGCATTCAGATTGGGAGGTACATTGAGTCCTTGATTTTGACCTTTCACCTGTAACCTTTTACTTACATTGTGCATGACCTCTGACCCTATATCTATACCACTGATTACCTAACAAAATTTATAGTCGTCTCTAATAATAAAAGTTATTTTGGTGTTTTGTTCACATAAAATGGCATTTTTAGTGACAACTTTGGCAACACTATAAATTGTGTGAATAGTAGCAGTAGAAAACTTAATATTTTACAGTTCTATCATTTTATCATTTAATCCCCAGCCAGACATTGAATTTGATTTCTTTGACATGTTATGTCATTATAATTAAATCTGGCATTTTTGAAATTGCATACTTAAAAAAATCTCTGTATTGTTACTAGTATATGACTTGTATATAAATATACACATATTCAGCACAGTTTCATACAATTGTATGATGGTTTTAGCACCAACAGTTTTGTTCTATATCATTAATCAACTTTATTGTAAAATATTAATAGTGCAATTCTTCCCAAACATTTTGGACCTCATTATTGATTGTCAGATTGTGTAAGGTTAAGTAACCTCAAGAGAAAAAAGACAACAACATAAATAGATAGTTAGATCACATACATGCACATTCTAGTAACGGAATACATTTTTATAAAAAGAAAGAAAATTGGAATACCATATATGTTACCAAATTGGTATTGGTTGAGCAATAATAAAGATTATTATATATAAATATAAATAAGAACCATGTATTATTCACCAACTGTTAGCATGATTAGGAAGAACAGATCTTTGGCAAAAAATGTGTATGGGCAATTAACACAATATAACACAACTAGAGGAGAAACAAAAGATTGCAGTGAAACTTTAGAAAATTGTACTAATTGTGCAGACAATTAAGAATGTTGTATTGCAGTACAGTCAAAGAAGGTTGTTGTTAGACAACCCTTCTGTCTTTGCCTAAGAAACAAATTACAAATATGAGTAACATAGTGTCGAAGAAACCTTGCATGATGAATTAGTTATTTTAGAAGTAGTTAGAATATAATGGTGTGTGGGATGAATAACATGTTCTTTTTGGTAAATACTAGTTGAATTTTATGATTTTGATAAATAACTACTATAAATAATGTTGTTTTAACCATTTTTTAACACAATTATATTCTAGCTAATGGTTATATTATTGGACCAGATCTGCTTTCAGATTGTGTTATATTTGTTAGACTATCAGCTGTTATCATTAAACAATATAATTCTAGATCACACTGTACATTGAGAATGTTTCATATGCATGAAGCCAATTTTGCCCTAAATAAACATCAACACTATTTACATAAGATAAAACACGCCAACACTTGTTTCATTATGAAATAACAATGGAAATTCAACTAAAACACTGTTCAATATGGCAAGGCAATTAATTTCATGATTTCTACAATGTATTATTTGCCTGCAGGTAAAATGTTTTGAAATGTTATGAAAGAAAAGTCTAAATAAACAATCTTTATATCTTGTATTATGAATCTTTTCAAAAACTAGAACAAAATTTTTATATAAACCCGTCAGACATTTGTTTGCTTTAAGACCAAAAGGGCAATGTTTCATGTACTTAAGTAGGTAATCTTTTTTGTACTTAAGTGGGCAGTCTTTCATGTACTTAAGGGGTATAGTCTTATATATACTTACATGAGCATTCCTTCAAATGCTTAAGTGGGCAGTCTTCCATGTACTTAAGTAGACAGTATTTTCATGCCTTAAGTGGGCAGTCTTTCATTTGCATTGTACTTAAGTTGGCAGGCTTTCATGTACTTAAGTGGGCAGTCCTTTTCATGTACTTAAAGTGGGCAGTCTTTCATGTACTTAAATTGGGCTGTTCTTTTCATGTCTTAAGTTGACAATCCTTCATAAGCATTGTACTTAAGTGGGCAGTCTTTAATGCCTTAAGTAAATAGTCTTTACATTATACATAAGAGGACATACTGTCATGTTCTGAATGGACAGTATTTCAAGTACTTAAGTGGGCCATCTTTCATGTACTAAAGTAAACAGTCTTTCATGTTTTTAAGTGGGCAGTCTTTCATGTACTTAAGTGGTCATATTTACTCATTCCCGCAGATGTTACCATTGGAACGTTTAAAAAATTGAATTTTTTATCTAAATGTCCCAAAACCTGAGCTGAACTTCTAGTTAAAAATTATTTCATTTGACTTACAACAAATTACAACAAACTTAATGAATGCATGTTTCAGCTCGTACTCACCTGTATAACTTTGTTATTTTTCCAACATTTTCTTTTTTCTCAATAACAATTGTGTGACATGAAATAATGTTTGGTTTACACTTGCCTAAAAAATCGTAAATATTGACATTTCATCATTTTTTGTTTAACAAAAGTAGAAGTATAAAGCTAGAATTTTTGCTGTGTAACTAAAAAAATATACTGTAAGCTTGGTAAATTTCACATAGTTATCTATTCATTTAAGATGTAATTTTCCTATTCTTTTGTTGTCTGTGAATAAATGTATGGCTGCTTATAAAACAAACAACCATTTATCTTAATTTGAAACACATTTTTTATTATTTATAATAATGATTGTGGGCACCCCTGGCTTAGGCAGTAGAGTCCTTCACTTGTAATTCTACTGACTCTAGCTCTGCATGGTGTGGGTTTGAGTCTCAGTCAGGGTGAACATTCGTTTCGAGGTCTTCCGGCTGACTTTCTGTGCACAGTACTTCTACCCAGACATTATTTAGAGATATAAAGTCTTCCTCAACCGTCAGTAGCTAGACATCCCTATAATGGCAGTAAATATCTTGCTGCAACATATGTAGAAAACAAACAAAAAATAATTATTCTAAATTGACTGTCTAAATTGCTGTAGATTCCAACACCACTGCCTCAGACCAGAAGAGTCAGGTGACTGATGGTGACCTTGAACCTGAGTTAGTCAAGATCACAGGGGAGGAAACTGAGGATAATCCACCAATAGAGGTCACCACAGAGAAGAAAGACAAGTCACATGACCCAGACACTTCAGCAAATCAGGGCCCATTAGAAGAGGTAAGAGGGAAATATCATTGTTGTCACCATGCATTTTAAGAGTAACTAAAACATAGGAAAATAAATAATTTTTTTAAATAACAGTTTGAAAAAAAGCTATATTATACAGGACAAAGAATACATAATGATAGTCATGTCAGTATTTTAAAGGTGATATCCGTCAGTTTGGACCAAAAGTATTTTCATCTCAATAACCTGGTGTTACCTGAGCAGACATCACAAAATGCTGTTTATTGATGTACACCTTTCTGAAAAATGTACCAAAATGCCACAATCCTCATTACAAACATGTATTTCTTATCTGAGCCACGCTGCACAGTTACGGTAACTATTTTTAAACTAAGACAACCACGTGACCACTTATGTTTAAGCTCATCCACATCATCCGCTGTGAATTCGATGTCTACTTTTGGCAGAAATCCCAATCGTTCATATTTATAGATTTGAAAAGAATTAACATTTTAAGTGTTGTTTAACGAGTTTTACTGCCCCAAAATTAAGATACTGTTGACATTCGTCAAAGCTTTGACTAAAGTATGATTTCTACAGACATTATGCACAAATACCCCAAACAGAGGTCAGATATTGTTACATATATAAGATACAGGCAAACTGTCTAATACCACCTTTAAACTGGCTTTTCAATTTTTAATCCTATTATTGCTGTATTATTCCTTACATTAAAAGTCAATATAAAAAAGGAAAAAATAATATATATTGATAATTACATACAGTACATTGTAAAGGACACTCCATAGCTATTCTTTTACACTTTAAAAAATGATTCCAATTCATTTAGTTTAGGAATGTGTTCTGTTTTGCTTGATTTCATGGAGTTGTGTTTACAGATTCCTAATAATCTTCACTGTATTGTTTGCTTACATTGCACCTTTTTCAATAACAAGATGTTTAAAACAAATATTTGCTTTTATCTTGTTTTTGAAGTATCTCAAACAATTATGGTAACTGTGGTTACATCCAGCTGTTATTGTCAAAACATCCAGCTGTTATTGTCAAAACATCCAGCTGTTATTGTCAAAATATCCAGCTGTTATTGTCAAAATATCCAGCTGTTGTTGTCAAAACATTCAGTTGTTATTGTCAAAACATGTAACTGTTATTTTTGAAAAAGAATACAGTTATTTGTCAAACCGCCAGTACATCATAGGTCATATACCTTCCTACGTGAAAGTTTTTGTCCTGTCCGAGACTCGAACCATGTACTGAGGGTCAGAGGGGTCAGAGTAGTAACAAGACGTAGACTCTACTTATCAGCCCTGTGAACTATGTTTGATTACTGTTTTATTATTTTATACTCAGAATTACCAATTACAATAAGGTGAAAAGTAAGGGTAACATTAACAATAATTTTCTGTTTTTATGGAAGATTCAGATTTGCATTTTCAGAATTAACATGTTTAATGATTTCAGCTTAAGATAAAAGAGCACAACCCCAGTGACAAGGTATAAAGCACTTTGTCTGTGTTATGGCAATGTAAGGGTACCTTCAAAGCACTGAAAGGAGTGAGATTCACAGATCGATGCACTTGTATTGCAATGTTTTATTGTTATCACAATGGAGGACTGTTTGGTTGCTGTGCTTCAGCACATACCTGGGTCAGCTTGGACACACATGCATAGAATATATAATGATTAAAGCCGTATTGTGCTGTATTATGGAAAATGCTAAATGTTATTAGTGTTTACCTATAAATTATACATATTGCATGTGAAGGTTAATATACCTATTGACAGAAACAAAGCAGCAAGTAGCGTTTTCCTTCAAGATCTACACTATTTGCCTAAGCCTTATAAGTATATAATTAGCAAGTTAACAGTTGAAGAAGTGCAATCGAGAGAATATTAGCGAAATCCTTGCTATTGCCATATAGTTTTAAGTAAATCTTTCTTAACTGAAAAGGGCCTATAACAGTGATTGTTTAAACAAGAGCAAATACTTTAAATTATTCAAGACAATAGACATATAAGTATGTTAATTGAAAAAATACAAAAGAAAAAAAAATCATCCTGGTGCTTTGAAGGTTTGTGAATTCAGTCTTCAAAATTATTTTTTTTCTTTTCATTAAGTAGTTGTGTAGATATGATCCCATGAATATTGTCCTGTGATAATAAATAAATAATATGCTTGCCATCATTATACAAACTGTTATTACTCTGCCTACATTAATGCTATATTGTTGTAGCTTTCCTGGTTATTAATTATGTATCATGTTTTATTGTTGTGATTTGCATAATGATTGTATTTGAAATGCATGATATAGACACGCCTTTTTTTTATAAAAAAGACTGATTTAAAGGGAGTACTGGTAAAGTACCAATTATGATTTGATCAATGATTTTTGTTCTTATTCAGAAGTCCATTCTTACAATGAATTATTGTAGGTTTTTTCCATCAGACATGTTTATTGTTTGTCTGTTTACAAAGACAAAAATATGAACAATTGTTCCTTCAATTGCAGGCAGATTTGTTTCTGAAGAAGCATCAAATGTCTCGTACCAATGAAAAGTAAATTTAAGTCACTGTCTGTGAAAGAAAGTGAGAGCTCCCTTTAAATATTCAGTCTTATTGATGTCACATGCTTGAGTTCTTACCTTTCAAGAAAAATAAACGTTGTATTTTCATTTTCTTTGTCATGCATTCACATCTAGCATGACATTTTTTTATGCAAGACGTTTTCTTTTACATTTAAAGCATTTTTAAGCAAGTTAAGTTTCTAATTTATTTGGCTTACATTTTACTCAAAGAAGGAGATAAAGAGTAATTTTGGCACACATGTTAGTCCTTATTTGAACTGTTTCACTTCATGTCTAAAGACGATATTATTTCAAAACCAATTTGAACACTTCGCCTACAACATTTGTTAGTTACCTATCTTAAATTCTTAGATACTGGCTAAAAATGCATGACAGTGCCAAATGCCATATTGCTATAGAAACAGCAGCAAATAGTGTATATCCTAATCTGACAGTTCCTAGCAGGGAGCAGGCTGATCTGTATCTTCACTATTTGCCTAAGCCTTACTAATACGTATTTAGCAAGCTAAAGGTTAAGATCTCATATTTTAGTTTTTGTTATCAAGGTCTCAAGATGCCCTAGACATGTTTGACATATATTTATACATTGTTCTTAAGACACTTTTAAAATTCTAAACATTATTAGGAAGAATTTGCCTCATTTGTCAGTGTAAGTACTTATAATGAGTCTCTTGGAAAATGGATGTTATTTATTTATTAAGGAGTAGTTGGAAAGTTTACATTACTGGTGCTTACTTACCTTTTTTGTGGTTTTGGGAAATGTTCTCTAGTGAAGAAGGAAAAAGTGCAGTCATGCTCATGCTTGATTTAAACCTAACACTTCATTATTTAATTAAAGCTATTACTGTTATACAAAAGCTGACATAACTAATTAATTATGAGTTAACAAATTTCAGCAAAGCATACTTCCATTATCAGCTTATACCAAAATAGTCGTAATTATATCATTGTTCATATTTACCTCCACTTCTCTATAAATAAGGTGTGTTATTTTACAACCTGAGTGTCGGCATCACAGATTGTATTTCAATATATGGACTATTCATTGGAATGAAATTTCACATATCTTCATATTAATCATACCTACTGATGTCAAGTCTTGTAGACCCAGATTGAGTTTTGTCAGAAATTTGACCCTGGTTCAACTTAGAAATTGATGGTGCTATACATTTTGGTTAAAGATTTATTTGTGTGCTACGAGCAGAACTATTACATTTACTAACAGGCACTTGAGCAGTCAAGCAGGATGTCTTGTGACATAATCCCACTGTACCACTTATGACACCGTAACATTATTTGTAGAGTATGTACTTTCTTTTCCCCTAGCCATTGACAAACAATGAAGGCTTCAACAAGTTGAAAGTGAAATTTCGCTCGCAAACTTTCACATACAATTCTCAGCGACATCAAAGAGAGAAGGTAGTATGAGGGCCAGTTGATCAAAGGGGCATAACTCTGTCCCAGCGTGTTGTGTGCTCTCCCCTTGTATAAACACATTTATGTATACCCTGCTTTTAATCCCAAATGCCATGATTTTGCTACCCAGTTTTTTTTTTCCTTTTTGTTATTTGTCTTTTTTTATACTTTCTTGTTTATAACATAATGATTTTATAATTTTATTAAGCTGCAATTTTAATCTGTTTAGAAAATTATAGTTATAAATGTTCTGAAATTAACCCTATTGGATTTTACGGTAATAAACATATTACTGTCAAACTTTATATTTCAGAACAATTTTGACTAAACACACTTTAAACTCTATATGAAAAAAACTTTAAACACAAAAGTTAATCATGCTTAACTTTTCAACAAGTTTGACTTTCATCATCATCGATATTTTAATTTTATATCTTTAGCCTGATTTTATTGCTTACTTTCAGTACTATAAAAGAGAAGTTTAATTTAAAAAAGTTATGGCCAAATCTGATAGATTTGCGTTTATTTATCATAAAACCTAATTTCTCTATGAAGGACGCATTATAGGAGATAGGTAACATAGTAAAACAGATTTTTATAAGGAAATAAATGAAAACATTTTACTTTATATATTATTGCTGTAGTATTACTGCTAGATTTCTTATGTAAAACATGTTATGAGGTATTTCATATAAATTAATCTTTTTATATTTTATTTGACAATTAATAATGCAAGACATGTGTTAGTAAAAGTGACATAATAAATAAAAAAGTCTAAATATTTTAAATTTTACTATGCAGTTGATTTTGCAGTCAATTTTAATAAAAAAACAAGTACAATGCAAGTTAACTACAATCTAAATAAGCCTTGTCATTGATGCTAATATTTTATGACCTGTAACTTAAAGTACTGTATCTCTTTCCATTGGTATTTTTTTTTAAACAAGCTAACATAATCTATTTAACTTGGTAACACATTTCTAAACAAGCTAATATTATCTATTTTCCTCAGTAATGCATTTATAAACAAGCTAACATTATCTCTTTACCTTGGTAACTCATTTATAAACAGTAGTAATATAACATCGAAACTTATACTTTGAGTAAATTCAAATGCATGTATTCCTACCTTAATTTGTTATATACAGAAACCTATAGCCACGGATTAACAGATTAACAGAACTTATTTATTGTCTTAAAATACAATTTAACAAATTAAGACGTTATTATGTGTAGTTTGAAAAGAGATTTATTGCTTCAGTTTCAAATATTTTGTTATTCATCCCCTATCATGTAAATAGTTAATATATAATTAATACAAACAATTAATAGAGGGAATTTTGTGAAAATTTTGACTGTTCCTCTAATTCATAGAGAAGATCCAAATGTTTGATATGTTTGGCTTCTATTTGTTGCTAGATGAATAATGTTCCACTTTTTTGCCCGGGGTAGTTTTATCGAGTGTAGAGTGTATATGGCTAATAATTGTGTGTGTTTTGTTATGTAAGAAGTCATAATACTAGAAATATGTGCAGCTTTAAAATCAGAACAATAGAAAGGTCACATAGCCTCCGTGCAATTAGGATACAATTATTTGTTTACAGTACCATACCTTTTAACTTACCTATGCACAAAATATGTTCCATACACTTTTCTTCAACTTAAGAAATTTAATATACTTTATATAGCCACATATTTGTTATAAATATAATGAATGCATGAGGTAAAGTGTTTGATCAATCTATACATTGTTTTTTTATGTCCCATTTACTTCTAGATTAATTATGGCTTTTAATTTTTTCTTTCATTTTCAAACTTTATTTTTCAATTAATATAGCAACGGACTTACTAGATCTTTATTGATGAATGTACTTATTTATATATTTAATTTAATACTTTGTTTCAGTTGATTCAAAGAATTGTCATTCTGTTTAAGAAAAATTAGTAGTTTTATAACACATTTTACATTAAAATTAAATTTCAGAATTTGAAATTGACTGAAAAATTCACAAACTAATTGGAATTAAATCAGATCTTATTTACAGAATCATTATTTTAAATAAGAAAACATAAATTACAGCAAGTGGGAATGGAGCATAGAGTTTTCAGTTCAGCACAAAAACAGCTGATTTATTGGTTATGTAATGAATAGAATCTAACATCTGTGTTTATTCAATGCTGGAAAGATTAAACAGATTTGATGAAATATGAAAAACAGCAAAGCCTTGTCCTTCTTCACTTTACTCATTTAATAATTTCCAGTATTCAAGGAACACTCATATCAGATCATCTATATACTACTTAAGAATCTCCCATTTGTACTGTATGCTTTCTTGTTGCAGAAGTGAAATTATTTTGTGTTTTTTTTAAGGCTAAAAGTTATTTCATCTCTTAGCCTGCAAGTCATAAACTGATCATACTTTGGTATTTAGAAGTGAACTGGCTGATCTGGATTTACACTATTTGCCTTAGTCTGATCAATTAGGGCTCTGCTGGTTAACTCTTGGTATTGGTTAGTATCAAATGTGGCAGTGATAAAAACACAAACTTTGAAAGAACAAGGCAAAGCTAAATCTAGTGGGTTTAAGAGTGATGTCAGGCACCTCTCTCTATCTCATCAAAATGTAAGCTGTATGACTTTTTTGAAGTTATAAACAATCTGTTCTGTTCTATGTTAAAATAAATGTTCATCTTTTAAACAAAACACTTATAAGTACCTCCTATCTAACAGTATGCTGCGTTTGTGTCTGGTTCCAGACATTCCTAGGGGTGAAGGTGGAGACAGAGCTCCAGCGAAAGCAGCAAGCCCGACAGGACCGACGGGAACAGTTTGGCGGCATCATGATGAAGAAGACACAGCAATATGGTGGCAAACTGTGCTCTCCATTCCAGGCTCTATCTGTACCTGTATGTCAAACTCAGCATCTTTTCTCACCATGTCTTTTCATTTTTATAATATGTATATTAGTATTGTTTCTTTGCTGTGTTGTGATATTTTTTTGCAACTAAAATGATATCAGTATCAAATCTAACTTCTCTAGTAAAACAACCAGTCTTAAAAAGTTTAAGTACTGCATAATCATCATAGAAAGCTTATTGGAACTTTTGTCCTGCTAAATGTCCAGCAAAGCGTTTAGAAATTTTTGTTCTTGGAAAATAGATCTTCTGTATAATTTATAAATGCCTTTTCCAAGTACTTTTCATGCAAAAAGGTGAATATGTAAAATTTGTTTCAGTCTGTGATGGACATAAAGATTCCAGACAACATGCCACTCAGTCAGCGGATGATCAACAAGGGTTACACGTCCGCCAATCTCACAGAAGATAAACTGCTTAAAATGGACTTTGGTTATGGTGGCCCGGACTCGCCTCCTAGTGGAGAACAAGGGGAGACAGCAAGTAGAAAGAATATCAGTGGCACCCGACAGAGTGATCGCGATGACAAGACGCGGTCATCTTTCCGTGCAACGCCAAATAAACAGTTATATACGCCAGTGTTTAAGAAACATCATACTGTTGCATAATGATAATGGGCACATAGGCATTTTTACTATAGAAATAAATGCTAGATATAAACATGTCTTCTGGAAGTAATTAATTTTTGTGCCGAAGCATAATATACTATTAGTTAATGGTATTACGTTTTGAATTTTTGTGTGTGTGCATAAATCATTAAGCATTGTGCTTGTTTATCAATAATTTATCATATTTGGACAATGACAATGCATTGTAGCATGTACAACAGACTGTATTAGTTGTATAAAGACCTAGGCATACTTTACAAACTACTTTGATATCAATATAAATTTCTTGACTAAATTGTTGCAATGTAAGGTAAAAGAGGTTGTATTTATTGTAAGCAAATCACTGAATAATGTACAAATTACTTTGATATCAAATATGAATTTTCTTGACAGCTTGGTGGCACATTTAGGAAAAAATATATGTTATATGTAAAACAAGGTATAACAAATTAAATTGATATTGATTGCAAATTCTTGACTGAATGGGTGCACGTTCAGGTTAAACAAATTGTATTTGTTGTATGTGAAACTAGATATAACATACAAATTACTCTTGACATCAACATTGCTGGCAGCATTTGTGAAGATTATGATTTTTGCAAAACTGTATTTGTCTGCTGTATTTATGTCTTCCCATTATTTTGTTTGTATCCAGGTATTTATTGACTGTGTGTTATGCAGATAAAACCCATGTGTGCTTTTTGAGGCTTATCAACTACATTTAATGTGTGACTGGCACAGAAGTGCCTTTGAAACATGAGCATATTCCCTCAGGATTATTTTTGAGAGCAAAATATTCGTAACCAGTTACTTGCTAGAATCACCTTAAGGTTGGGGTTTGTTCAAGTTAAAGATGTGTATGTTGTTTCCAGCTTGTGAAGTGTTTTTAACAACAATTAAGCCATGTTGGTTTCCAATAAACATAATTTTTATATAAAACAGAATGACAAGAGTACTGATCGGAAACTATGAAATTGCTTTCATGCTTATTAATTTAGTTCTTGATTGTTGTGTTTGTATGTTCTGATTGCATTCACTACTGACTTATTTCTGTTTCACTACATAAATTGTTGTAATACAACTGTGATGTTTGTGTTATGGCCAAACAATCTGTGGCCAGGATACAAAACGTTAGACACCCATTGCCAAATGTAAAGTTGGCTCTGGTTCTACAAATGTGATTTTCTACAAGATACTTTTTACAAAATCAACACTGTGATAAATTTTGATTCATTTTATTTTGTGCTGTTCCATTATTTGGGACAGTTATTTTGTATGTGTTATGTTCATGACATTACTGAAGTCTCTTTTCACTGAAAAGTTTTAAAAGTTTAACCTTCCTAGTCGTCAGTCCTATGGCAAGTAATTAAAGTATACCTCTTTTATCAAGTTATAAATCATATACTGGTAAGTATGCAAGCATGCCTTGTTTGCAATACACAAGCCATCAGTCTCTCCAAAAATGTTGGAAATATATATAAAAAATAGACCACAATATAAATTCTATTTCTGAAAATTGGGTTCTTATCAATTTCCAATGATAATTCTTTAATAATGTTTGCTTGCCAAGTATTAAAAGTGATATGGTTGTAGAAATGAACCTGGTGCTGAACTTTTATTCATTTAAATAGGATTTGGTGTGAATATTCTAAATACGAATTAAAATATTCCCTATAATAACAAAGGGGAGATAACTGTGCCAGAATGGGATTAATAAATGATTGATCTGCCCCTGCCATTATGTTATACATTATTTTGGACAATAGTACGCATGGAACCAGTTTGTTCTGATCAAGAGACTTGTTTTTGTATGTTACTGTGATATTTTGTGTTCATCAGTTGCTGGGCAGTTACAAACATGAATTTTTGTATGAATAAGCTGTTGTATCATACATTCATTTATAACTGTAATGTTGCTTTTTATTTTATCTAATTATCACCTTAATAAATTATTTTATTGAATAAATGAAATTGTGTTGTTTTTTTCCCATTGAAAGTGAATAGTTTGTGATATTTTAGGTAGAGTTTCTCAAAAGATTATGACTGCACTTCAGTATCAGATCATTTCTTTGTTCTGTTAGTTTACAACTTTTTATATACAGTGTACATATAAGAAAGATGGTAAGCAAAAAGTTCTGAGCAGCAAGCAATGCATAAACAAGGACAACTAAAGAAAAATAGTAGTACAATATTTCAGGAGATGACTAGGATTTAAGCCCCAGTTTCACTAAACTTCTTCAAGTCCCTCCTTAACCTCAACTTTGAGAATTTCCTCAAATATTTTAGATATTCTCTAGTTCTTGTTTGAGAAGCATTTCTCTTGAGTTGTCCTTAAATGTTTGAGGAACGCTTCTAGTAACCGCTAACTGTTAATTTAAATATGGTGCTAACAAGAAATTACAGATGCCGAAACAGAAAATGAG
Source organism: Sinonovacula constricta (assembly GCA_007844125.1). NCBI lineage: Eukaryota > Metazoa > Mollusca > Bivalvia > Cardiida > Solecurtidae > Sinonovacula > Sinonovacula constricta. The sequence continues at coordinate 91,185,760 of CM017555.1, forward strand.
AACAAATTTTTTGTCTGTTGATCAGCTGACTGAGGGACAGGGATTTTTACCAGTTTTGGTTCCATTTAACCACCATTGAGCTTATAATCTGTCTTGTTGCTCCAGCACTTCAGCCATTATACAATCATTCCCTCTGATAATTTTAACCTATATTTTTTAAACCTTTAATATTTCGTATATTTTATTATTCTTATTTTTTTTTTTAAACTGTCGCATCTTTTAAAAAAAATGCATTAAATGCCCCCTCTTAAATATCATGGATTGCAATATAAAACTGTTGTGTATTTATAACAGTAAACAAACTTTAAATGCACCTACATGCATGCAGCTTACTTATTAGGACACTTTTGATGCGGGGGTCTGCTCAGTTACATACATGAAAACATTTTGTTGAGCTAAATTTAATTTTAATTATTATTAAAAGCAAACAAGTACCATAAAATTGCTATTCACTTATTTTGCTTTAAATAAGGATTTTGTATAGGTGTAACCCTAAATGGCCTGGTTAACATAAGACAATAATTATAATATGTTATTAGTAAAATTATTTAGTGCAAGAGCAAAGAAATTGATATAAAACTGTTTTTAAACCTTTTACAATATGACAATACTTTGCAATTAAAATCTGGCAGTAACAGCCAGTTATATCTACTGACAAATTGCGTATATACTTTCGAAAATACTCTACTGAAATGTAATGCTTCTAAGTTGCATTTTAGGAAGGGGCAAAAGCAAGTACCATATGAATTCTGATTTTTAATTATATTTTTCAATTATTCTGTATAGATGCAATAGGAACTTTTGTTATACAGTTAATAATAATGATAAATTTTTATTTCAATAAGTCATGCAAAAATTCTATAAAATACTATTCTGATCCAAATTCCATTGCTTACAGATTTTATTTTAATCAAGAGGGCCATGATGGCTCTTAATCGCTCACCTGATGACACGGCTTTTTTTATAGGCTCAAATCTGGCATCAAGTAATCAAGAGTTATTTACTTAAGAAATTTTGGAGAAGATTGGACCATTAGTGTGGCACCTGGGTTAATAACATTTTCTAGAATTTTATACAAATAATGCAAGATTTCATACTGGCAAACATGCTGGTCAAGTTTGGTGAAGATTTGGCCATCAATGTGGCCTCTTAAGTGTTTTCACAAGGTTTTTCTAAAATGTGACCTAATTTTTGATCCCACGTGACCCAATAATATAATCATCCAAGATTTGATGCAGACAAACAATCTGATCGAGTTTGGTGAAGATTAATGAATGAGGCCTCTAGTGTGTTCACAAGCTTTTGCTAAGATTTGACCTAGTGACCTACTTTTTGACCCCACAAAACCCAATAATGAACTCATCCAAGATTTCATGCAGACAATTATTCTGATCAAATTTGGTGAAGATTGGGCTATAAATGTGGTCTCTAGTGTGTTCACAAGCTTCTAAGATTTGACCTACTGACCTACTTATTGACCCCAAGTGACCCAGTTATGAACTCATCTAAGATTTTATGCAGACAAACATTCTGACCAAATTAGGTGAAGATTGGCAATAAATGTGGCCTCTATTGTGTTCACGTTTTTCCTAAAATATGACCTATTGACCTACTTTTTGACCCCAGGTGACCCAATAATGAACTCATCCAAGATTTGATGCAGACAAACATTCTGACCAGGTTTGATGAAGATTGGAAAAAAACTGTGGCCTCTAGTATGTTCACAAGCTAAAATGTTGATGATGGATGCCGGACGAAGCAGTATCACAAAAGCTCCCCTTGAGCACGTTGTCAGGTAAGCATATAAAATCCACACAAGTAAATTTATTGTTCTAATAGCATTTTTTTCAAAGTTCTTAACTTTAAATTCTATTAAATGTTCTCTCCATGGTTAGTTATTTTACTAAATGTTTTGAAGTTCATGAAAAATAAAATTTGGAACAGAATTGGCATAGGCCATAATGCACACAGGGATAAAATCTGTACAAAGGGAAATTCATCAAAGGTGGTATCTGACAATTTTTAGGAGAAAAGTTTAAAAAAACTAACAGATCATAAAGGTATGCTAAATCTATGTTGATGTCCTAGATATGTATGGTATATCATTGAACAGCAAGAAATAAAGTCTGAAATATTTCCTATCCACCCACAAGCACCCATATGCTACCTGACTGGATTTGGAACTGCAAAATGTGATACAAGCAGAATAAACAACGCTAAGGCAGCATTTTTAACTATAATTTTTTATTATACAAAACAGCGTGTACAGAAGAACAATGGACGGAGTCTTGATCACATTGTAATGTTTTAATGATCACTTGATTCAGCAGCACAAGACAAGCCAGCTTTGGAATGTCACTTCAATCCTGCTCCATCAGTAAATAACCCATACTTTTTTTAGACATCTGTCTACATCTACTGTTAAATAGGAGCAGCAAATAGTGGATATTTTGATCAGTCCGATCACAGCTGGAGCTGGCTGATCTGGATTTACATCATGTGCCAAATCCAGATTAACACAAGCTTAGCTGGCTTAAGAGTTATTTGTACAATTTTGCGACCAGCAAACACATGCATGTAGATTTAGCTAGAAAGTATTGCAAGTGAATAGTCAGCAAATAGTGTGGATCATGATCAGACACTGTGACAGCTCACAGATCTGTACCTACACTATTTGCTACAGTCTGACAAACTTATTCTTCACAGAGAAGTAGCTAATACTTAACATTTTTAGGTCAAGTACTGTTTCTTATAACTTTGGCTTTAATTTTTTTTTTAAATACTATTTTAAAGAAAACATCAGGCATGTTATGCTTCTGACAAATACATTCATAATTTCTTTACATAATCTACTAGAAAAACAGTGTAAATATGCATATCTGAAAGATTGTTTTAATTTCAAGTATATCTAGAAAAATTGCCAAGCCAAAGTCAAGGCAGCAGAACATCACAGTAGCATCCTAGGAGGATCACATTTCCTTGATTCTTTCATTATCACAGATTTTTTATCATACCTACAATAAATGTTTCACAACCATAATAAAAAGTGCAAAATAGAATTGAATAATAGGTGACATACAAACAACAGAGTAAACTCTATTTACATATCACAATCTGTGATGAGAGTGACCAAATGCTCAGCTTTCAAACACTGTCAATAAAATGGTGCAGATACATCAAGTATAATGTATAATTTAAAACAATTCTACCAAACAGTAAAAATCAATTACATCGTATATAAATAAACATGGTTCTCTCTTTCATTTGAAGCATATACAAAATATATTGGGAAAGATAGAAAGGGATAAGGACAAGGAGATGAATCCAATAAAATAAATAATAATGACCCCAATAATAACTGAAACTTTTGACATTCTGGATGAAATCAATTAGTTTAATCATGCTATAATTTCTTTATAACCCATATCTTATGATTAGTTATTAGCTAACAACTTCATCCACATGCAACAAGATGTACGGTATTGAAAATAAAAAATGCCTAACATAAAGAGACAAAAACTTAAATTAGAAACACAGTCCATTTCTTTTTATGGGAAGTGATTCTAATTTTACAAACACTTCAGTTTAGTTCATTAAATTTTGGCTGTGATAAACAATACAAATAACTGGGCAAAAAAAGAACAATACTAAATTATTTATCATGCTAGTAGTTGATAAAACAAGCCACAAACATAAAAATATATGACTAACAAAATGATAAATGTTCAGTTAATGATTGTGAAAACAGACATGCCTCTATAGGGTTTGAGCTGATACAAGTATTATGTAAGAGGTCAGCAGTTTTTACAGCAGCAAGCATATAAGGAGAGCCATAGTCAAGTGGCAGGACGTACAACTGGATCATTGGGTTTGTGGTTCGAACCTTGGTCAGGTCACCATTTATTTCCTTGAGCAAGAAAATAACATTAAATTGTTTCACTGCACCCAGGTGTAGAAATGGTTACCTGCAGGGTTTTTTCAAGCCATGCAGATGACTTCCTAATGCCAAATTTTTGACAGCTGACACAGGATTTATGAAAATATGCAATGACCAGGAGGTTACACTGTGAAATTTGAGGAATCTCCATTGGCATAGAAGTAAACAATAAAGCCAACCTTTACCTTTACCTTTACAAATTTATTTCCTAAGTAGAAAATAGTCGTTTGTAGAATGCAAAGCAGGATTGTTTACCATTTTAATTGAATTTAATTTAAATCTAAACACAGACCTACAAGAAAATAAGAAAATAATAAAAATAAGAAAATGTCAAAACTTTACCTAAGTTCTGGACTTAAGTAGTAAGCCAGAGGAAAATTGTAAAAATCCACCACTGAAATCACATGATTAAACTACTGGTGACAAAGGATGGAAGCACAAGTGAATATAACATAACAATTCCTAATATGCATATCATTACATTTCCTTTCCCATGTTGTTTAAAATTATAAGTTGATATTGTCGAGACTACTCAAAATAGATTCTACAAAATATGGATTTATTATATCTTAAACAAAATTAATAACTTCTTAACATGTACACCAAATGGATGATATTACAACTTTTGCCTTTGTTGAATATTCCCTATGCTAATAGTGTAGATTCAAATTAGTTAGTTCCAATTTGAAGCTGTCTAACAAGAGGCTTAACTTTTTGACATTAGGTCTGTCCACAACATGTCTTACTTAAAGTGCACAGTCTTCTTGACATGTCACAAAAAACAGTAGCCTTAACCACACATATGCTTTATTGACAAATTACTGAGGATGCCAACTAATGTACACAGGCTATGAGTTGACTCACCACCTTTTCTATATGAAGTTAAAATATCTACTGAGCTATTGAAGCTAGGAAGCAGGAAGAACATGGGAATTGGTGCCAGAAGTCAGACATGTGAGACTGAGGCTGGGGATAACAGAACACATCACAAGAGGAGACAACGACATAGAAGATTGCACTTAGGATAGAAGACACTAAATGAGTGAGCAAGGGAGATAACACATCACTATGACAAGCTTAAACAAGCAGTAACATGCAACATGGGTCAATAAGACATGCATTCATGAAATTTCATAAAAGAGCAAGATGTGTTTTTTTTATGAATTAATTTTGGAATATCCTGAAGAATGTGGGCGAATGGTTTGCTATACATCAAAAAGCTGCACATTCTTTACACATATCAAAATTGATTTAAATGTAAGTAAAATGTCTGTCAACTTGTTTTCAAACATTTATTAACAATGTCTTTTTAACTGGTCTATATTTAATCATAATAAACTTCCTTCTTAATGATAAAGCCTTGCAAGTTTTGAACAGGTATATGTATCATCCACAAAATGCATTCGCAATTCACACATCCATCTTGCTATTTTCTTACAATCACTTCACCCAACATTTCAAACATACATTAGGAACAGTTACAGTGATAGCACCTAACATCTAGAAGGATAAAACCCTAGAAAATATTCTAAGACAAGTGCACATTTGTAAATTTTACATACGTTCACTTCTTCAGATTACAGACAATAGGCATTTATATAATGTGCTGTATTGAAAAGATTAATAAGAAAATGTAAATTTCATTATATAATATTTTAAAGTTTTAAAGAATCAATTAAACAACAACAATCATCTCATAATATGATTCAGTTTCTGTTATGTAGTGACATTGAAACATTATTAAACTAGAGCCAATTCAACAATTAAATATAGATTGTACTTAAAAATTGCAAAAACAAAGCATTCTATTCTAAAATTTCATATTGTACAGGCAGAGATAAACATTTTGGTAAGGTAGTTATGACAAAGAAATAACCTAATTTTATGATAACTCTATACCTTGGCTAATTATTTCCGCTAAGTTTAAAATTAAAAATTCTTCTCAGGCACAAACTGATCTCATCCAATATGATGGACAAGAGTTCTGTTTAAAAGTAAAAAAAAATAACGAGTAAAAAAAACAACTGGTAAAAACAATTTAATTAAAAAAAAGAAGATGAACAGTAAGAAGACTATACAAGAACAATAAATCACAAGGCACAGATAATAATACTGGTTGTGTAATAATAAATACAGATAATAAAGGGAAACATAATCACTTATAGGTAACAATCCACATATAAGGCTGTAAAATAGGAAATATAAAAGGAATAACAATTCTTTAATTTTAAAAGTCAAACTGAAATACTCAAGATTATGTGATAACTTAATAGGAACAGTTAAACATTTTGCAACAAAAACTGAATTTACAATCCATTTCTCCTTTTTATTAATATTGGAGTAAGGCTTAAAAAAGTAAATATCACACCGATATAGTAAAATAACAAGGTAAAGATGAATAAAATTATCTATGAAAAATGTAAAATATCACAAATTTTGTTAAAAGAAAAAATACTTGAAATGCTAAGAATATATTACCTGATTTAAAATTTTTACAACCATCTAATAGTGAAATAAAGCAAATGCATTTATATCAGCGTAAATATAAAAATCAGTGTTTTGGTGTAGTGTGTCCAACTAGTCAGTTCCCTCAACTGGTACTTCTAGCTGGATATTCTGATCTGTGACTGGTTCATCCTCCAGCTGACCAGTGCCAACCTGGACTGGCTCCTCTGCAGGTGCTGGCTCTTGTTGTCCAGCTCCTAGCCTAGCAGACTGAGGCCGGGACCCAGCATGATGGCCCACACTGGCAGACGATGGGCGGGGTGAGGGCGGGGTTTTAGCAGACATAGGGCGTGGCCGTGACTGATTAACAACAACATCTCCACGGTGGCCATGACTTGTTTTCGCAGTCCTTGGAGGCTGAGGGCTTCGTGTACGAATGCTGACATTCACACTCTGTAATGGGAATTCATATAATAAATTACAGAGAAACTAAAATAAACAGACAATACTAGTATTTCCAACTTATATTCACAAACCTCATTAAAATTTCACTACTTTAATTTATTATTGTTTTTTTTTAATCACCCAGTGACCAGTTATGGTTATGGCATCGTTCAGCTATTTTGGTGGAGGCAGACTCCAGACAAATGTCTGAGTAGAACCACCAGCACACCAAAGGTCAGCTGAAAGACCTTACCACATTAAGTTTTTTGTCCAGGATTGGGACTTGAATCCATGCTGTGAGAGGCCATTTTTCAAATAATGCAATCAAAATAATATTTTCCATCATAAAAATTAACTATAAAAAAGGGATATATTTTCTGGCAAAATGCTTCTGCTTAATCATATTTGTTCATAACCCATCCTAAATACTAAGTCATATGCTTACAGTTTTCATTTATAAGTAACAACACATATTGACATATTTATCAGCAAAAAGCAAAAATACTGTTTCAGTAGGATCAACCTGATATGGAGTTTCACTATTAGCCTAAGTATGATCCAGTGGTAATTAGAATATTAAGAGTTAATTAAGATCTTATATATTTTACCATCTGGTTGTTATTGTTGTTGTTTGAGGCCAGAGAAGTGGGCAGGCGGGCATCCAGTTTCTGCTGGTGGGTGCGCCCACGGTAGATGTGACCATCCACCCCCTGCACATCCATCTCCTCCCTGTAAATAGTCACAATCATCAGTAGATGGGACAACAAACAATATAAACAATATTGCAAATATAACACGCCCATAGTGGATGGCACTTAGAAATATCAACCCTAGAATGGGTAAATCAATTGTGGGATTTACATGTATTTTATTACAACAAATATATTCTGGAAGAGAATGTTATTTTTTAAAATTTTTAAATTTATTACAAGTTGTTGACAATGCAGGTGTTGTTACAGTTTTCAATCAAGACCCAAAAATCCATGTTAACTCCCATGACAGGGTAATAATAAACTGTTGGGCTTTACTTATGGGAAATGTTTAACAAATATATGGACAAGTGCAGTACATGTTTTAGTAAATATAGTTATTACATGCAGCTTTGTTGAGCAATTTGCATCTTACAAAGGTCTTAAAAGTGGTACTCAACTGTAATTAATATATTAAATTTATGTGCAGTTATTAGCAAAAGGTATTCAATGATTTTTCTAAAAAAATTGACTGATAAAAATATTCATTGCTAATTTTATTTTGGAAGCTTTAAAAGAAAAGACTTAATAGGACCCTTAGGAATAATGCCACATGCACTGCATCAAAATCAAGGCCTACATTATTAATATCTTGTTCTAAAAGAGATCACTGTGACTAGTGGAATTTCAACAAAAAACAAGGCTTAAACATTTTTCGGAGTCTCTAAAAAAAAAAGAAGCTACCACAGAAAGTTTTGGATAGGATTCTGTAAATATGATTAAAAACAACAACAACATGACACTAATAGTTTATTCTAATAGTTTACTTGAATGTGAACTTTATTTGAGGCCAAAGTGGGAGATTATTACTGGCAAAGGGGGAGATTTGTTATTTTCATTTAAACAAAGAAGGAAGTTGTCTGTTCCCAAGGAGGGAGATTTCTGAAAATGTGAAAACACCCTTCATTTTTAAATAATTTTTAACCTAAAAAGTGAGAGCCTCTCTCTAAAAGTGGGAGAGTTCACAACTCATGTATTTGTTTATTTAATCTTTAATGTTTTCTTGTCAACAAAGTTCTTTCTAAGTTCCTTCCTTGCAAATCAGCTGTTAATGGGGCAGAAACAATTTTTTACTTACTTGGGAGGGGTGGAGTAAGCAACTGGCTCCTCCTCACGGAACAGGTGGCTGAAAGAGCGACGAGACACATAATATTGCATATGAAGAATTAATGAAACTAGGCATAGAGATAGACATTTAGAAACATATATTTTATCCAAAATTTAAAAAAAAATATTTGTTATATTTCATATTTTAGTTTAATGGAAGTAAATGGCAATGTTAAAAGTTAACATTTGAAGAAAGATTGATTTATTTTTGTCTTTTCCTTCCTATATGTGGGGGGGTGGGTTTATTATTCTTATTATTATTTACACAATTGTACAATTTACTTAAGCGTGACATTAATGGGCTGAATGCTTTAAAACACCCTTAACATATTAGTTTAAGTACCTGGTTTGTAATGTTTAATACATTTAATCAGATCTATTACAAGTCAATGAATGTTTGAGTTAATTTGTTTTTAATCATGTTCTACCATGGTTGTGGTAGTTACCTGAGGTGAGTCAGCTTGGAGTTGCGTTTGTGTGGGTAGGTGAGGGTGTGGCTTCCACCACAAGGGCGTGGTGTCGCATAGTAGTCTGTCACCTCTGGGTTAGCAAAGCTGAAATATAACAACAACATGTATATAATAAAATAATTCCTGCTATCTACTCATAACCTACAACTTCTTTGTCAACTATGTAAATAATTATCCTGCTGCAATTTTGAATACCTGTAATATTTAGTATTATTTGCTAACAACTTGTAATGACAAGACATCCTGGTCAAGACTCAGCAGCAAACAGTGCCTAGTCAGACAGCACACAGCACTGGCTGATCTGGATCTACACTATCTGTCTAAACATTTTCAATAAGAGGTTAGCTGGCAAAGAGTTAACAATAAATCCTACAGAGAAACATATTTTCTGACTGACAATATTTTGACTGTGTCAAAGACTTTATGAGCTCATTGATAGCCTTCATTATTGTACTCTTTGGCAACATTCGAGAAAAACTAATACTTTTATCAGAATGAGGTTAACTGAAATAAATGATCATTTGATGACACACATGAGATTAAAGATTTTTGATAGAAGAAAAGATATGACTGTTCTACATAAGGGATGATCTTATACATTCTATTAAACATATTCTACGGTTACTTGGAAATTAAAAATGTTAATTCTAAAATAAAGCGCTCATCAACAATAGACAATGATGAAAATTCAGGAAAAGTGGAATTTTTTATTAAGAAAAATGGCTTATTAATGAAGATAAAACAATATATGAGTAAAAAACATCACCAGAACATTTACCCGCACTGACCCTGCAAATAACAAAGACCTTAATCACTGAAAAACACTCTGCATGTCTGTAGTGATTTGATAGTTTGACACTGAAAATAATTTTGAGGTAATGACATAGACATGAAAATGACAAAGATGGACAGACATACTAAAAGATGGACAGAAAGACAGACAGTGGGACTACTAAATGACACTCTTCAAGGTTTACAAACTAGAACAATAAACAGTTGCCAATTTTTTTAAACACTTAAATTAACAAAGGTTGTAAATTGCTTTTGTTTAACATTTTAAATATATACGATTACTTAAATTATTAGTAAATAAAAAATAAATTGAAGGAAAGGCAAAGGAAAGAAAGTAAAAGTTGGATACTTACGAGTGAGTGTGTAAAGTTTGAGAGAAATTGGTGAGATTGTCAAAGTCATGTTTGAAATGGACTAGAAAGGCTCGCAGGTCTGATTTCTTCAGTTGGGCTAGTTGCTTCTCAGCCAGGGCCCGCTCAAAGTTCATGGTGTTTTTACCTATGTTCAGACCACTGAGGTATAGATAGAAAGAAGGAGAAGAAGAATAAAGGGAGGGAAGATGAAAAGAATACAGTAAGGGAAGACTAGAGGAATAAATGTAATAAATACAGAAAGAGACAAAAAGGGAGAGATGACAGAAAGAGGATTGAAGGGAGGGAGGACCGAATGAGGAAAAAATGTAGGAAGGGCATGAGAACAAATAAATGTAAGTCAGAAAGACAGAAAGAAGAATACAGATATACATGTAAGTTGTATGAAAGTACATGCAGCACAAGGAGATGCAACAGTACACATATACAAGTATTTTTGTTTGATAAACAGACATTATTAATACAAAAGATTTTCCCCAAGTATACAAAGTAACACAGGGGCCCCATTCCATAAAGAATTTATTATATGTAGATGGGTGTAATGATGAAATAGCTGGATTAGTATAGTATGGATAAAGGCTCTAATTGAATTTATTTATATTGTAATAATGTTTCATCATTGTAATATGCTAATTTACATAAGAAAGACAATCACCATAAAGCAATACAAACATACTAATTTGTAAACAACATGACACCATAATAATTTATGATATAGGCAAATGTATAGAAAACACAAAAATATCAGCAGAAAGAAAATAGCAAGTTGCAACTGTATTCGGAATATATATGTAGTATCATTTCTTTAAGAACAATGAAACCAATTCTAACTGCACCATCTGTTAAAAATGTTACACAATTAGATTTATAATATAAGGATATAATTGATGTAGAAGAAAATTAGACAAAAGATCGACCAAGACGAAAATTAATTAAGTAATTATTTTTAGTATAAAAAAACATATTACGCAGCATGCAGTCAAGCATAATAACACACAGAAAGCCTTGAGAAAAAATATGGAAGAATTTCGAAAAAATTTATACACGTTTTAGAAACTGCATGTATTGTGTAATGTGCCCTAAGTTATTCAACAGCAAAACATGCAAATATGGTAAACAAACATGCATAACAATTTGTACACCTGTTACAAAATTTACAGTTTCACACATCATGTTCATGCACAACACAATTATCTGGATTTGTATGTTCTGTTCAGAAGATATAATTATAACAGCTATACAAATATGGTCATCGAATTGACCTCCTGCTACAATTAAATGGGAAGAAGCCTGGGCACACCACTGGTCAGCTGAAAGATCTCCCCACGTGAAAGTTCTCACCCAGACCATCTAACAGGGGGAGAGGTCGAGGAGTCGTGAATTACAAATCAAAGAAGCTTTCCATTGGACCATGGAAAACTTTTTTCACAGATATGACTTAATTCACATAGAAACAAGCTCAATTGTAATTAAACTGACCTTCTTAACAAATTGGTTTAATGTTTTTATCAGCTTGCCATGCAAAATAATAACAAAAGCTATAAATCAGTATCCTTCTTTCTACAGCAACTGGGCTTACCCACAGCTTTTGTGTTTTCTAAGGTGGCTGAGAGGAAAATGTTATTTCAATTATTTTTTTAAAACTTAAAGTAAGAAAATAAGATAAAATAGAAATATTTACAGGTCATTTTGGATGAACATTTTCAGGAATAATAATAAGGTAAACAAAATGTGAAAATGGAGCAACTGCTGAAGTAAAAATTACAAAATATTGGTATCACAATTATTTAAAAGGCTACCATTGAGTTGTTAAGCAGAAAAAACGTTTTAAATTGTAATACACATTTTGAGTACAAGGGATGAAAAAGTAAACGATCATATTGTTTACTCTTAACAAAATACTTAATACATTCGATTTTTGCTCTTAAACTTGTTTAAAAAAATAAATTTCATGGTGCGAAACTTCAATTAGATATCAACAAATGAATGAATTAGATCAATTCAAATATTGTGCAAATTGGATTTTATTGAAGGATTACAAAAACAGTCTGAATGCATGCACTGTTATGTGCACCAACACGCATGCTGGGGGAGTAAGGTGCAGGGACAATCAACAACAAGCACAGTAACAGTTACCACAACATAAAGGCATGTATATGGGACAAACATCTACAAGAATAGGGCGAGTGATTTACCGGTAAGATGAATGTCGATCAGCATCGTGATAGATTCTAAATAACATGCAAATACAACACAGTTGATTTACTTTGTACCTTCATACACATGTACATTAAAAGGAAAAACATCACTTTATAAATGTGCAACAAAATATAGTTTAATGTGAAAGACAATGAGGTAAATGAATAAAGAAACATACAGACAAAAGTTTATCATAGAATAACAGTAGAAAATGAGGATATAGAGACAATCTGCTTTGGTAATAATGTCTTTTTCAACCTGTTAAATTCAATAACCATGGTCCAGGGGTTATGACTAGGCTTGGTTACCTCATATAGAACATGTCTTCACATAAACAGAACATGAACAATGTTATTCCTTGGTAAAGGGTGTAGTTTAAACTCATAGCAGTCATGTGACTGCTGTATAATTATTGTGTAATCCAAATGTAACTGCTGTATAACCAAGAAATAAAAGGTGCTTAATCAAGATGTAACTGTTGTATAACAAAGGTATAACTATTGTTCAAACCAAGGTATAATGGCTGTGTAACTGATGTAACTGCTATATAATCAAGGCATACCTTCTGTATAATCAATGTATAACTTGTGTATAACCAATCAAAACAAAGGTATAACCACTTTATGACCAATGTATAACTAAGGTACATCTGCTGTATAACTACGGTATAACTGCTATATAACCAAGGCAAAACTGCAGTAAAATCAATGTAGAATTGAATTTCCGAAAATATTAGTAAACATTTGTAATCCACAGAATCAACCTTTAACTTCAACGTTTACTTAGGCAAATGTGTACGAAAACAAAGATATTTCCAGAATTTTTAGTTCAAAACATTCACTAGTCTATCTGTTAGTCAAACCTGTCATTAATTTTGGTAAACATGTAGTTAGACTTGCAACCAATTATCAACTGACTTTAGTTTGTATACACATATACAACACACATTTATATCACATTAAATTTTTAGACAAAATAAACCAATCATTTTTAGAATTCCCAAGTGTTAGTCCACCATAGTTATGTGGAATGTATTAATCACCATAACACCCTAGAATGTTTCTAGCCAACCCAGACTGACCATTACCTGACATAATCTTGGCTACAAGAGGCAACACAGTCTACTATAAAATATATAGTTTACATTCACAATCTATACTCCTATAAAACCCAATCTCTGTCAATTTTTAATTTCTACATAAGATTATGGTTTATATTCACATGGTATTAGTTTGTTTTTCTATTTTACTGTGACAGTTGAAAATATAAGAGAAGAAATATTATCATTTGAAAGGTGAAATGATAATATTTAAAAATGTATTTTGAAGGTGGTATCCAACTGTATTTTCTCTCAAATAACCAAAGAAGTCATTGTTACCTGAATAGGTCTTGCAAAACGCTGTTATTTCCTATCTGAGCCATGCTGCAGAGATAGCTATTTTTAACTAGGAAAACCATGTGACAATTCCCTTTTAAGATTACATTATATCATCATCTGGGTATCCGCTCTGACGTTGGTGTCCATTTTTAGCAGAGATCACTATCAGGCTCATTTATAGATTTGGATAGATTGAACTTTTAGAGTGTTTTTGTCATGATTTTTTCCAGCTAACAATGTAGGCAGCATTCAAAACTGTCTTTATTTATACTAAAGTAGGAGATTATGTGGAAATTATGACTAAATTCCCCAGAGCAATAGCAAGGTGTTGTTACAGGTATTTGATATAAACAAACTGTCGGATACCACCTTTAAGTGGTGAAATCAAAATTAAAGCTGGTGAAAACATTTAAAATTGGAAATAAATAAATTGTAAGCAGTAAAAAGATCATTATGGCTAAAACCAAGATAAATAAAGTGTGTACAAGCAACCAACAATATAATAAGACTTATAAATTTAAAAAATAAATAAAATACAACATCAACTGCTTCCAAAATAACAATTCATAACAATAATAACAAAAGCAAAAAATGTGCCAATCCAAGTTTCTGATTATAGTTTATGAAATAATATCACACAGTGCACAATATGCTGCATAACCAATCATGTTTCTTTTAACAAAGAGGCATCCAATCAGAACTCCTGATACATACCTCTTAGCATGTTGCCTGATCTGATCAAGTTCAAAGGTTGTGTAAGGTCGTGGTGACCTGGTGGGGTTCAAACCTTGCTGGGAGGGAAGCGAGGGAATGGGCCTGAAAACAGTTAATGTGGATATCCTTTAACATCAAATAAAAATATATATTTAAGACATGAGTGAAGACACGAAAGGACAATAAAAGGCTATTAAATATGAAGGCAATTAACAACTTAATACAAAAATGACATAACATGAAAACATATTTGAAATCAATGATAGATATTCCTATCAAATAAAAAAAAGAATCAATAAAAACAAAAACAACAACATGAAAATTTAACACCTAAATGATAATCTCAAGAATAAACATTGTGTTTCCTCAATTAAAGGAATTAACAGGACATATACAATATACTTAAAAAATAGTCCCTCTTATTCAACAAACACTTGGAGTCAATTAAATTTAATCTAGCCACTTCTAGAAAGGAAATTGGCCTTGTTTTTCAGAATGATTACATGCATCAATGACTTTATGATAAAGTACAACTTCAAAGCAATTCATCTAAAGCTCACATCTAAAACACAACATTGGTGGAATCAATCAATGTCTATATAACGGCAGGGTGAAAATGGTGAAACTTTATACAGTTTCAGGTGCTTTGTAGACATGGTGACATAAATACGTTTGGTAATATTTGATGATACTAAATCAATGGAAAAGGTATGCTGCATATGAAATAAGGTTCGGAAGTGTGCTTGCAAGGAAGTTGATATAGAAGAATAGATAAAATCTGACTCATACTTCTTTACGTTGTATGTGAATTCTTGACATAAAATTTGAATAAATAATAATAACATTTTACAAATATTTATAAAAACATGTTTTCATTTCAGTTACAGAAACTTTAAAATTGTTATGTCTGCTGTCAATTCCTGATGAAGAAGCTAAGGGAAGGGAGATATTGGCTAAATGTATACAAGCAAACATTTCTAGGAAAAGTACACTAGTACTGGGTGAAACTTACGCCAAACGTCTGAAATAGATATGGGAGATTCATCAAAGATAACAATAAGGTAGGGCCTTTTGAATAACTGTTTACTTGTTCTTGAACGATACTTGCATATAAGAAGAACTGTCCTAGAACTGTTAAGTTATAATGTATTACAAAGATTTTATTACCAAGAAAGTTAATATTTGCAAAACATTGTTAATAGATAATACCAAGTTATAGTTTACGTTCAAGCTAGTGCTCGCCCTTTACAGTTTACCCCCTGGTCATTGGATGTATTTGTAAATCCCGTACAATGGCAGCAGACATATGGCACTGGGAAGTCATAACACTGACGCAAATAGCCCTCGCAGGTACCCATTTATACACCTGGGTGGAGTGGAACAATTTGAGGTTAATTTCTTGCTCAAGGAAATTAGCAGTGACCTGACTGAGGTTAGAACCACGTATCCCGTGATCCAGAGTCATGTGTCCTACCACTGGACCATTCCACTCCTCTATACACAGATGATTTGGAGACACAATTTTGATGTATATTTCTTCAGATGGATACATGCTAAGGTCAACAGTTAGAACTTTAAGCTTTGTCCTAGATTATTATCAAGAATCTGATTGGTCAGTTCTAGTGTATATGCAATTAAACTTGATTCATGTCAATGGACTTTAGTATTCTTTTTTTCCCATTATTTTTTACATATTCCAATTGTGAAAAAAATAACATTTTAAGAACCTTGAAACAAAACCCAAAGCAAGATCTTTGTAACAAAATCTAAATAATCTGTTACTTGTTATTTTTATGCAAAGACATGCTTAGAAAATATCAATTATATTTTATTCTTTAAAACAAGACCTTTGAAAAATTACCTAAATTAGTGTCTTTTTTCTTTATGAAATTTCCAATGTCAGATAAATGTGTCAAGTACTAAAATTCATGACAAAATTCCCTGCAGAGTGAGATGATGGGTCATGTTATCTGCTGAGGCACTGGGATCTCTTTGCTAGCTTCTAATCTCTGAGTCTAATTTTGTGTTTTATTAATCAACAGCGAAACAACAACAACAGCTCCAAAATGTCATTTTCACCACAGCTATTTAGAAATATTTTCCTCTTGTACTATAGAAATATGTTAAGCAAGTTTAACTTATTCCATCTTATTTTTTTTTTTTTTTTTTTGCTAGAATTTTAAAGAATCCAGAGGAATCCTGTCATTTTCTTGTAATAATATGCAAAATAAATGATATATGTCATAAAAAAGACAGAAAATTGCATAAATATTGATCTGCTTTCGATATACACTTTTTGCCTAGGTCTAGTTAAAATACTTGGAACGTTAAGAGGGGATAGTAAATCTTAATTGTACTCATCTGACTGTCACGATGAACCCTTAGCTTGCTACATTTGTAAATCACTGAGACTATATCTTAGTCATATTCTCTCTCAACATTGATATGCACAGGTGCCTAGACATATTGCTAAAGATTTAACAGCAAACAGTACAGATCATGATCAAACAGGTCCCAGTGGGGAGATGTCTGATCTGAATCTACACTGTTTGCCAAAGTCATAAAAATATGTTTTTAGCAAGCTAGGGGTTAAAAGAAAATACAATAAGTCATCACATTGACATGCTTTTTATGATAAATCTCAGGTAACATTAGTCATTTAGTTATAGAAATAATAGTGATTACAGTTTAGGTCCAAAGTCTATTTGATTCTAACTTCATAAGTTTTACACAATACTAAAGTATAATTATTTAAATTATCAATTATATACCGACAAAGATTCTAACACATTATTTCTACAAGTAAAGTTTTTAAAATCAGTAAAAATCAGTAAAAATTCAATAAAATAAATAAAAAGCTAAGTATCTAAGTGTTGTTTTTAGTGTAATCAATTTGGTTTAGAATCTATATTAAAATTTAACTACATGTAGACATGTAAGTTCAATCAAGAAATAAAAACGTTTAGCGACACAAAAAGCAAACAATCTACTGCTATGAATAAATGATGGCACTGTAATGTTACCTGATGCCCATCTCACTGGTTATCACCCTGGTAAAGTACATGGACTAGTTACTGACAAGTTACCGACAAGTTACTGACAAGTTACTGACAAGTTACTGACAAGTTTCTGACTAGTAACACCATGTAGACCACAACAATCTCTCTCATATGAGCAACAACATGGACAATTATTTATTGTCACAGTAAACACAATTTATTTTTAAAAAATATGGGACAATTATGCTTTCGTAAAACATTTCCATGAGCTTTTTTATTGCACAAAATTACTACAAATTGCAATAGCTGTTCAGGTTTTTATTATTTAGTCTCACTTTCTGAAGAAATGCATTTTAAAATACATTTTAAGCTGGGTTTTTTTCTTTAAGCTGGTGAATTTATTTTCAAATGTGAGCCAGTCTGACCAATTAATTTAAGTCCTAATATAAATGTTGTACAGGTTGTGTCTCATTCACAGAATATAAACACACAAGATACCAGAATTGAAATGAAAAGTAAATTTTACAGAATTTACAAAAAAAACAACAAAAAAAACAAGCAGACAAGATAAAAAAAAAAAACTTGAAAAAGAAGTATTGTAAGTAAATATAAAATATCCACAAAATGAGCCTGTCAAAATCTATATTAAAAACTAATAATTAAGTAAATTATTGTTTAGAGTCTCATAAGAACTGCATGCAATTTCCTTAATAATTTTAAGTTGTGAAATAATTATATAATGTGTTTGCATTACTGTTTAATACATACTACAACCAAAATTATATTAAATCTTAATGATAAACTTTAAGGTCTATGCATTTCTTAATGAGACTTTATAATTTCTAAATAATAACATAATATATCCCAAGTTAATAAGTAAAAAAACAACTTTTCCTCTCTCCAAAGACATAAATTTACTATCCAATGCTTACTGGCAAGCCACACAAGTACATATGTACCTGAAACATGGAGGTGGTTTGAACTGGGAGGTAAAGACAATAGCCACATTGAAAATATGTCACTTTAATCCCTTCCTTCATGCATATACCATTTTAATCCCTTCCTTCGTGCATATACCACTTTAATCCCTTCCTTCATGCATATACCACTTTAATCCCTTCCTTCATGCATATACCACTTTAATCCCTTCCTTCAGGCATATACCACTTTAATCCCTTCCTTCAGGCATATACCACTTTAATCCCTTCCTTCATGCATATACCATTTTAAGCCTTTTGCAATGAACCCACAATTATTACTCTTATCATTGGCAGAATCTGCATAACCTAAGGTTTATTTATAGACTGGTTTAGCTTAGGATCCATTATTATACGCTAAACATTTATCCATTCAAAATAAACTTAAATCTGTTTCAATGAAAATGAATAAAATGGTTGAATTTTCAAAATCGTATATAAAAATACTACAGATGAAAGGAATAACCTATTGCATGCTTAAGTTCCTCAATAAAATATTCTTCATGATAAACGTTTATGTTTTTAAAATGGCATAAGCATAAGACATGGAACATATCCCAGCAAACAGTATAGCTGTTTGATCTTGATCTAAACTATTTGTCATGAGCATATTTATTCAACAGAAGCATGGTAAAAGTTATCAAAAATCAGTAAATATAAAATTAACTAATGCAAATAAAAGTAAAGCAAAACTTTCACAAAATCCAAAATCAACTTAGTGTTGACTACTGGAACAGATTCAGCCTTTTAAAGAAATAAAACTTACTAACACTTATTGAATGAAACAGCCAAGCCATAAAGAGAACAATTATCATAAAGTACAATTAACAACTAACACCTGCTTGACCTCAACTCAAGAAAAAAAAAAAATTGACATGCTTTTAATTTTGTTCTCTGATTTAAAAGACAACAACATGTATCATAAAAAGTTACTTTGCTCAAAGAAAAAAACGAACATGTCCCTTTTAAAAAAAACTTTAAATGCATCATGGGACATTTGATGACAACAGCTCAAGAAGTGTTTGATCAGTAACATTGAAGAATTGTGGGTAACATACCCTGTGGGCATCATGTCAATGGGTCTGTCACACGAGATGCAGTGGAACTTCTGGATCAGTTGTCTGAAACACACATGTTGAGTCAAAATAAGTATAAATCATCTAAACACACATACAAATACATAAGAATAAACAAAAAATCATCCTCAGCATCCTCATTGAGACAGTATTCTGGGTTGCCCTAGATAAGCTGCTGAATATAAATACAGTCAATATCCTGACCATTATCCTCATCATCATCATCATCTTCTTCATCAACAGGAGCAGACTGTCATATTTAACATGTCATGTTCCTGGGTGGCACGATATCTAACTGCAGTCCTCCATCCATCTTTGTTGTGAGCCAGAGATGGACTCAGACGTAGTTGTTTAAAATCCTCTGTTAAGGTGTCCTACTATTTTCCATTTTAACAAATGTTTCCAACCAAAATGTTTGGCTTGAAAATAAAAAAGCATTTGAAGAACAGCATTGCCGTACCAAAAAAAAATGCTGATATTTTAAAAAAAAATCCTAAAAGATTTACTCAATCATTCATATAGATGGCATCTAACATCTAGATCAAAATACCTCCCCAATTTGGCTTAATAATTTTTTTTTTTTTTTTTTTTTGGTGGGAAAACAGTTATTTAAACAAAGAGTTGGTTCTCATTTGTTTTCAAAAACAATACTGCAAGCAGAAGACCTGTCAAATAGTCATACTGAATAAAAACCCACACAGAAACTGCTGATGGCTAAATGTCTGTCAGCAACTTAACTAATATTACTTACTGTTATATCTGTAAAATATGCATTGAGTAGATGAAATGTCATACTTTAAGCAAAAAGAATAAAAAAATAAAAATAAAACACTCAAAATTTGTAAGTATCAATATCAATATAAGTATCAACATATATATCATTGATATTATTTTTCAAAATACCATTATCACTAACCCTTTACTTACAGGAAAAACATTAGGGTGTGGAATGTGTTTGTTTTTTAATAGCTTGAACAGTATTTCCAGCAAGGATATGGTTACAATGAACAAGACAGCATCAATGACAACCCTAAAACCAAGCTAGGTGACCTACTTTCTAATGCCAGCAGCATCATCATCGCCCCAATCCATCTTCTGGTATTTCTTGAGCTTATCATTGAGCGCTTTTAGTCGGGCTTCAAGCCATTCCTTCAAGGGATCCAGCTCCAATCTGTCCAACTTGCCATCAATGTCCTCAGTCAACTTACTATACGCTGTCTTCCAGTCCTCATCCTATATATAAGTAACAAAAAAGGTTTCATACAGTACATGTTCTTCTGCATAACTAATTTTGTTACTTTTAATCGGTGGAAACGTGCTAAAGTCAAGAACAAGTTTTGTTCCATTCTTTTGTGAATTATCTTCTAAATATGACTTGTTTACAGCTGTGCACAATATTTTGTCAACATTTTTATGGCCTTAAACACATTTAAGAGCTATATGGCATGGGTGTACATCGAACAAGAATGTATCTTAAACATTTCTACACTTAAAAGACAAAACTCATTGAATTAAAATAGATGTTGTCAATGAAAATTATATTTTGATAAAAAAAAAAAGAAACGAAAACATCTCAGCATGATACACTTGATTCTGGAACAAAATTCATGGAGAAGACAAACCCATAATGTGAATATGCATGTAATAAAGTGTAAGCAATTACTCACATGTCCTGCCAGTTTGTCCAGGATCTCTTTAATCATCTTATTGATCTCATCTGTCGTCTGGTCAAACAGTTTGTGGTTCACCTTTGACTCCAATGACTTCTTGTCAGCTTTCTGCAACACAATAACCATCACATTATCATGACAAATAAATGACAACGATAACAACTAAACAAAACTGTCATTTTAATCAGGATATACATGCAGAGATTATGGTAAAAATTACTGTTTATTCAATTACTAGAGAAAAGCAGATTTAACATTTGTCAACTTAAAATAAATTGTTTTTAAAATAGTTAAAATATAATCTAAGTATCAGATATTTAATACTTGAAACTACTTTAAGTTTGTTACTATGTTACTATGGCAACAAAGAATAGATTGATTATGATGACACAAGGCTTGTTTCCATGACAATACAAAGAAAAGGTTTCCTTGCCAACCAGTCTCCATGTCCATAAGTTTTCTTAACATAAAGTTTCCATGACAACAGGTTTCCATGACAACAGTTTGTTTTCAATGGCAACCCCAACTACTCACCACGTCAACCTCCATCTGCACATAGTCCTTGTCTGCTTTCACCTGCTGCAGCTTGTCACAGTAGCGCAGGATGTCCTATTGAAGGAAAATCAGCATTAACAGTATAATTATATATACTGTATATATATGTGCCATTCATTTTTTTTTTGCTGAAACAACTAAAGGGGCAACTGAGATTTAAATATCTTAACAAAATCATTAACCTTCGTCAAAACCCTTACAAAATTAGGAGTGTGGGGTATTTTTTATGTTGATGTGATACACTGGTGAAATGGAAATTGTCTCCCTTGTTAGCTAATATCCACAGTATTCCAAAGAGTAAGTAGGTCTTTTTAGTTGGAATTCTTGGACTTAATTGCTTGTTCTTTAATAGATATGGCAATTACAAACAGTGAAATTTCTTACTTTTGCATAAATATAAGCTTAAAATCTATTTAAATAGTTATAGACATATGTTCTTTCAAAAAGAAAATGGAAGTGTTTGTTGATGATGGTTAACCTGAGTATCACAAGAAAGGCAGAAAAGTCCACATACATTCCAAAGAGCACAAGCATAAAAATGATGGTTAACCTGAGTATCACAAGAAAGGCAGAAAAGTCCACATACACTCCAAAGAGCACAAGCATAAAAAAACAAGTAAAACAAATAAAAGGACCTACTTGCATTTAGGTATTATTCAGGGGAGACTATTCATTAATGTCTCCCATTGGCTGAATGGTGTTTCCAGAAAGTAAAGTGTTGTACAAAGGTAGTAAGAATGTATTGAGCCAAAGTAAAGCAAGTAAAGTGTTGTACAAAGGTAGTAAGAATGTATTGAGCCAAAGCAGCAAACGGTTAGGATGCTGATCAAACACTATCATCAGGACTGTCTTATCTGGATCTACATTATTTGCCTTTTTTGTGATTAGCAATCTCAGAGTTCAATGACATCATTGACAGGATTAATAGCAGTTATCACGTAGCTTCAAGAAGAGTTTAACAATGCCTTAAAGTTAATTAGACCTGTAAAAATGTCATAACATACCTCAATCTGCTGGGTGCGCGTCTTGTTTTCATCGATGATGTCAGATGTAGTATGATGCAGCTTCTCTACCTCAGCCTGTAGTTGCAGTATAGCCTGCTGGGCTCGCGTCAGTGCATCACTGTCCTACACGGGTACACACCCACATGGGAGATAGGTTAGTGTCACATGGATATAGTTGTACCAGGCTTTCAATGATATATTTTTAATCATTCTGAATATTTGTATATGTTTCCATCACACACAAAATTGCAAGATTCCCATTATACCCCTTATAGCTATACCAGCAACTAGGTCATGTAGCAGAAGCACTCAAGTTATAAAGTATTTTTTTACCATTATATTAATAAGTTGAAAAAAAGAATTTAAAAAAAGAAATAATGATTTCAAAAGATGATTTAAAAATATGAACATATATAAGATGTGAAATGTCTAACAGCCTTATAGCTGTATGGTAGTAAACTGGTTACTCATACATGTGAACTTTCTATATGGCCAAAGTGGGAGTTTTTCACTTGCAAAGTGGGAGATTTGTTATTTTCATATAATCAAAGGACATTATCTGTTTCCAAGTAGGGAGATTTCTGAAAATGTGTAAAACACCCCTTATTTTAAAAGAATTTTGAACCTTTGAAGTGGGAGTTTTTTTCCAAAAGTGGGAGAGTTTACATGTTAGGTTACTTACTAGTGTAGAAGGTTGTTAAAATACTGTCACACTAATAAACATGAATGTTTTATATTCATCAATTGTTACTCTGCTTTATTTCTTAATTTATGCACATTACGGTTCTATAGTATTAACTTTTATAGCATATTTTTATCACTTATTTTGTAAAAAGTATGACAGAAGATGCAAATGAGCCTAAGTTATTAATATTTTGAAAAAATGAATGAATAATACCACAGTATTAAAAGCCACAACTTCTTTTACATAGATAAAATATACTATAAAAGGAAATGTTTATATCAACAATGAAACAAAACAACAACCCCATCATGATGCATGGTTTAGGGCTTGAAAATTTGACATGCATATGAATACACAGAAATACAATCAAAACATTTTATAAATGAAATGAAAACAGCATTCATAATTAGTGAATTGGTATTTTATGTTTGTTAGCCGTGCAAGAACAATTCAAGTGGACAATACAATTGTATGTCAGTATGAGAGAATTAGTGAATGAGATAATAAGAGGTAATAGATTAGGTCCGAGACAAGGGTGACATAAAAAGGCTATGATCCAGTAATAAGAACATTATATAACTAAAGATTGGACAAAGAACAACAAAGTTTATATATAATAACACATGAACAGGTTGTTAAGGATCTAAATTTGATGGCTTATGACATGCTTATCAGGCTTTACTGTTACAGGGACATGCAGAATTAAATAAATCATGCACACATGTTTTACTGTATTTCAGACAAAGGTGTTAAAATGGGTTTTATTCATCCTGGATTGCTCCAATGACAAATTTGTAGGCTTTTGGTTCTCAAGTTGAAGGGCTCCAAAGTCAATTCATTGATGCGACTTGTTAAAATGTCTCTCCTGAACTGCTGATTTTTCTTGCTTATTCTGATTTAGAGAATAAGGATGTAAATGTACCTGGAATGGTTCTGTTGGTTCAGCCAGAAAAAACTTGGTATCGTGTAATAGAAATATTCCAATTTATCAAAGTGACACTCTTATACATGTACGTGAATAAAGCATGTCTTTTAATTGCTTCAGTACAAAGTAAATGCCACTAAAGTATGGTTATTTGGAACAAAAAAGCAAATAAACAAACAAACATAGTTGGGTAACTGGGTGGATTACGGTGTGCAGGCCAAAAGACTTTTCACAGAGAAATTCATCACAATGTAACACAATCACATTGGTGGAAGACACATAATGGTACATTCACATAATAAACAAAGCATACTTGTTGCAAATTATTTAACAAAAAAATTCAAAATGGCCTACAGAGAGCAAGAACAATAACAGATTGAACCCTCGACATAATCTCATAAAACATAAAAGTTACATAATGCTCGTTACCAAGTCCAGACAAAAGGCTTTTGTTTACTGTTTATTTCTCAAATTTAATTTTTTTTAAATAAAATCAGGGACATTTAAGAAGACAAAGATCATAAGAGCTTGTTTTGAATTTAATTTTAAAACAATGTTTAATTTAAAACATAAAAACCCTTTACAATATCAAAGCTTGACTAGATTTGACTTAGTAAGAGGTATGTTATTGTGGATTTATTCTTAAATATTTGCTACTTATAAATCAAAGCAAATGACAAAAAAACTAAATAAACACTACTTAGAAATATGGCTTAAAATAGAAATTCAAACATTTGTATATGAGAAACAAGGATGGACAGAACATGTTTATTTCATAACATCTTAACATGTTTATACATTCAATAGACTGAGAAAAGAAAGTACACTCATGTACGTCAGAGGTACTATTTTTCACACAGTGTAGGTATACATTAGAACTAAAGCGGTGTGGCCCAAAATGATTGATTGCAGTATTGAATGTGACTGTGTTATAAACATTCTACGCTTGAGGACACTTTCAATAAACTGTTCATACACCCTCAGAAAGGCCCATTGAAAATCTATTTCCTTTAGTCTCCATAGAATGAACACTTTTTAAACAGTCTTTTTAACATGTCAACAAGAAAACAAAACAAAGCAAGTGTGTGTATTTTTTCCACAAGGAAACCTTTTAAAATTCGGAATACATTCTTAAGTTGTTATGTGACATGTGATCTATATTTGAATATGTAAATTGCAATCTTAGACAGACTATACAAAAGGTCATAAACTTTGGACCAATACAACAGCTGTGTATAATTTAAAATACAAAAGTATTATTTCAATTATATGATTATTAACCAAACACAAACTAATATTTATTCCACATTACAAGCAAACAATCTAAAGTGTACAAAAACAAAAAGCAAAAGAAAAAGTGTATTGAATAATGATGTATTAGTCAAATTTAAGGCCAAAATCACTGAATAAGAACAGAAAAGTTAGTTTTATTTATAAATTAGTCATAAATTTAATTATTAGAAATAGTGCCTTTGAGCCTCTGAGATGAATGAAGGGCATGGCCTTATATTCCATTCCCATCATATGTAAGTTAGATAACTGGTTTATCAATGGCAGTCATTGTATTGCATTTCCTGTCAAGGAGATTTATTGACATACACTTCAATACTTGAGCCCTACAGGTGGGAGTGGCTGAGTGATTGTGTGGGCAGGCACATAACAGGCTGTCACCATGACAACACCCCCTCTGCATCATCACATATAGCCTAGAGGGCACTGACTTGGCTACAGTGTGATATAATGGGAATATATCAGAGAAAGTTTTCAATAACCCAAGTCAGCCTATTTAGGGATATTAGACTCTTCTTCAAAAGAAATGGAATCAATATATATATTTGTCATTAATGACGTCTACAATTAAAATGTTGTAACTCATTTTTACTAAAATGACATTGTTTTCCCAGTACATTAAATACTTTAAATCTTTTGAAATGATATATGGTGTAAAACTTTTTTTACCATAAAAAATGACCTGTATAAAAATGCCAACATTAAAAGTTAACAAAATAAATACTAATAGCATTGATCCCCCAACACTTAATCCTGCTGTATCATTCTATAGCTTTTTTGTCATATAACCTAACTGTTTAAACAACAAAAAGCTAAAGTCAGCAGTCAAATCAATAAAGTGCCTATGTCTTTAAATTTGACCTCCTTTAATGAAATCAACAAATGAATCGACCATATTAATGGGTTTAACCATAAGGTTCTAACAGCCGTCGGTAAGGTTAACCATTCCTTCCAACATTTAATGTGTAAATCAGATGTGATTGCGTGCATCTGTCAATACCCACTATAGGCCAATACAGATGTAATCAAGGAACATAAAACTTTCAACAATACCTGCATAAAACCACTGCTTCAACCCGATGACTACTGCGTTTGTTAACTCACCTGCTATATTTGTTAATAACCCATGAATAATTCTTAGTTTTTGGCTAAAAACTTCATGATAAAATCCTAATTGCTGGAGACTCAGCAGCAAATAGTGCAGATCCTGATCCCTACTGGGAGCTGTCTGATCTGGAGCTACACTCTTTGCCTTATAAATACATCATTGGCATGCTATGGGTTAATAACCAATCATAAATTCTTAATTATCAGCCAACAATTTTATGCACAAAGCATATGAAAAAAGCAAATAAACAGGCAAATTGTAGCTCCCAAATAGTCAGAAGCAAGTTGACGGTAATCTGTAGTTACGCTATTTGCCTAAGCCTGATCAATTCATGTTTAGCGGTATAAGACATTATTATTCCCAGCACAATACAAAGCCATGTCTTCGTACGCTGATCGCCGTACTTACCCGACTGGTTTATTTTAATAACAAATTTTGTTCAATACCAACAGCAAATAACAGTCTGATCCAGACTTATGAGGGGTTTTTTAACACAAAAGCATGGGTGTTATGTATACTTTAGTGCATAAAAGATCATATTACTCTGCATATTAGGAAATCAGTAGTGAATCAGCATTTACTGCCAAGTCAAACAAATGGGACCTTACATAGAGATATTAACAATAAAGTGACAATATTGGTCTGCACAGTCTAATAAGGAGTGAACAGCTGATCTCTTTCACAAACTAAAAGGAGAAGTTTCCTATTAAAAATAAATTAACCTTCAAGCCAGGAGACACTTTTCCAGCTCAAGCTGTGATATAGAATAGGCACCTAAATAACAAGTATTTACTTTCTGCTGTATATAAGTGTATGCTCACCAATGCAATGTACAGTACTTTTGCATTTATCCTTTGTTATATATTCGTCATCTAAAGCAATTGTTATGGCATATATGAGATATGAAACTCTATAATACTAATATCTGTAGCAGACAGTAGAATGAAATATTAAAATTTGAAGTTACATAAACATTTACTTAGTTACTTTGATAACCTAAAAATGCTAGTATACTGTGATTAAACACTAGTCAAAGAAGAATTGACTCCATACTTAGATGTGCCTAACATCAAGGACTGTTATCATGAGATAGTTTCATCAATTAATTTCTCACTTGAAATCAAGTAGGGTCAAAAAACATGACTGTCAAAGACATGGGCCTAGGAGGGCATTGTATGTATACAGCTCTTCCATATTTGGAAAGCAGCCCTTGTCTATGTTTGTTAAAACATTAGCAAGGCTGGAATATTTACGTTAAACTAACTTAGAGTTAAGATCTTTATAGGTGGTTA
This sequence comes from Sinonovacula constricta, assembly GCA_007844125.1. Lineage (NCBI taxonomy): Eukaryota > Metazoa > Mollusca > Bivalvia > Cardiida > Solecurtidae > Sinonovacula > Sinonovacula constricta. The sequence goes on from CM017555.1 coordinate 91,213,947, forward strand.
TAAAGACAGGCTGTTATAGCCTCCATGCTGTGTTTGTAAACTTTTCTGTTATCAAAAGACATTCCTATCTGTCACTGGCTGGTAATCAAGTGTGTGACCAAACCTGCTTTTCTTATTGTTATGTTGTTAGGCTGTCCGGAATTCCTATGACTGATTAACTATGAAATGGCATAAACAAACTGGGTTTACACTATCAAACATAAACAATCTGCATTAACACATTTACAAAGATGCAAAGAGGAAAACACTTATAGAATACCCATGTAGGAAATAATATCATATACTTCATTTCATTTTAGACAATATCTTTCCTTCCAAACTTTTTTTCAGTGAAAAAGTGTTTTCATGAAAAAAAAAAAAATTAAATCAACATGATAAGACCAACCATCAACAATTAAGAATAAAAAATAAAAATCAGAAACATATACAACATTTAATAAAAAGAATTTCATTACTACCATGGGGACAGATGAAGTAACTGTGCGACTAACCATTTCGTTGACACCTGCCACCTTTGCTCGCAGCAGTGCAAACTCCACACCCTTGGCCATCCTCTTGAGCTCATGGTCGACGAGGAAAACCTTGTCACGCAGGCTGTGAAGATGATCATTCAGATTGTAAGCCAACTTTTTCACACGCTCATTTGTGGCATGCAGCTCTGGGGCAGCAATCAAGGTCGTTGATGGCACATCTGATATATCTGGAGTTTCAAGAATTTCATCCAGGCCATGCTTGATCTCTTCCTCCTCTTCTAATCTCTCCTCAACAACTTCACTCTTCTTGGGTTCTTTCTTAGGCTTATCTTCCTTCACCTCCTTCTTCACCTCCTTCTCTTCCTTTTCAGTTTTGACTGATTCTGCTTCATCCGTAGCAGCACTTAGGACATTGGCAGTGCTTGCAATCTTGTTTTCCATTTGAGTCAGCCAGCCAGTGAGCTCAGAGACATCACTGTGGTATGCGCTGTCATCCAGCAGCAGCTCTTGCATGGCCCGTAACCTTTCCTCAATCTTAGCTACCCTGTCTTTGAGGTCAGACTCTTCATACATTATTGATAGCACCTCTTCACTGGACGACTCCATAGAACTGTCAGTCTCAGTCACAGATTCAAGGTTAGGCTTACTTTTTCGAGCTTTCGTAAATACTGACACAATGGACTTGAGCATAACAACAGATCCATTAATGGAGGACTGGAGAGATAGATGAGAAAATAAAGAGAAAGAAAGATTAAAAAGCAGGAAAATGATAGAAAGATGTACATGTGTATAAATGTAGGATGTAAAAATTGGCCACAGAAAAAAATAATAGCATACAATATATACATACAATATTAATGGGAAAGATATACATACAACATATGCATACAATACTAATGGAAAATATATACATAAACTTGATCCATGTAGAGGGACTAAATTTAAACAACATAAAACAGATAATGACTTAATATATGGTTTGCACAGAAAATATTAGGGTTTCAAAACTAAAATGGGATGAAGCAGTGGTACATGTAACATGATGCTCATGCACACACACTCACTTTCTGGTCACTTGACCTTAAACCAAGGTCACCAGCCCCATTAACAATGCCATGACCTCTGACCCCGACGTGGTTTCCATGGCTATCCAAACTACTGTTATAAACAACATTGGTATTATTGCAATTACCAGCATTATTATATATGTTGTCGCTATAAGCAACAGTGTTGGGGTCGTTGCCATGACAATCAGATAGGTCACTAGACATTTTGTCAGAGGAGACATTATTTATGGAGGTGACAATGGCTGAGGATGAAGCTGTGTTAGTATCTCTGTTAGAAGTTGACTGCAAACAAATAAATGGTTGAAAGTTATAGAAGCACAGAAGAAATGAAGATATTGTTAAAAGGCAAGAATAATTGAGAAAAATAAGACTATGTTAAGCTAATTACATGCAGGTTTTACCAAAAATGCTTAATTTCATAAATGTTTTAAAGTCAAACATGAACAGGCTTTCTAACATAATCCCTTCTCAAAAAAACAATAACATAAAGGCTGTAGATTGTAAATCGAAATGACAGGAAGATGATTTAAAGTTACCATACTATGTAGATGAAAAAGAAATTACCACAATATATATTAATATATATTATGAATTACAAAAATTACAAGAAGTAACACACCATGCTACAATACATTGTACAATGTTTTACTGACAGAAATAACCATCCACCAATACAAAGGTTATGCTACAATGACAAAAATTCCCTACTATATACTCTACTTTTTAGTATAATAGTACCTTATGTAGAATCACAAGCAGTCTCAAAATAAAGCTCAGTGGTATACAACTTAGCTAAAAATGAGCTTAAACCCACTCAATGATCAGCCAAAAGTAGAACTTGGGAAAGCAATTGCTTCCAGGATGCCTTATCTAGAATATCACTAATGTTTACTGCACAATTGATAATTGTTTAAGAATTGAACTTCCCTTACATTTTAGCTATTAAAAATGGAACAATTACTTGGATTTATTTGGTCAACACATGATTTGTGTAGCTTCTCTTCTTGTAAAGTCTCAAACTACACCTGACTATGCTGATGCCAACATGACAACCATATACAAATTGTAGGTTTACTTATTGAATGTAGATGATCCAGCTAATGAGAACATGAAATGAGGTTTTGTCACATTAGTTTTCCTACACCCCATAAAATCTTGAACTTGAGAGCTAAGAGAGGAATGAACACAGTCTTGGCACATAGACTTGAGAGAAGAACCTACCTTGTTTCTTGCAGCAGCAAGAGCATCTAATTCCTCCTTCAATTTACCAATCTGTTCCAGAAGCTCAGCTGGGACACCTGTAATGTGGAAATGATGAATTCATTTATTAACATCTTATGTTCCTCATGAACCCTTCCCAAGCTTTATTAGTAATTAAGCCATAATAACTTCTAAAATATGTTCTAACAACTGCATTGTAGAGAGCTACACTCCTAGACACATAATAGCAAAGAGTGTACATCATGAGCAGAGCACTCTTAACTGGTTAAAAGAAATGCTTATTCACTATAAACTATTTTCTAAATCAGCATGTTTGATTTCATTCACTTGTGAAAAAGCTATTGATGAAAAAGAGGGTATATTATGTTTAGTCAAGATATACTTGTTAAAGCTAAAAGTCAAAATTTTAGGGACAAAGATTTGACATAAGGTATCTTAATTTTGGCACCCATTAATATAACAAAGATAAACTTCTGACCACAAACACCAAGTTACAATAACAAACACATGTTACTTTCACAAGTCCTGGCCACTATGTTGAAAGGTAACTAAACAGGATAGTAAATAATCCAACATAATTAAATAATATAATTTCTGTAATTATCTTTAATCTTGCTGTTTTTCTTGTCATTGGGAAAAGATATTATAAGACACAAGAGTTCACCTACCTAGTCCTTCCAGGGCAGATTTGTCTAGCTTGTTCTTTAGCTCCTCCTGGAAGAAAAAAGAATATTTTGGCTAGGATATTTTTGAAATAAACTGTTCAAGTCTTAATTTACATTAATATTAAACTACTATTTTAATAACCAATGTTAATATTTTCAGCGTCACATCTTCATGTGATTAATGACAAGAATAATGATTCAGACTATGCAGCAAATATTGTAGATTCAGCAGGAGCTGACTGATCTGGGTCTATATTATTTGCCAATGTCTGATCAATTTGAACTAGAGATATCACTAATGATAAATATCCCCAAACCCAGCTTTTTCGTAAATAGTAACATTTTGGGACAGACAGGCAGACAGACAGATGGACCAATGGATAGATGGGTGATGGGTGTACAGATTGATGGATGGATGGACAGATGGATAGATGGAAGGATCGATGGATGGACATACAGATTGACACAGACTGATAACAGACAGACAGACAGACAGAGAGACAGACAGATGGACACAGACAGATGGACAGACAGACACACACACACAGACAGACAGACACATGGATAGATGGACAGATGGATGTACAGACAGATGGACAGACAGACAGACAGACAGACAGACAGAGGGTTTCCTACATAACCTTTACTACTAAGTCAACACCAAAAGCTCCAAATAAACATAAAACATCTTATTTATAAGCAGCAGGCAATTTTTAAACATTATTTATTGCAGGCATAAGTTGTAAATTAACACAGTTGAACTGACCTCTATAGCATCCACCCTGGCCTTGAGTTCCTGATGGTCAGTGTCCAGTCGACCCAGTCTCTCAAGGATGTCCAGTACCTGCTCTGAGGGTCCTGGGGTGCTCATCCGTGAAATGGGCCGTGATGAGCCAGGGCGCGATGCCTGCAATGGTCAACCAATGGGGTAAATACAAGTTACATTATAGTTCCAGAATAATGTAGTAAATTTAGTGTTGTCATAGCATATATCCCAACCACATTCTACTTTTTCCTAATTGGAATGATTTTAATGCATGCATTTTGTAATCTTTTATCACATTTAGTCAATTCTAAAGAGTACCACCAATGCTACGTTTAATGAAGAAAGCAAAAATATAAATTTCTACTTAATCTTAAGTTCTGAACAAAACACAATATCAGCATTAAAGGAAGAAATACTATTGAAGGTAAGGCTTGATAGTTATTAAAGAAACCAAAAATATGTCCAGAAATGAATCTGGTAGCAATATTAGGGCTTAAGAAGCTTTACCCTCAGCTTGCTACATTATCACCCATACAAATTTCTACTCATCTTCTTACTCGGACATACAAAACCTAGCTTTTTTGTTAGAGATTCTGTGGCAAATAGTACAGATCCTGATCAGATCCTGATTAGCTAACAGCATGAATCTGGCTGATCTGGATATAAACTATCTTCCTAAGCTGTATAAAAATGTCATCAGCAAGCAAAGATTTTTAACATTTATTTGAGAATTTGTATCAGTTAAGATAAGGTACTTATTTTGGTCAGGAACATATATGGAGAGAATTATTGGAATAGGTCAATGTCTCTTTATTGAATAATATCTTCCAACATCTGTAGTCATTTATCTTTATCATTTATCCATATTTATTGACTACATGACATATAACAAATAACTTTTGTCCATGTAACAATAGAGTTCAACCAAGCTAACGGTAGTTTCATGATATTTGACATAGATATTATGTTGGGCTCTTATTGATGAAATTTCATTGAAGCCAGAGTGTTGTTATGTTGTTATCTGAAAAACATTCACCATGTTACTTAGTCTTGTTGTTATTAACTTTAATCTTATCATGATATTTTGGTTGTTATTTGAAAACTTCTGTAATGAAAAACATATAAAGTCTGTAAAGAATATTCAGATATTCAAGACATAATTTTAAATATGCTACTGTTGTCTTGTTATTCTGCATAATGAAATCTGGAGAAATGATATAAACAGAAATTTAAAGAATATTTTGTGTTCAATCCTCTTGATAATTAAACATATAATAAAACAAAAAGGGTGAATATGCATAGATGTGGTATGAACATACAAAGCTGCAATAAAATATGTTACATTAATTATCATAAAGCAGTCTTCGATAAAACCTAGTGGACCATTGCCCGAGTCTGCCAAAATCCCTGTCGGCCCATTAAATTTTACACGATGGTCTACCAGAATTTTCAGTCACATCATTTTTAAAATTCTGAATTATTATGAAAACATAAACTTAACGCTTTACAGCCTTTGCTGAACCCATCTCTTGTAACACATTGGTTAGCTAACCAACCTTTTGTATCAAAATGCCAAAAATCATACTGGTCCAGTAAAAGTTGGTCCGGTCCAATAGATATTACCAGTTTGGTGGACCAAAGATACAGTGTTCTGAGATTTCTTTCATGAAGACTGATGAAGATACATAAAATACAATGGGTATGTACATTATGCCATAAAATGATAGACAATGTAAATACATGTATAATTAGATTGATTATAATGTTATGATCATGCTCAAAGTCTATGATACAAAAAAGTCAGCTTTAAAATTATTTCAATAATATGATATTTATAAAGCATACATGTAGAAAAAGAATAATTGAAATTTTAAGGTTGGTCTATTAAAAATACTTGCAACCTTTTTATGAGTTATTATGAAAGTGATAAAGCAAATAGGCATGATTTAGTTGACTTTACATACCAGGTTTTCAATATTGACCATAACGCATTTTAGTTAACTTTTGTAGATGATTTCATTTTTTGCAAAATTATCGACTGTATCTTATGGTTATATATCAGAAACAAAGCTTTCAGCAAAGGTAAACTTTTAAACAAATGAACAAGCCACCAACATAAGGTAACAAAGGGTTGTCCAGGTATAAGTAAACATAAAATTTACACTTCATATATACATATTACTGTCACAAGGTAAGCTGTCTGCAGAGGTACACAAATAACATTATCGCGGTTCGACAAATAATATACATTAATATGTATGCTGGGAGAAATGTCAAAGCCAGGGAAGGTTTTAAAGGCCAAGCAATGAACCCGCAACAACAATAATTCCAGTAACAACACTGACTCCATCACCATGATCAGGCCACTAGCTGTCACTCTCGAGAAATCAGCCAGGCATTATGTAATAGGAATAGGTTATTCATACAAAACATTCCAATCATAAATGCAACAGTTAATTAATAACATTTCAATATCGACAGAAACATCCAACTTAGCAGGCTCAATGTGATAATTTGTCTGCAGCAGGTAAATAATCAAGCAGTGTTGATCCAGATCAGAACACACTCCCACTGGAATCTGCATTTTTTTCCTGCTAAATGTCTCTTGTCATGGTCTCTTTCTTTGAATGTAAGTAAATTCCAACATAAAATAAAAGTTTTAAAACTTTGTAATTTAGACAAATTTAATCAAATGATTGTGTTTGAACATATAAAGTCCACTTATAATGGTTTGTATGTTTATTTGATTTTGACATACATTGCAGCAACCATTTATGATCATTATAGCAATGTCCAGCTTTTTGGGGACAAAGAACCCAGACACATGTCCCGCTAGAACCACCGCCACATCGCAAATCAACTGGAAGACCTTCTTACATAAAGTCCTTGCCCCGAAACGGGATTCCAACCCATGCAGTAAGAGGCTAAGCAGTCAGAGGAGTTACAAATTGGCGACTCTGCCACTACGCCACAGGCGCCCCTCCCACTTATAATGGATTATTGAACATATATTAATTTAGGACCATTAAGATTTAGTTATACTGCCTTCAGACAAGTTATCATACTGTAACCTGATGTGTTCAGGTATTTATATCTACAAATATTTTGTTAAACCGGGTAGTTTTAAAGGTGACTGTGCAGTACTGGCTCCAAAAAGAATTTAATTTTAATTAAATATTTATACTAAGACAAGTGTGATAATGTGAATATTGTAAGGTAATTTAGCAATAGACATACTTACACATTTTCAAGAAAGAATAAGAAAATAAAAATCGACAGTTATCATAAAAACAATGAATGAAAATAATTTATATAAATTTCATAAGCTTGCTTAATTCTGTTACTTGATTTTATAATACAAAGAAAAAAATCTTCATTGAAATATAATTCAATGAAACAAACTTCCCTCAACAAATATATTGGCCATTTTCCAATTAAGAACAATTTCCAAGTGGAAATGAATATCGGTAAGTGATCACATGAAACATTAGATTTTTATTTCAGACTGATTAAAATGAGAACAATTTATCTGTGTTAACCCAAGTGTGTTGGTAGATGACAATAACAAAGCCTTTCCAACATTCAAACGAACAGCACTCCACTGTTTTCTATAGCATGTCTTTGCACTGGATTAGATGAACAATAATGTATAGGTTGCATGATGACTATATGAAAGTTTAAACTTGCTGCATGCAAAATCGACGTATACTGATACCTGCTAAACACATAATAAATAGGTTTAGGCAAACAGTGTATATCCTGACTAGCCAGCTCCCCGTCAGAAGCTGTCTGATCACGAGATTATATTTTCTACTAAATGTTTATCAGCAGATCTTGTTAACGACGCAAGAAGTTGTTAAGCAAGTAACTTTCAATTTCCTTTTTATTATATTGTTATGCAGCATACTAAGGGTATAGTACAGGTATTCCAGATAGATCTCCCTGTACCTGACTAGGGTGATGAGACTGTTGTCCAATTTAGAGTGGAGTGAAATTGACAGACGTCTGACAAGGGCCAATACTTGCAATTGTTTGATGAAGGAAAGGATCAGTGATCGACATGGAGGGAAATCAATGTATCCAGCCAGTGTTTGCACTGGCTTATCTGTCGTATCTAGTAAACAATGGTAAACAATAGTCAACAATTGAAGCTAAATGTGTGAAGTCTAGGGATGCCAGGAAACTGATGAATGAGTAATGGATTGATGGTGTCTCCCGGAAGCAATATTGTGGTGAATCTCTGACAACCAGTCTTAACATTTATTGATGAATCCGAAAGTAAAAGTTATAGATAAAGTTATATTGAATAATTGTTAACTGCCTTTCATTGAACTATGAATGGAAAATAAAATCATTTCCACTTTGTTAGAAATCAAACACAGGCAATCAAGTTTTATTTTAAAGAGCCACAAATCTCTCCATAAAACTTAAATATAACTATAAACTAAAAGTGATTAATGACCTTGAAGACTACAACAACAAATCTAACACATTAAAAACATTTTCCTTTTTTCAAACAAATAATCAAACAGCATTGTTTAATTGATTACTCAATCATTAACATGCAACAGAATTCATTTTCAGTACTTCTACAAAATCATTACAGTAACGATAGGGTGTTATCTCACTATAACAATGTGAATGTTTGACAATTTTTTCTATATAATGTATAAAGAATGTGAAATTACCAACCCTTTCCTTGAGGCAAATGGTTCCTTTACATCTGATAAGATAACCAATGTCATTGTCCTTAAAACAATGGTTCCTAAACATGTGATTCTGAAGACAGTCAACTGCATGTCATTGAATCAAACATAGCCATAATATTTAATCCTAAAGATAGTTAACCACATTGACTTGAAAAAAACAACACTGGTTTCCTTAACATGTGATTTCTAAGATGGTCAACTACACCTAACTTAACTAAATGGTACCTCAACAACTGACCTTAGAGAGGGGCAACAGCATTGTCCTTGAACCCAACTGGTTCTTTAATATGTGACTCTGAAGATGGTCAACTATATCTTCCCTGAATCCAAGTTCCTTAACATATGATTGTAATGATCAATACATGTAATTGAAACAAATTATCCCTAACATGTGATTTTAAAGACAGTCAACTACATTGTCATTGAATCAGCTTGGTTCCTCAACATGTGGTTCTAAAGATGGTCAAATACATGTCCTTGAAGCAAATTGTCCCTAATATGCGATCCTAAAAAAAGGTCAATTAAACTTCCACCAAATGATTCTTAAATATATGATTCTGTAGATGGTCAACCATATGTCCCAAAACAAATCCTTAACATGTGACATTAAAGATTGTCAACTACAAGAAAATGGTTCCTTAACATGTGACCCTAAAGATGGTCAACTAGATACCCTTTCACCAAGTAGTTCTTCATCATGTGATACTAAAGAAATAGTCCACAATAATAACATTGAAGTGATGGTGTTTTTTCTACTTCTACTTTTTGTGATGTTTACTTTTATTTAAATCTGATATTAATGACATTGATTTAATATGTTAAGATTGTTTACTTATGTACATTATTGCATATTGTTCAAATACACTATCATTTTATGCCAACAAAATGCAATTATAAATTAACATTTTGTTATAATACAAATTATAACAGGTTTTCTGATTTAGCTAATTGTATTTTAAAGAAGTGTGGTCAATATTGGCTATCATCATTCAATTACTAAGAGAACAATACCAGATAAAATATTAACATAAAGAAAAAAATTCAAATTGCTAAATACTAAACTAATTCCGAAATGCATCTAAAGACATGATAAAACGAATTATAAAAAAATATTTCATTTAACAAATATGCTTAATATGAGGGCATCATTGGAGAATGGGTGTTGATGTAAACAAATGCATCACTTATGTTCACTTGAAGTAAACATATAAACAAAAGGAATGTGCTTAGTACAATTTAAGACCAATTTACTTTAGTAATTTAAGTACAATTAACTTTTTGCTTTTTTACTTTTAAAACCAACAGTTACATGAACAATAATTTAAACTATTCAATGTCAGACATATAACCTTGATGTAACAACATTTAAATGTCTTTTTTTCACAAATCCATTCTCCCATGATGCCTTATTCTTCCTGAACTCTGATTGGTTCTCAGGTGAGGAGACATGTATACAGAGATGTGGGTGGGGCATGCTAAAAGGTCGTCAAGTACAAGTGTGTGCTTATATCCTGGACAATGTCCCTGTATAGGGAAGCTTACCCGAGCCTTTAGAGAAACAGCACCCTTATGCTAAACAAAGTGAAACAATTAAAGCAAATGCAGAAATTAATAACAAAAATAGTTAATGAAAACAACATAAAACGTTAGTTAAGCAATAAAAAGAAAATGCAATACAAGACATTTGGAAAAAAACAAAACAAAAAAAACATGGTATAACTTTTATTATTGGGAAATTATTATTTGGTATCATGACACATGACACATAAGCGGTTAATTAAAAAATTTGCATGTACCTGTAAAAAATGTATAGAAAAAGAGCAATTAATGGTATAAAATCTTTTAAATACAGAAAATGACATTAAAATTTAATGTAAAAACAAATAAAATATTAAATTGTTTGTCGCCACAAATTTCTTAATATCTAAAGTTTATGTGAAAGATTTCTTTCATAGATTTAAAAGAAACATACAGTTGGCACATATACTAATTTCTAAAAAGCATTTAAGAATGCCATAAAATTTAAGATTTGAAGAAAGGCTACCTGCATTTAACAGTAGTTGATAATGAGAGGTGTGGCCTTTAGGGGAAGGGTTCAAATCATTCCCAATCCATCACAAAGCCACAACGCATGCGGATACATTAACCAACAGAGAACACTTATTTGACTCACAATAATTCATTCATACTCATGCACCAATATATCCACCCACATTCGATTAACCCTTCAGTTACTTGAAACACCTTTAGGTGGGATATGTTGTATGTAAATAGGGTGTTTCCAGCAAGTAAAGGGTTAAAGAGTGAACCTAGGGTGTAACAGGTTGCAAGCAGCATTCAATCTTCCCCATGTGAAAATTGATCTTATACACTTGAAATTGATCGAAAATTTTCTGATAGGAGTCAATGTGAGAGTATGTGAGGTTGTGCCCAAGACGACAGTTATCTTACGGCTATCTTACGTGGGTGTCTTGAGTGTATATATCAGAGGTACTGGCAACATTATCTATCATATCTAAGTCAGGGCCTGAGTCTAAGTGTTGAGATATCAGATGGTGAGCTGTGGATTGCACTGATTTGATCTACAAACACAACAATTTTAAATTATATGGGATTCAACTAGTTGAATAGGAAGAATATGTTTTTGTTGATTTCAATATATGGCACTGATACAAATATAATCATTCTGATGACAACCAACTTTTTTTGGTAGAGGAAGACACCTGAAAAATGTCTGGGTAGAGTGATTGCCACACTGCAGGTCAGCTAGAGACCTCCAAAGTGAAAGATCTTCCCTTGGATCTATTTTTTAACATGAACCATGATATATCAAAATACCTTAAACTCTGTACAAGTTAGATAAAAGATAAAAGATAAATGAAATGCATTTTCATCCATTAAGAGTCTACACTGAAGCGCTTTGTATTGTTAGTGTCACTTTACTTTGTGGATAGTTTCCAAAAATAACATCAGTAAACCATGTTTTTGTGTCTTCAAGGTTGATCTAGAAGGCTTAAAATTTCTAACGTATTCCATGCAGTATGTCGGTACAAAACAATTACAGGGTTCACATGTATCTATCAATTTTACACAAGGCAACTATATCCATAAATACTAACCTAAGCATAACTATATCCATGTATATTCATGTTTATGATATAGTATATAAGGTGCAATATGAGTCTACCTCCTTACAAAATTTACAAATTTAAATGTGATATTTTTTAAACAATGATTTAACAAAAATTTACAAAATCTGTTGCCTCTTTTTAAACATTAAGTATCTGCAAACAGATGTTAACAATGCCTTATAAAGAATTATGGCTGGCATTTCTAGTGGATCAATTGGATATTTTTTGTTACAGTTTAAGATTTTTATTTCAATCTATTTGATAACTATCAGAAGTATGGATAATAAAAACATTACAAAATAGAGTACCATCAGGCACTGACATTTTTAACTCGGTACAAAACAGGTAATGAACTGTTCTATATTAACATTTTTGACAATATGTACAGTTGCTGAGATATCATATTGCATCTTTTGTTGATACACTTGCTGCAAACATAACACTATTAGAAACAATTTGATACAAAACAACATGTCAGTGCAATTCATACTTTAGACTGTTGGTAAGTGTGAAAATCAACATTTCCTGTCATGCATATACAGCATGTTGCCATGGCAACCACTCCCGTAACCAATCAAACTGCAAGAAATGGATGCATTATAAATAACTACTTTTAACCCTAAGGCTGCTAGATTGCCAGAGACTTTGCAGCAAATAGTGCTCATAGTGATCAGTCTGCTACCAGCGGGAGCTTGCGGATCTGGACTGACATTATCTGCTGAAGCTTGACCAATTCTTGACACGCAGGCTGAGAGTTAAATGACCTTGACATTTTCACATATCAGGTTACATGACAAAAACATCATAAAAACAAACCAATCCAATACAAATCACACATTCAAGTGGATCACACTTACAAAGGATCTTTTGTTCTGAAAAGTTATCATGATTCTAAATGTATGGTGCTTGACAGCAAAACTAAAATGGAATGATAAAATTATATGATGACCTTCTCATTCACTTTTCTTATAATGTATAATCACCTTATACAAATAATGATTAGCAAAGATGAAGTGTGTTTTTATTAGTATAGACCTTATTTGAAAAATTACATAATTATACTAAAACATTTAAACATTTCAGATGACATACTATTTACTCTATAAATTCAACTTTAGATATGTATATAAACAAAACAGATTGACCATGAGGTCTATTATAATGTAATATATATGGCTGAGCTTTGCTAAAAGAATATCTATAAAACTATATAAATAAATAACTATAAAAAAGATAACCCCTATACAGTGCAAGTGTAAATCCTACCACAAAAACCCAATCACAGGCATCACTTAATCCTCTTTATGTACTTTTATTTTTAAACAATACAAAGTCTCAGTTATTGGCTTACAACTTCATGCAAAGGCTATAAGAAAGTCCGCCATAGAAAGTAAAGATCCCAATCAGACAGTTCCCAGCAGAAGCTGGCTGATCTGAATCTGCACTCAATTTTCAAGTTTGAATTCAACTTAGCAGGAAGCGCACTGGTAAGTCCAATGATGCAGCTAAGTACAAATGGATAATTCCAATCTTATTAGTTAGGCAGACAGATAGATGGGGTGCCAAAGTGGGGGTGCCAAAGTGGGGGCGCCAAAGTGGGGGTACCAAAGTGGGGGTACCAAGGTCAGGAGATGTTTCCTCAAAGTCTTAGGACCTGTGTATGATCGTAAGACCACTGAATTGTTGTAAGTGTGTTTCAATTAAAGTCCTAGGACTAAAGTTAGCAACACAACCATACAGAAAATTAGGAGTGACTACCTGTCCTAGGACTGGTCAGAAGTTAATGGTCCTAAGAACTTTAGAAAATGGCCCCAAGTGCTTGAGGTTATTCCCTTCATGTTGAGAGGTGGAGAGATAATTAAAAACACGCTGGGCATCACAGTATGAAGTTATTCTCAATGTTGATTAGGTCCAAAATTTAAAATTCATATAAATTCAACCAATTAGATACTAGAATTTTGTTGTTAAGTGAAGAATTACCAATAACTGAGTCAAGCCAGACCTGTGATCAGGGGCCACACTGCTGAACAAGATGAAGAGATTTGAGAGAAAACTACTTACAGGTTCGGTCTGACTGGACATCTCGATGACGATGCGTTCTGCGGGCTGCAGGGAGTCCCTGATACCCCTGAGGGCATCCTCCAGTGCCGGCCAGGTGACAAACTGACTCCACTCATCAGGCGTGGGCAGAGTATCAAACTTCTGCTGTAGGTCATTCTGTATAAAATAAAACATAGAGTGGTTGGTAAATATTTGTACATTTTGGTTGAGCTTTGATGAAAAACAGCATATTCTTGTGATTATGTTTTTATATTTCTGGGATTTTACGACACACCAACACATGACAGGTCATACAGCACTGATCTAGTCATTATAGTGATGTTCAGCTATAATTGATGGAGGATAACCCCAGACAAACATCAAGATTGAACCACCAAACATTTATATTAGTGTTTTTTAGAATGAAATGGATCTCAAGGGATACATATTTTTTGTACCTGAGGCTTGGTTCTTGGTTTTTGGCTTTAACTCTATGTTCTTAGTTTGAAGCCAATCTATCAAATAGCAAACTAGTATGATTTAATAATTCATAATTGAAATCTTAAGACTTTATTAAAAAAAAGAATAGAAAGAAAAAATTATATTTTTCCTTACACAAATATGGCAATGACCTCTTATGATTACTTTATGGATTAGGAATTCCAACTAGAGAGACTATTTAGCAATTTAAGAAAGGCTTTACAAATATTTGCTTTACCATTAAATTTATGGTTGCCAATGTTGTAATTCATGTCATTAATAAAGTGAAGGTTGAAATCAATCAAGATGTGCAAGGCTTGAACACACACTTGTCTAAATTTATGGAACATTTTCTTATCAGTGTGATATATACATATGACAAGAATGGTGTAGTTATTGTCATATTAGGCATTAGTCGATACTTGTCAGAAACTCTCAACATGCTAAGATCATACTGATTAGGCTTTGGTAAAAAAAAATGTAGCTCCAGATCAGCCAGCTTGAACCAGTTGTCTGATCATGAACTACCGATACAATATTTGCTGCTTAATCTTAATAATGACATTTTGGTACCGGTGCATCTATGCAAAAAATTGTTCTTGAAACCTTAGAACTGGTTATTACCAAATGACGTATGATAAGGGTCTCCACTTTCATACGAGACATAATGTTCACAGCATATAAAAGAATGATCTTTTATCATACTTTTTTTCAAGACTTAGGTTCTTTAGTAAGTTACCTTCACAGTACCTTCACAGTAATTGATATGTCTGGCTAATCTAACAATATGAGGAAAAATTAACCTAACAACATGGGGAAAAAATTTCAAGGAAGGACTGCAGTAAACATTGCCCTACCTGAATCATTGTATCATAACCCCAGTTATGTTTTTCATGAGTTATTTGCTAATTACTTCAAGCAAAAGTAGCAACACATACTATCAGAGACTCAATATCAAATAGGGAAGATCCTGATCCGACAGCTTCCAGCCATTAAGCTTGCTAAAGTTAGAAATATCCCTTACTCATTCTTTTACTCATTCTTAGTGATCTTCTTACATTAGCTTGCAAAAGTGCATATTATTTGGAGCCTGGGCAATATATGCTTAAAAGGCTAAGAGATAAACAGGAATAAATGGGAATGAATGATACTTTTAGAATGATGCAGAGAGTTTTAATATCAAAAGAAGAGCTGTCAAAGAAAAGTGTGCTTTACCTGGCAAGATCTTGACAGTAAATCTATAATTTTTTTTAGAAATAGATCACAGCAAGACCTCAAACAAATGTTTGGGTAGAACAACGGGTGCACCGCAGGTCAGCTGTAAGACATTCTCACATTTAGTCCTCCACACTGACCAGGACTCAAGCCTAAAAGAACTTGCACATAAAACTTTAACCTACATGTATATGCACCATAATTTTCTACGATGAACCAGGGCCAAATTTCCCACAAAATCCATCTAAGGAACCATAAAACTTGTTTATAATACTAAATATTATTTTGAGTAAGATGTATATATGTTTCACTTTAATAAAATATGCCCTGGTTATCGGTAGTTAAATATATGCTCGAGAGTTTTAGCACACAAATTTTAACCTGAGCATTACGGTTGTGCAAATGTCAAAGCAATCGATTAGGTAACTGGAACAGCCCTATTTATTCAAAAAATAAACTAGTAAAGAAGTGCATGCTTCTTATTAACCCTTTACTTGAAGAGAAACACCATTTGTTCCATATACATAAAACATACACCTAATGGTGTTTCTAACAGGTAGGGTAAAGCCAGCATTCTAGTGCAAAATATAGGTCACTGTGTTACAATATAAAAACAATAAAAATGCTACAGTAGGCATAACAATGACATCCACCTGATTACTTGATGTAATCTACAGTGGTACCACATATAGTGGCATTGATCCCTAATAACTCTTAGTCTGCCTTGCACAAGTTAATCAGACTTAGGTCAATAGTGTACTTCCAGATCAGCCAGCTCCCAGAGGAATATGTCTGACCAGGATCTACACTATTTGTTGCCATGTCTCTATATGGGTATTTTTTTACCTTCTGCATAAAGGATGTATGCAAAAAATATCAATTAATAAAGGATTAACCAATGTGCCATTATAGGGATTAAACATGTTGGTCTTGTTTTTCCCATACTGAATGTAACGTAGAATAAGGCCCACTGTGATGAGTGGAATCTGTTTCAATGGGAGTGATTGTAACTCATTGTAATTAATCCCAAGGGATGTCTACATATTCCAGCCCTCAGGTGTGAACAAGGGACCACTAAGGGATCCATAAACTGATACATTTAACAAAATCACTTGTTTGCCATGTGATTAAAATAACAGGCAAAAGGAACATTTCCTATAGACTGAGTAGCAAATAGTGCAAATGCTGAGAGTTTCCAGCAGATCAGGACATTATTTGTTTAGGCAAGATCGTTTTACTTAGCAGGGCAAGGGTTAACAATACCTGACTCAATCACAGTCAATCAATTGACAATCTGACAACCATACATAGACTGGGTTATGATAACACCAGCATTTGTGATACAGCCAATTAACTCTAATTGGATTGATAAGTCTTATACACGTACTCCGGGTGAATATTAATTTAAAAGACTAGCTTCATTCAACAAGGTAAAGTGATTATGTGTAAAATAAAGGATTACCGGAGGATTACTTGGAACAAACTATCCTATAGCAAACAGACCACATAAATCACTGAAATGAAAACAAATACTACTGACCTAATAATGGATCAGGACTCAGATGGGTATACAATTAATATATTTGATATAATAAAAATGTTTACATTCTGGTTTTTGTTACATCACAGCAACACAATAATGGCCATATTGGCGATGTCCAGCTTACTGTTTTCGGAGAGACTCAAAACTTGTCTAGGTGGAATCACTAATGTACCACAAGTTAGCTAGAAAACCTTCATTCATTAAAGTTCTTTTTCCGTCTAAGACTTAAACCCACATGATGAGGGTCAGAGGAGTTACAAGTTGGAGACTTGGCTACTGGTGGCCCCTTAATAAGAACGAGACATTGTCTGCTACAAATAATGTATTTCATTAAGATCTTCCAGCATTTGTTTATACTCTCTGATTAGGATCTGCACTATCTGCATGTGAGTCACTAGCCACAGGGCCTACTTAAAATGAAGATATTTTCTAAAATGATGAAAGGGCCTTATTAAAGGTCTTAACATGTTAGAGTGAAGGCAGTCTAACATTGACTTTAAAATCATTTAGCAATGGTTGTTATCGTGAAATTATGTCAACATTTCTTTGACATAACAGCATAAATGGATTACAATCTCTTGATTGTGACTACATGGTTTTACATGGTTTAATTGTGGTCCACTTATGACAGATTTACCCCCACTGTAACTCAGGTCAATAGCCAAAAACTTAATGGTAACAAAAGCAAACAAGAATAAATACATACCGTAACTTTTTCAAGATCAGCAAGCCTTTTCTTCAAATCATCCAAATTCAACTGAAAGAATAATGAACATAAAAGTTACATTACAACGTTACTAAATCAATAGTAGTGGTCATATAAGAAACACAAAGAAATTGGAAACCTGGGCCATTTTATGGACTGCTCATACATATTATCATGTCATATGGAAGTTTTTTTTACAAAAGCCATTATAATTTATTACATTTTAATATCTTTTTAGCTGAATTTTATGACATACTTCATTAATGAACAGATTTACGTCCATTAAAATTATGTTCTAAAGGTTAAATTGTGGCAATTATAAGGGAGTTAAATTTCCTGTATGATAACAAATGGGTGCTAGATATATCAATGACACAGCAGTTTAAAGTTATAATATTGCGTATAACATTTGTTAATTCATAAACAGGTAAATTTAAATTTCAATAATAATTCACAAGACTGTCCAAAGAAAAGAATGCCATTACTGAGCTATTTCATTAATAAATAATGACTCTTGGCTAAAACACCTTATGTTACACCTGAACAAAAAAACTGCACAAAATATACATATGTATATGCCTTAAATATACCAGAAGTTGCATTTTTTATAGTTAAAAATACATTTAGTGCAGTCAAATCTTAATACAACAGATCAAAACTTTATGAATGTAATAGCTGTTATGGAAATATGCCCAGTCCTGTCATTCTTCCTATATAATCTTTCTGAAAAAATGTTACAATAGTTCAGACTGTGATGCATTGGATTGTCATGTTAGTTGGATATCAGTCACGACCCCTTTAGGCAAAAATGAACTTAAGTCATGGAAAAACATTACAGATGAACTTAAGTGTACTTAAGCATATTTTTTCAAACCTATGCCATTGACATAAAATACTCTGTTGTATGGTTCTCTATTGCATTGACACTTCAAGCAAAATTCTGACAAACCTTAAGTGCATGGTTGTTTTTTCATAATTTACATATTTAGGACTTTGATTTAATTATGGCACAAAAAATGTGGAATAAGACTACAACTTGCAGAGTAGTAATGATTTTGCTAATTCTCCAATTTTACAAATGAAATGTCCTGAAATTCAAAGTATCATGTCCGAACAGTAGTAACTTAAACATCCACCAAAGAAAAAGTGATTATGCTTCAGTTGGCCTTAATAATAACATTCCCTCTTTGATATACTTTCTCACATGGATGTTGGGTTATGTTTAAAAGTAGCCTCAATTCCAAACAAGATACATACCCCGCGTATTTTGTCCTCAAGTCGTTTGTTGGCATCCTTCAGTTGCTGCATCTCCTTCATCATGTCTTCTAGCATTGAGAACAGCTGGAACACAAAAGACAGAACATATAACCCATATCATGCTACATTAGAGTATAAACAACACAAACATCTTAGTTATTTCTAACAAGCTATCTGCAAAGTTAACAAGACATATTGGCAGACAGCTTTACAAAAATAATGTTGATACTAATCAGACAGCTACCAAAAGAAAATCTGGATCTATATTTTTTTCCTAAGCATGATAAAATTAAGCTCAGCAGGCCAAGCGTTAATCATAGTTATTTGCTAAAAACTATATACATAGGTAACTATAGATATGGATGCTAGGTCATAGGTATTTCTCCTTCCAGATAATTCCCTCCCACCATTTAGGAAGGGCTTGACAAGTGCCTGAAGAAGAATCATCTGGGTGGAATGATCAACAGAAAGGGATTTGTCCAGTCTTGCCAGAATAGTGGGAGAAAATTAGAATTCATCCAGATGGAGGAATGTCTGAATACTATTGGTGCTTATAGAAATTTCGCAGTTATGTCTTTTGCTGGTACTTTTCACAATCTTAAAGAGTGATTATGATCTTTTTTTGTCAACATAATATCATTGTATAAGTGAGGGATGGGATTTGAAGGCACTTTTGTCAATACTCTGCAGCGACATTTATATCATTATAGCACAGGGGCGCTTATTAGGTGCCCAGGGACTGAACCCGGCTGGTCCATTATACTGATACCGACGAGTCAGGCGTAATGCTGTCCCATTAACCCCGAGTGTTAGGAGGGAAGCCACTACTACCAACTTTAAAGTCTTTGTTTGACCCGGCCAGGGTTTGAACCTGTGACCTCCCGATCTGCAAACCAACGCTCTACCACTTAAAAATCAAAGCACTGCAAGCACTGATCTTTACCCTTTTGGTACTGTAGGTGAGTTGCACCGATAAGTATAACAAACACCATAATCTATTATTATTATTTTCACTTAGCATTATTTTTTGTATTTATAATTATTATTTATTATTTTTTAAATAATTTATTATGCTTTTTAATTATTATTGATTTTTGTACTATCATTGTCATTGATTTGCTGTAATATATTTGGTGTTGAGCTGTTGTTTTTGTTTTTTTCAAAAATAAGTGGCACCTTAAAGGTTAGAAAAATGCCCATAGCCTTATCACTTTGTACCATTTTGTGCTATTCAATGAACTAAATTGGGTGCAGAAGCATACTTACCATTCTTCATTAATGTCTTTAGGTACGTAACCAAATATAACCAAACTACCTAATATAGAAACCAAGTAATTGAACAAGCACAATTTAGGAAAGAAATGTTAATCACAAGATAAAGTTAACACTCCCTTTCATTGTGATTCTGATTCAAGTATGCACCATAGTTTCATTCGACCAATAACTTGTTAGGACTGAGAAAGTTACACTGTAAGGAAATGACAACTGGTGAATAATTTTTTTTTTTTGTATTTTGTACATTAAAATTAATGCAAATATTTGAAGATTTTGTTCTGCTACAAGATTTTAAGTGTTACTCTGCCTTTTGTTTAACATCAAATCATGGAAATAGGTAGAACTACTTTTTTAAAGCTTAAGACAGGATTTGTAAAAAATTGTTTGGCTAGCATCTTTCTTGTGGATTCACAACCTCTGTTTTCACTGCTGACAAACAAGAAACCCTCCAGTGCACCTGATATAGATCAATTGATTATTTACAATGTTAGTTAACTCGATTGAGAAGCTTAATGTCGGATGTTTTTTCTGTCCATTCACATGTTAAATCACTAGCAAAAATGTACATGGAGAGAATAAAGAGTAATTTCTAATTTAAATCACTATATTTAGAGTATCAGGCTTTATTGTGAGTTAAATCTGAGCAGAAATTGCTCAAGGATGTCCAGGGGTCTGCTGATCAAACAAACATGAGGTGCTTTGAGGACATCTCTAGACTATAGTTAATTTTAAGGAAATTATGAAATTTGATTGGCTAAAATAAATGTAACAACATATCAAAAGACAAATACTTAAATCAGACTCCAGACAAAAGTGTTTCATAAAGTTTAAATTTGGATTCTTGACAAAAGTGTGCTAAAACTGACTTTGCATGCTTGAAATGGCTGTAATGCCTGACATGTAAATGTATAATCTGAGCTGTCATTTCACCTTGTAAAATACTTAAAAATCAAGGCCTCATTATGCTGTTCAGGCTGTGTTTTGTTTGACAAAATCTTTTGATTGCAACCAGCGATACAACAACAAATAAACAAATTACAACAAAACAAGCAAAATCTCCCCCAAAACACAGCTTAGATTAAGAAACAAGTGGATAGTATAAGCATAAGTTTGTTAATTATTGTGACTGTTTCTGTGGAAGACAAGTAAACACCTAAATTTAAAGTAGGACAGCCGTGAGTTTATCCCAGTCTATATATACAGAGATAAATGTCTCCTGCCTATAACTGACCCTTAAGCTACTACATTTGTTAATATTACATAATTAATCTTAGCTTTTTGATAAGAATGACAAAGGTACAAAGGTAATACATCTATTACTTAAGAATCTGCAGCAAACAGTGTAGAACCAGACCCCACCTGGAGCTGGCTGGTCTGGGTCTGCACTGTCTGTCTATGTCTGATCAGTTCATACCTTTTAGGTTAAGAATTTAAGTTACCTAAATAAACAACTGTGTGACTTGGGTCATTCACAGTTTACTATAAGACCACAATCAGAGAGATTGGATGGAATTTACATATAAATTGAACAGTCCTTCATACCTTTAATGGGACTTTGATCTATAGCAATCAATACTTCAGAGTAAAATCTAGTGGATAATGTTCTCAGTTAAAGAAATCTTTCTAGATAGTGTTTAAGTCTAATGGACCTTGAGAAAGTAATCACTTTGGAAAAAAAACACATAAAATAACACTTTATTTTAGGAATTCCCAACATCAAACAACAAAAAATCTTAAGCATTTTCTAATCTAATCGAAAATGTTAGCCTTTATCATTTCTGAAATGTATTTAACCTTCCATTAAACAGTAAAAAAACTGCTGTTAGCTTTAAAACTAACAATACATACATCAAAAGAACTAAATATACATATTTCTTTTGAGCATAGCAATTTTATTAATTTTACTTTTTGAATAACTGAAGTTTGTTAAAATTTATAGCAATAAATTTAGTCTTTTCCAGTAATGTAAGTTAGCTTCCAATTAAATGTCACTCTTTCTTCAAATATACCATAATAACTGGGCATTTCATTGCACAGAAAATTCTCCAAAAAGTAATTACCTATAATGTCTCTTAAACATAGATTTTCAGAAGAAAAAATCCTTTATTATTATGATTATATTTTTGAGACTTACAAACCAGATTAAATATGTTGCACAATATGAAAAAAAAGTTTTCAGTGTCTGCTGGAGAATCTCACATCATCAGGGACTCACACAAATGCATTAAGGGTCCCTCGGAGACAGAGGAGTTACAAACCAGCAACATTCCCCACTGAGTTGTAAGTGTCCTGCATGAGAAAGACCTTCATTAACCTTGGCATAAATAGCAACTGCCTCAAAGGTCGCACTTCCAGAACTAAGTACTCCCTTTCTCAAGTGTTTTTGTTTGTTTTGTTTAAGCGACCAATTATGACCATTATAGTGAAGTTAGAAGGAAGATGTCGTACCTATTTCTACCTCGAAGCATTCAGTGTCCGCAGGGTAACCTTTTACTGGCCATTTTGTTTGATGAATGTATTATGTCCATATTGACACATGTGCCTGATATCTGCAAACCAGTTGACATTCTTCAACGGACCAATATTTTATTGAATAATCCAGACATGTAAATTGTATATGAAGCCAAATTCTCAGTAGAGGTCACTTATTAAAATGTCAAAACAGAATAAATGTAGAAAGAAACTTACAGATCAAGAAAGAAATTTTTGAAGTTGTCACAACTGACATGGTAAACTTAAAAATAGATAATTCAAAATCACTATTCCTTGTTGAGTGTACCATACTGGTCACAAGATAAAACTAAAAGGAGAGGAATTTTTTCTAAGAAATTAAAACAATTAAAAATTAGGTTGTTTCTCTTCTTGTGATAAGATTATCATTTGTCAAGTTTTATTCTTGAGGTGCTGCCAATAACATCTAAAATTCACATAACACATAAATCTTTTTATCCTTATATATTATAAAACACTTGAAGATGATGATGAAAAAAAGAAAATACAGACATCATATTACACCCCACCCCCACCCCCATCCCCTCCACAAACACCCCACACAGTTATAAAATGGTGTCACATGATAGACATGATAAGTCACCAGTTTACTTTATCATAGTAGTCTGTCTTCAAACAAAGCAGCGCAAGTTATGCTGAAAAAGTATCCTTTTTATCTCTTTCATGCTACAATTGCTAACTTCTCATTCACATTTGTTATTTACAAAGAACTTCGTCATAAAAAATCAAATTAAATGTACATTTCCAAACTTAGAAGTACATAGAGCAGATCCTTGTTGACCTTCCTTTATCTACTACTTTCCTTTGATAAACATCATACAGGTTCATAGCCCCCCCCCCCCCCACCCCCCACCTCCCCGCACATTATATTACTATTATGAACAATACTTTTCAAGTCATCTATCTAGATGTGAGGCTGTTTAATTCATAAGTTAACAATATACTATAATTTTTAACTTACTATGCCTAATCATGGTTTGACTTTTGCATGGTCCTTAACGGTATTTTAGTGTTCTTTCTAAGGGTAATTTTGGACAAAAATTAAGCCCCATGCTAATCTGACATATATCATATATTCATGGCCTAAAGTCCCCTCAAAACTTAAAGCAAATAGAAAACAAGTTACAATGTTATAATGCTTATCTGACACAAAACACAATAATATTATTGATAAATACAGTGCTTCTTTATACGGTTTAAAATTGGCTTATTAATGCAAACAATTTTCACAATGTTAATACTTTCATCACATGACAACACATGATGACAACACATGACAACACAGATTGTTGATTTTTCTGTCCATTATGCCAATATCCCTAAAGGATTCAACTGCATTCTGCAATATCAGTCTGCATTGTCAGAGATCTGGATTCAATATATGATAACTCCCAGCATGCTAACCATAAATTGATCTAGCTGAGGCAAACAGTGTAGATACAGATACATGAGCCATATCTCATTTGTGCTGTCTGATCTGGATCTTCTTTTTTTTTTGCTGCCATGTCGCTGTCAATATGATTTTGTCCTTACATGCCCTTGATAGCAAATATCTCAGTTTTTGCTTAAATGTTGCTTAGCATGATAAGGGCTATTGTCCTGGGATATTTAATATTTATCCTGATCCTTTAAGCGATACCAACATCATCTGTCAGAGGAGAAAGTTGATTATAATGTTGATCATGGAGACTCAAATCAATTAAAATCTAATAAATGCAACTGGAAGCTAGAATTCATTGATCTAGCACACCCATAAACTTCACTGATAAGAATCTGCAGACTCCTATAGAAAAGTGTATTGGACTGAGCTTGAATCTTCAACTAGATGGAATGGAGGAAAAATGTCTGTATAATTAATGGCTACGATAGTTTTCTGTAAAACAGTTAATTGCATCCGTTACATAAATTGATCAAGCAAGAAACTAATTAGTTAGAATGGTAACTATGGTCTTTCTTATAAAGAACCTTTCATCAAGGATAGAAAAAGACAAACTGATGAGATAACATCATGGAATTGTGTGGAGAAATAAAATGTTAATTTTTGTTAAATTACTATAATTTTGAATGTGTTTAAGCAGTCTTCTCTTTTCAACAAATGAGGTGTTTAGTAACAAAAATATTATTAAAATGTTATAAATCAAACACAATACTATATATGTATAGCTTATGTGCACCTCTGTATATATGTAACACCTTACAAAAACTATAGCTCCTCTGACAGCTTAGCCTCTTGCTGCATGGGATTGAGTCTCATTCTGGGTGAAGGACTTAAAGAGGAAAGGTTTTCAAGCTTCCAGTGTACCAGTGGTTCTACCCAGACATTTGTTAAAGGTCTTTTTCTACCATAATTGCTCGATGTCACTAAAATGATCATAATCGTCCGCTGTGATATATTTTTTAAACAAAATAACTTTTTTTTTTTATGTCTCCTCTTCATCTGAGCGGTTATGGTATTTTATATTTTTTATGGTATTTTATGGTCTTTTCAATCTGTATGGATTTAAAATTGGTCACTGCCTAAAAATGTTTTACTTGAGTTCTGCTTTGTAATGTTTATTAGTCATAATAGGAATTGGGATTGGATAAATACATATGCCAAAATTATAAAATAAAAGACAGCAAAATTGGTAGGCCCTATTGGTGTATTTCCCCTTTGTAACTAGACTGTTCAAAGTTAAGGATTCTAGCGAAGTATTTCCTAATAACATTTAAAATCCTTTTTTTTTTTAAAGTATTAATGCTACAAAATTTTAAAATCACATACTACAATATGAACATTTAACAGCCACATTAAATGTATGTGTATATCATTTTTCACACAATATTTTTGACAGGGATCAAGAAGCAATGTCTTCTGAGTATGTTATCACAGTGAATACTGAAAGATTGCTGGAGGAACTTTAAAGTCAAGACCAATACAGAAGACACAATAATATGGACTATTTCAAACACACACACAATTTTGCAAAGGTAATTAGATTCATATAAATTGTCTTTTGCCAAGGATCTTTTACACACAGGGAATCAGCTCTGCTAGACCCGGCAGGCAGATACAGTTTATGCCTTTAAAGCGCTCATAATTGTGCCTATTCTGGCCTCATGCTTTCAGAATTAATCTTTACATAAAAAGTAATAAAATTTAACTAAACCTACTGTATATTACCCGGTGTTTGTCATCAAACATTTATAAAACAAGATATATCTATGTAGAAACACATTATTTTTTTGTAAGTTCAGGGCATTAACATAATCTTCAATGGTTTTAAAGGTACAGAACAACAGAAAAAGAAGAAGAAAACAAAAGAATCAATAAACCTGTATAGATCTGATTCCTCAGCAGGTTTGGGATCGGTACCATATAATCCCACCTAGACATGTAGTGGTGGTATTTAATCGATTTCACCACTGTCAATAGTTCTTTACCCCTACAAAATTTAATGATTTATGTACATACATCTTACATTCAGGTGTTCAGGCTATTTAACAGCTTTGACACCAAGAGAATACAGGGCAGTGCTCAGACATTCTACATGTACTACAAGGAGTAAATACTGATCCATACATTGTTCAAAACGTGAAAAGAATTGTGCGTTCAACTGTTTGCAAAAGGTTATATGCAATTTCTAAAATTTTAGAAACTTATGCCAAATTTAACATGACATATTTGTCCCATGGAAATTGTTTAAATAAAAGCAAGTGTATAAATTTATATATATATATATATATATATATATATATATATATATATATATATATATATATATATATTAATATATTTATTACCACAGTGATTCTTTAAGAACTGTGAACTTCTTTTGAAAGAAAAAAGGGTCTTTTTTTCCTAGGTAAATTAAAATTACACATGTTTTAACAAATACACATTTTAAACATTTATATTCGTTGTTTTGTTTTGCACTACATCCCAGCAACATTATTGTAATCGACATCCCACTGTAATTGGTGAAGGAAGAGCCCAGACAAAAGTCTAGATAAAATCATACATATGCCGTAGGTCAGCTGGGAAACTTACAAACATGACAGTCTCTGCTCTGACCAAGATTCAAACCCATAAGGTGATGGGCAATGGAACCAGAGGAGAAAAAAATGAGCAACTCCTTCCACTCAGCCACAGGCACTTCCCTGTGTGGGGCACTCTAAATCATCTGTAAGACCTAGAATTCCTCCATGTAATAAACTTATCTTTCCACATCACAGAGATTTCTGTGAACTTTCATACCTGTGACATCACCAGACATGTGATATTTCCCATTTTCCCAGAAAGACTCCCGATATCAAGGGTCGGTCTCACGCCTCACGCTGAACACATCAATTTTCCCGCTTTGATGTTGCCGACAAACTAGCTACCAGCCGATCATTTGATTGCGCAATGTAACCTACTGCAAGCGACCAGCACCTGCGTGTGTATGTGTGCTGCTAATAAGAACAGATCATTGCCCATCATCGAGAATATCGAGTGTTCATTGGTCAAGACGCTAATTTTGTGCCCTGCCTACAGCATTTGTTGAAACTGATGCGCTTGTGTGTATTCATAAAACTTACTCTGGTATTTATTGTTTTCTTCTTAAACCTTGACTGCTATGTAATGTTTTACTATGTTAAGGTAAGTGTCTAAATTAGCGACTCATCCCGGAATTAGAAACCAAAGGGAGCGAACGAAGCAAGCATGGTTTCTATTCCATGAAGAAGAATATATGAGCATTGCAACAAATGCCAAAATTTGAAAATGTACACAAAGGTATTCATGTGCATGCCAAAGGTAAAAGTATAATATATGTGATGAGTCATTTAACAAAATGAGCAAACCCAACAGTTACAGCCTTGGAATGGTCAGTTGGTAAAAGGAACTGACTGGAAGAATCACCCATTTAGACTCTAACCCTATGCTTAGAACATGTTTCTTGTTATTAACATGGTTGGAAATAAACATTATATAAAAGTAATAATGTATATATGAAATAAACACCAAAACAAGTTTGCATGAAAGAGATGAATGTATGAAACAATAACATCGCTAAATATACAGAGCTTGCAACATGTGTTTTTGTGCATTGTGCAACTAAAACAATTGTTGATTTTAATTTGATACTTTGTAAGGCGTTTTGCTAACTGCATATTATTTAAGACATTATCGGCACTCACAAAACAACACATTGTGTAATAAATGTAGGCAAGCTTCGGGGAAATATGTCGGGGGAATGAGGAGACAAACCGGCTAGGGTCACAGGAATCTTGGAACACATCAAAGCTAAGAAATGGAGAACATGACAATTTCCCAACATTATGATAAGCTTTCTTTGACTTTAGCTTTTTTAAGGAGTAAATTGGTTCTTTACTTTACAATAGTGTTATTTCTATTTGAAAGACAATTTGTCTTCTTCTTGCAAATATACATTTATCATAGAAGTAAATGGTTCTGTGTCTGTTGATACCATCTCATTTTGTACATGAATATTAAATAAAATGCCAACCACAGACAATTTTAAAACATATTTTCCATTTCAACTAGTTCAACCCAGTTTACGTCATTTGTGTTATAAGATGATACATTGTTAAAAGAATTTGTTAATTAATGTAAAAAAAATTGAGCTTTTGTGTGTTAGCAAGTGACTTCTATATACATTATTATAGATTTTTTAAAATCTGGACAGTTTAACACTTTCTGACTAATATTGAAAAAAAAAGTCAATACTTGAAAACTTTTTCTAAGCGGGAATATGACGCTGTACTACAGACATATAAAACATCATGCAGGTTCAACCTGGGCTTTCTCAGTAAGCAATAGTAGCATGCAACCTCTAGACCATATTAAATTTTGAACAGATGCTATACTTCAGCCTTTCATAAATATTGATCATTAAACTAGATTTTACCAGAAAACCTTGACGATTTGTTTCAAAGAACTGTCCAGGAAGTAACTTTTTCAAGTATGCTACGTTATAAGTGCAAAAGATTTCATCATGACAACAAATATAATTTCTAAGGGATTTGTTTATTGTTTATTGGCTTACCGTGCCACCAACATAGTCCAGTTATCTGGAGACAATGTCCACTTGAAGCAGATATAGTGCTGCCTTCACTGTGTATAGCATGCCGTGAACACCTGGCATGATACCACACCCAGTCACATTATCCTGACACCGGGCCAACCAGTCATGGAACTACCCTTATATTTGCTAGAGTGTTAGCAAGGGAGCTATGCCACTACCATTTTTAACGACTTTGGTATGTCCCGGCCCGGGATCGAAGCCGGGGCCTCCCGTACCTGGAGCCGACGCTCTACCGATTGCGCTACCAGGTCCGGTATAATTTCTAAGAGAAAATCATTTTTTAGGAAAGTAAAAAAGTGCATCAAAATAAAGGTAATGAAAACTAATGCAACAATAATCTTTGAATTATACTTAAGCAAAATTAACTGAGGACACAACAGCAAAAACCAGTTGCATAACCCAGTGGTTCGCTTGCAGATTGGGAAGCCAGGGCTCCAATTCCAGATTGGGTCCAAAGACTTCTCTCCTTGATCATGCACACACCAATGATTATTATGCAATACAGACTTTTTCTGATTTTATTGTGTGGCCCAACAAACAGTTCTTAAACAAATATGAAGCAATTAAGAAACCCGCGCCTGTTCTGTATAGGCTTTACCATCATTGCTGTTAAGCAATGAAAATGATTTTTTTTTATTATCTCATGAAAGTATTTATATAACCTGAGCACATTGTGATTCCTTAAATAATTTTGTTTGACATTTGATGAATTGTTTTGACCAGAAAAAGCTGTTTGACTATAGACAAAAACAATGCCTTAAATGCTTCACTCTTCTATATTTATACACCGTTCTTACCAATTATCACATCAAAACACATCAAAACACTAAAATATGAACAAAATAATTTATATTCAACAGAACGAGTGAAATAATACCACAGCGCTTTTTAACACAACCAATTCTGCAGACCTACTGCCACAAATATATATAAATATATGAAATATAAACAAATATGTTTATTTTTACTTATTTTTAGTTTCTCCAGATCACTTCTTATGCATTATTGAAGTTGTGCCATCTTACAAATTTGTTGGCCTTTTATTTAAGAAAAAAGGAGTTTCTGGTTAATCGAACTTATTTTCTAATGGTAATTGTCATCGTCACTAGGTTTGTGCTCATAGTGTTTTATTTTCTAATGAAACTGATGTGATTGTTAACATGTTTGAATAACTGGAAAGAAATTGTTCATGTTATTTTCATGCTTAGTTTGTAATAACTGATATGAATAAAGCAAAGTTAATGTGTTACTATTTTTATAAATAATAGTAAATATGTAGACTTCATAAAAATAAATTTAAATACATTGGAACTTTGGTCCTCCAAGCTGGCAGTAAATACTTGACAGGACCAAATTTTACTGGACCAGCATGATTTGGGCATTATGACAACAAAGGTTGGTAAGTTAACTGAGGTGTTATAAAGGATTGGGTAACAGGCTGTAAAGAATTCTGAAAATGATGTGGCTTAAACATCTGGTGGACAGTCGGTCCAATTAACCTATAAAATTGAATGGAATGACAGTCCATGGGTTTTTGTCAAAGACTGAATATTATTTATTAAAAATAGGCCATATTGATTATGTGATTGATACCATCTATGTGAATTATGTGTTTTTTGTTGAACTTGTTTTATAAAGGTGGTATTTTATTTTATCTTATTTTGCTTGTTTATATTTGCTGAATAAAATGCTGTTACTGCTTGTTTGTTTATTGTTTATCACTTCTTAAAACTCCCTTCCATTACCATATTTACACTGCTAGAAATGTGTAAACTGCACTGCCAGTCACCCATGTTATTCACACATTTGTAGACATTTTCCATTCGAAATCAGGTCGATGAAACCTCAACCCTGTCATGGCATAGCGATAAAGTCAGTGAACTGAAGAGTCAAATAAACCTTCTGCAACCTTCCTATCAGGACCAGTGATCAAAGATCCACTTTGATCGGCGTTTCCTTTATATGTTCATTATCGTCTACATTTTCCTACAGATTACATATCAGCTTAGCTGTTGTTATAAGATTATTATTATTATTAGACCCACACATAAGTAGCTTGAACTCAGATATGTAGAAAGAATAAAGATTAATAGGCTGATATCAAATTACCTTTCCAACACCTTCCTCGTTAGCGTCAACTCTTTTCTTGAGTTGCATGTATTGCCACATATCAGCAACAGGACGTTCAGTTGTGCTGTCACCTTTTGATTGTGTCATACGATTAAACAATTCAGAATTTGATGGAAGGTTGTTTAGTTCTTCCATCTGCTGCATTAACTTTTCTACTTTCAGTTCCATTGCATGGTATGGTGATGGTCGAAAGGGACCGACTGATGACTTTTCACTAATAGCATCCTCTGAATCTTCGCCTCTGCCACTGTCAGCATCGCTCAGCATAGACCGTGCACGAAACTTAGATGTAGACAAGAAATCTCTATCCGTTTCATTTATCTCTGCTTTATGGTCGCCGATGTTTAACTTTTTGATAATAGCATGTAGCAATGTGTGCATAACATTGAAATTTACTGAACCAATTTCGGGTGTCCCTAAGGACAAATCCACCATTTGGCTAAGTGAAACTGCGGCAGGCATCTTTTAAGCTATGAGCCAGCACAGTCAAATGATAAATGTAAAATAAAAGTCCGATCTTTATCACGAAAAATCCATTTAAATTTAGTTCACTATGTTTCCGTCTTCACTGTTGTTTGTTAAGTGAACGTAAGTCCATGCGCAGTGGTAGTCGTGAACTACACACAAAACAGAAAGTAAAATAGACAAGAGAGCTGCAAAATGTCAAAATAACAGTTACTCAAAGATGATATACTTGTGGCAATTTAATCAATTTAAGCAAAAATGCCTTAGTGTGGTCTTCGCACAATTTATTGGAACTACTTTTATTGTGGAAGGATTTTAAACTTCGCACGGTGTGCGTTACTATTGACAACATGAAGCTTTAGTCACGTGATTTTAATGTGAAGCATACTTTTCAAAACTACGTGAAAATGCATAATGCATATATATGTGTATCAGCTTACGGAAGTAAAAAAGTCATCAACTTATTATTATGTATGCAGTGAGAGAAAAAGAGTTCGTGTGTGCCATATGAGTAAAAAAAAAAAGCAATTTATTATTAATTCGACTCACACCCACCCCACCACCGGATTGTTCACTATTAAAATATGCTGTCAATATTTGATACAAACTTATTATGAGTTTAAACAAAAAATAATAAAATTAAAGCTTCTTATTACATATCCATGAATAAATGCAGATTATTAACTCAATTCTAAATGCAGGAAGAATCTTCTTATTTTTTCCTTTAATCTAACTGATCAAAATAAGCCCTTAATATTTTTTTTTACTAAGCGAGATAACCTTGATTTAAAATGTTTCTAACATGAAGCTGTTATGTCCCATGTACCAGCGCAAAAAAACAAAACAAAAAAAAAAAACAACAAAAAAATATAAAAAAAAAATAAATAAATAAATAAAAAAATACTGTGATGAGAACCGATCTTCTAATATTTAGATGACCTTTATGGGGAATGATTGATCTTTAGAGCTGCAGTAATCGCTTCTTAACTTTCGGATTTATGCACTCATGTTGTTAGAAAAAAACATTCTTACTGTTTTCAAATAAGTTGCTCACGCAAAGAATAATAAAGTCACACAGACACGTATACACACTGTACACAGACAGGCACACAGACATGCACAAAGACACGCGCGCGCTCGTCCACGTGCACACACCACACACACACACACACACACACACACACACACACACACACACACACACATATATATATATATATATATATAGATATATATATATATATATAGATATATATATATATATATATATATATAGATATATATATATATATATATATATATATATATATATATATATATATATATATATATATATATATATATATATATATATATATATATATATATATATTATAGCGAATGACGTGGATGGACTACAACGTAAGTGGTCAAGTGGTTGTCCTAGTTTAAAAATAGCTAACTGTGCAGCGTGGCTCAGATAGAACATAAATGTTTGTAATGACGATAGTGGCGTTTGGGTTCACTTTTCAGACAGGTGTATGACATCAATAAACAGCATTTTGCGATATCTATTCAGGCAACAATCGTTTATTAAGGTGATTAATGAAAATAATTTGGGCCAAACTGGTAGCCGACAGTTTGTATCAAAATTTCTTTTTTTCAAATTACCAAATCCACAAAATGCTGTTCATTGATGTTCTAGATCCGTGTGAGCAGTCAAGCATAAATCATTACTCGTCATTGCAAGCAGGTATTTCTCGATAAGTTCTGTCTTACAACTCAGTTAGTATTCAAAATCGTATTTATTTAGACTTAAGTACATATTTATAGCAAATATGCCAAAAATCCCCCCAAGCAGTGGTTCGATTGTTATATTTATTTGGTATAGGCAAACTGTCGGTGGATATCCCACTTTAAACTAATCAACCGGGTGTTTTTGTTTGTTTGTTTCTTTTTTTTTTTTTTTTTTTTTTTTGTTAATTATGTAACTGATGATTTTTATGACACTTATTTACTATACTAAAATGATCTAGATTACTTCCAAATTGTTAGTTAAATTGTATTTACATAATTTATTCAGTGATTGCTTCATTTTTTTCGAGAATAATATTGACCTTATATATGCATAATATCCTTAGTCTAGGATTTTAATAAAGATAAGAAAAAAAGAAGAAAACAAAGAAAGCAACAAAAACAGCATCATCAAAATAAATAAAAACAATATGTGCATATATTATATATAATTAATTACTTATAAGAACAAATAAACTTTACATTATACACAAAAAATAAATAAAATTTCACCGCATCACTTCTTTATACAAGCTGGTATGGGACCGCGATTTGAACTTTACACGAGGAAGTCGTGTTTGCGCATGCCTTATTTACCCCAGCAATGATGGCGGAAAGAATGTTGCTAAAATATTTTGTTTGGCATATTTTCACATAACATTGCCATATTCAACTTTGTATGACAATTATGCCGTGCGTTGGTTTACACTGAATATATCAATGGATCGTGAGTAATTTTGTTGTCAAAAGATTTGATAGGAACATAGTATAACCATCAATAACAATCCGTTTATTTTTGTTGTTGCTGAGCAATTT
Source organism: Sinonovacula constricta (assembly GCA_007844125.1). Taxonomy (NCBI): domain Eukaryota; kingdom Metazoa; phylum Mollusca; class Bivalvia; order Cardiida; family Solecurtidae; genus Sinonovacula; species Sinonovacula constricta. Next base: position 91,248,258 of record CM017555.1, read on the forward strand.
ATCTAATATTCATTGATTTTAAATATTTGCAGATATATATTCCATGTTATTATAGTAAGGTTATGTAAAACAGTCCTATGCGTTTTTGCTTGATATCATGTCTGACATTTACTTTATATTATTACTTTAGCACTAACCTTCAAAGTACATGCAGCTGTCACACTGATCTGACATGTTCATCTGCCATACTCCACCCACCCACCTCACTTGCACAGTTTACATGTAGAATGTATACAAGGTGACTTTAAATAAATAGGCTTATTCTATGCAATCTTTGTGAGGATTTTGTGTGCATATGCTTAAATAAATGAATGGATAATGTGCATGTCTAGTTCATCAGGACAATGTTAACAGCCAGGTTCACTGTACATTATAACTGTTCCTGCTATATTCCCCTAATAAGAGAAGTTGGCAGTATAGATGGTTATCGTATGACGTCACACATTTCCCAGCATGCAATGCGGTCGGCCATATTTGTGGTAAAGCCATTGTTTACTTATGTCTGCTTAGGACAGCTAGGTCTCTACAATTCGACGATTAAATCGATTATTTCGCGAAAGATGTCGTGTGTAACGGCTACAAAGTGCAATATGACTATATTAATTATACGCTGGAGCTATTGTGCGTGAAAAGGACTTGAAGAACACTAATTTGATCGGTTTTGATCCGTACTCGTCTTTGACGACAGCCTGATGACTTACAGTCGGACATTGCATATCCAGACATAGTGAACTATCTAGTGTTTCAGCAAAGTGCGACAACCAATTAAATATTGGTGGAGCTAGATCCTAGACTTGTGCCAGGGTAGAACCACTGCGCACTGCAGGTTAGCTGGTAATCCTCCACGACCAGGACTCGAACTCATGCACTCTCTCGGCTGAGGAGTTACAAGTCACCAACTGCTTGGACACAGGCACTGCTAAACTTTGGTTTTAAAACAGGGTCATTTATTATGTGTACTGGTTTCAATTCTTTACATCATGTTATACTATGTTTTCATTGCTTTAAGTTCCTTAAAACCCATGTTATGGTTGTCATATTTATTAAATGCGATCGAATACCATTACATGCTCCAATTTCCTTAGCAGTCTGTTTGTTTCTTAACTGCTTTTGCTTTTCCTGTTTATTGATCGATGAATTTACTGTCATTAAATACTTGTTACCGTTAAATGTGTTGTTTTTAATTCAGAAATGGTTTGGTTCTAAAAGAAGCACTGGAACTTGAATTCAATATTCTGTGAAATTATTATTCTAATATAATGTAAGTTTGTTAAATTTGCTAAAAGGTAGGACAATAATAAAAATAAAAACACTATGTGCTATTATTTATTGACAAATGTCAATGTGAAAGCAAAACCATTTAAAAAACTTAGCTGTAACAGCTAGTTCAGGCTCGTTCTGAAAACAGTTTGTTTCTTACACTTTATTAGAGCTGGTATCTGGCAGTTTGGACGAAACAATTTTCTCTCATGCATTCAAATAAATGATGTTTGCTTGTAAAGATCCCGCAAAATGCTGTTTTATATTCCGGACTGGATTCTTTGGCTTTATGGTGAATAGTAGCTTGGTAATGGTGTGGAGTGAAGTTATAGAAGTGGTGATGACAAGAGAAATTTAAAACGTTACTCAGGGATGAAGCCATACAGTTGACACTCTAGCTCATGCCATGCTCAATACACAACCATTTACTTGTACCAATACAAACTGTCTAGGTTATGTATGACATTTTACTTTTCCCCATGTTGCCCCTGGCTATTTACAGCCCCTTGTCTGAAACTTGTTGTTTTAATAGTCTAGACCATATGGCTTTGCTTCCTGAGTGTCAAAGGCCAGGTGCAGGTGGATTAGCATTACTTTCTCACGTGTATTATAGGTTAAAAAAGAAGTTAAATTAAAATATCTGAGTAATTTAATTATCAATATGATTATACATTATTTCAAGTTAACTAAATTAAGATTTCTGCAGTATTTTAAGGCAAAAAAAATCATAGTTGTATTTGTCACTTTGTGGAGTATTTTCTAGCAGGTAAATACCGGGGGTTGAATTTACCGCCCAACCTTGTTATTACAGCCATGTAAAAAGTAAAGCATAACACATTGCCTGTCATTACAAATAGGTTTTTCCTATCTGAGATAACCTGAAATCATCAACGTGCCTATTTAAAAAAATGGACATTTAATGCGATATTTTTTAAGATTCACACTGTCGAACAATAAAGTTAGTGTAATAACAGTCTTCACTTTAACTAAAGTTTATTCAAGCATTATGTATACATTTCCCAGAATAGAAGTAACATGTGTTGTTACATGGGTACAATATTAGCAAACTGTCGGATACCACATTACAACCACATACACGGCGTTCTATAGACGCTAAACGTCAATGGTCATTGATTCCTCAGTCAAAATTTTCAAGGGTCAAATATCTGGGGGTAAATTTTGTGCATCAAGCATCATGAGGGGCACATGCTGACAACATTTTGTCTAAAATTGACCTTGATGGAAATTATCGATACTGTTGGTAGCTTTTTAGTTTATTTAGGACTAGTAAATAAGCAATATATTTCTTAATTGTTTGTTAATTATCTGTATCTTAATAATAACAATAAAATAAACAACAAAATAGCTATTAACATTATAACATACTTCCACAGACATATTTTCTTTCGACTTTTAATGCAATCCAAACATTAGCTACAATGAATGCTCTGTTCAAGCGCGAAAGCAAGACGTCCGAAAGTTTTCTCGTCCTTTCCCCTTGGTTTGTACTGACGGCTGGTAATGAGAAAAAAAGAAATCTGATCCGGATTATATATTTTGTGACATTTCACAACACTACAAGGCTTAATCATTGTCTTCCTTGCCTGTAATGGTTAATTATAAACAAAAGTGCGCTTTCACGGTACTGATATGTTGATTCACCTTACCACAAAGATGGCGGACAAACAGGTGCGCGCGCATCTTGGTGAAAAATCGATAACCATCTATAGGTAGAAACCTGGAGACACCTTATAATATATATAGTAAGCAGCAATTACTGGGACCCAGTTCCATTGACCTGGCCCCCAATAATCAGACCTGCCAGAATTGGCTAAGAATGATACTTTCTACATTGAGTATAAAACCATTCCAGTAAAGAATTGTCCTAGAGAAAATTAGTTTTGGTGATATTTGGTTCAAGAATTGGCAGGGATCATTTTGAGGACCTGGTTTCTGCAAATATACACACAAAATGAATGACAGATCTCATTAAGAAAATTTAACAGAGAAAACATTTTGCACTAATATCTATCTGTAGTAACAACTTTTGATTTGCTAGGTTACAGTCTAAAGTTGCTAACATTTTGAAATTCTTTGGGTAATTGTGTTATACTACAGCTTTACAGAAATCATCAAGGAGTTATGATAGCGCTTAGATGCCTTAACTGATCTCATTGGATGCGTTCAAGAAACAGAAACCACTTGTAAAATCTGGTAAATTCAATCAAGTTGTGTACCCTGCACAGCTCTTTATGATTTTTTCATTTTAATGACATAGAATTCAAACAGCCATTAAGTCAAATGTGAATGGGGTCCTACCGATATACGGAGTTATCCCTGATTTCGCTACGTATTTACCTCCCTTGAACGAGGTGGCGCTTCTTTGGGTAGTTCCGGTTTCGGTTATATACAGTAAACTATATTGAGAGTACGCCGATTTTATGTTGAAAATAGCTGTGGATTAGGAAAAAGCGTGGTCACATGTAACGTTTTTATGGCCTGAAATATATGTATTGGAATTTCATGTAACCCGGATGTAAACGCAATGAATTAATTATGTCGAGACAAAGAAAAACGGCGATATGCCTTACTGTTAGCTTTAAAATTCCTATTTATACGCACATGTATCGGCGGATATGTGGAATTACCTGTGTCAGATCCAATTATAATATAATTGCAAATATCAACAGATCAAAAGACAAAAGCTAACGCTTGGAAGTAGCGGAAGTTTTCAATCAGATTTTAAGTTTAAGAGAGTTATTTTTTCAAACTACCGGTAAATCACAACTTTTAATCAAAGACGGCCGACTGTTTTAAAGTTACTCATTATATAATTATTTAAATAAAGCAGTGTTATTTACGTTATAAACATAAGAAAACTTGATGAGGTCAATTATATATTATTTTAATTATTTGAAATGTGTTAATTTTGATATTATTAATCTTACTTGTTCTTCAGATTTAAGTCATTTTCTTTCTTTTCTGAAGTATTTCTTTTCTTACAGTGTTAAAAATTATATCCAAAATGACATGTTTATTGTGTTGTGTATACACCCACCCCCAATATCTTACACTGACCGGTAATCCACACCAGATGTGTCTAGGCATGAGGGGTAGATAAGACCCCCACCAGGTGTAGGGGATGACTGGAGAAATGCCTCTAGGGGATGACTGGTTAATTGGCTGTAGGGCTCAATGAGTTAATGAAAATAGGATAAAAGAGCAAAAAATACACACACCAAAATAGGTTGCATATGTTGCCAACTCCCTACATGCCACACATTTAATTTCAATCATGACTAGTATAAAAATGCATTACTATAGTCGAATTGCTCTAATTACCACTTCACTTCCAGCACATTTACATTAAAAGCTTACACAAATTATCTGCAGCTCATCAATGATGAAAAAAGACAACAAAAATAGCGAAATTAATCGCAACACGCCAGTATTACTGGACGATCTGTCGAGATTAAGTACCAACTTATTTTACCCCACCCATACAGTTTCTTGAGAAACTGTTCCGACTTAAACAGTTTTACTCTATCATACATAATTTCCTTCATAGCTTTGGCTGTACTGCTGTTCTGCATCAGTTTCCTACTTTGAATACAGAGCGAACCTTGAAATTCCTTTAAGAACACAGGGATAAATCTCGATATTTTATCTGATCGTCGTTTTTCTCAACAAACCGGAACTACCCAATACCAAAGGGAAATCACTCTAAACTGACTCCGCAAGGGAGATAACTGTGGATATCGGTAGGACCCCATTAAAAATAGCATATGCTGAAAGACTTGCTACATTTTTGTTTATAACCCAACATGTGATATTCCCTTGGTCCCAAATAGGGAGACTTAGGCTCCCAGACAGGGAGATTGGGGTGCCAGAGAGGAAGATTTCTGTGAATGCGCGTCAAATTGACTCTGTTGCTTATTTCTATTTGTAGAACAGTATTTTTTGTCTTTTTATCAATAATCATAGTAATTTCAGTGATACATTTTTTCTTTACAATATTTTTAATGAATTTTCAAATTTATTTAACATATTTTAGTTCACTGACTAGACATAAAGTCTATGCTTGGTTTTAAGCTTGTGGCCTACAAAAACAACAACTGCCAAACATGGTGTAAACAAGTCAAGTGTCAGCAGCACTTACAAATGAACTGAAAATGTTTCCAAAGTGTCCAAAGTGATCTAAATATATTCTACTGTCAAATTCAAATTTACATAAAATCTTTAAAAAATATCTATATACTTATTAAGATGTTAAATTTTATATAATGAGTATGCAAGCATACAAACAGTTTATTTAACTTGTAACTAAGTGACACAAGAGTTTTGATTATTATATAATATAAGTGGTAAACTCTCTGATACCTTTATTGCCCAAAGCAAATTAAAGTTAAATGAATTAAGAATACATGAAGACATTGGATTATTCAAGATTAAATAGCAAACATGTGTTTTTCTATAAGAAAGTAGTACCTGGATAACTGTCCAGATTATAAATATATATATATATATATATATATATATATATATATATATATATATATATATATATATATATATATATATATATATATAAATATATATATGTATATATATATATGTCTGTCACTTGCTAATGCAAAAAAAGCTCAAATTATTTTACATTAATTAACAAATTCTTTTAACAATGTATCTTATAATAAACACAAATGACGTTAACTGGTTTGAACTAGTTGAAATATAAAATAAAATATGTTTTAATATTGTCTGTGGTTGGCATTTTACTATTCATGCACAATATGAGATGGTATCAACTGTCATGAAAACCATTTACTTTTATGATAAATATATGTTTGCAGGAAGAAGACAAATTTTCGTTCAAATAGAAACTACACTATTGTAAAGTAAAGAAATGATTTACTACTTAAAAAAGCTAAAGTCAAAGAAAGCTTAACATAATGTTGGGAAACTGTTATGTTCTCCATTTCTTAGCTTTGATTTGTTCCTAGATTCCTGTGACCCTAGCCGGTTTGTCTCCTCATTCCCCCGACACATTTCCCCGAAGCTTGCCTACATTTATTACACAATGTGTTGTTTTGTGAGTGCCGATAATGTCCTAAATAATATGCAGTTAGCAAAACGCCTTCCAAAGTATCAAATTAAAATCAACAATTGTTTTAGTTGCACAATGCACAAAAATACATGTTGCAAGCTCTATATTCAGCAGTGTTAATGTTTCATATATTCATCTCTTTCATGCAAACTTGCTTTGCTGTTAATTTCATATACACATTATTATTTTTACATACTGTTTATTTCCAACCATGTTAATTACAAGCAGCATGTTCTTAGAATAGGTTTTGAGTCTTAATTGGTGATTCTTCCAATCAGTCCCTTTTACCAACTGACCGTTCCAAGGCCGTAACTGTTGGGTTTGCTCATTTTGTTAAATGACCCATTACATATTTACTTTTACATTTGGCATGGACGTGAATACCTTTGTCCTGCACCTATTCAAATTTTGGCATATGTTGCAATGCTCATAGGACTTTGTCATATATTCTTCTTCATGGAATATAAACCGGAATATAAACCACCCTCACTTCGTTCGCTCCCTTAGGTTTCTAATTCAGGGATGAGTTGCTAATTAAGACACTAACCTTAACATAGTAAAACATTACACAGCAGTCACAGTTTAAGAAAAAGACAATCAATACCAGAGTAAGTTTTATGAATACACACAAGCGCATCGGTTTCATTAACTGCTGTAGTTGACTGACAAAATGGTGTTATGACGTGATGACGTCACGCATATAATTAGCACTAACTCTAGTTGTTTTTTGTTTGTTGTTTTTTGTAAGGCACGTACGCAGGTCAGTTGGTAAACGTTTCTGATTTCTGAATTCAGACGTTCAGTCTAATTATCCTGAGCTTGTGTTTGGGTAAATACAGAATAGCTCTCATAGCACTCTATTAACGTGTTATTGAACATTTAAAATTTCGCTGCTCAGTCCAATGGCTGTGTCCGCACGTGCGTTAGGCATTGCTTCGATTTTCAATAGTGTTGTGTTAGAAAACAGAACATGTGACACTGATTAGGCCTGATCTCCGCCATTCAATCAAGGGATTACATTTTGTACGGATGCCTTCTTACACCAGTAGGCGGGGCACGAAATTATCATCTCGACCAATGAACACTCGATGATGGGCAGTGATCTGTTCTGATAAGCAGCACACATACACACGCAGGTGCTGTTCGCTTGCAGTAGGTTACATTGCGCAATCAAATGATCTTCTGGTAGCTAGTTTGTTGGCAACATCAAAGCGGAAGAATTGATGTGTTCAGCTTGAGGCGTGAGACAGACCCTTGATATCGAGAGTCTCCCGGTGAAATTGGGAAATATCACATGTCTGATAAAATTGTCTGTTTAAGGGGAGTGTGTGTTGAATACAATTCATAATTACATTAGCAAAAGATACAAAAATTAAATTCTGAATACATTTGGATTAAGTCTTTAAATATAAGGAGTATATGCATGATTTGTATCAGATTATTTTCATGCTGACAATAAATGATCAAGTGAAAGTCCAGTTTTGATATTTATATTGTAGAATTTGTAAAATCCTAGAATAAGTAAAATTGTTTCAGACATGACAGGCAGTGACTTATATCATGTACATGTGTTGGCCATTGTTGTGCCATAAATGATTCTTTATTGTGCAATTAGAACTAAGTCAGATTGGAATTAAAATTACACCCAATACCCAAATGCTCTGCTCACTTGGTCACATGACCTAGCACCTTGCTTGATATAAGAACCAGTAACTTGCATGGGAATATAGGCAAGAAAAGTGAGAAATCAGCTGATCATAAACATGCACGCATGGCTTTTGTAAATTAAGTGACCCCTCGCCCCCTTTCCCACCAAAGAAAAAAAATGAGTTAGGGGAATCTTTGCCCTTACTCAAAAATTGTTGTTTTAGGCACAATAACGCATATTTTCATAAAATCAAACTATCAAACATCAGGTGGATTCCATACATAGGGGGTTCAACAACCCTTTTTGCCCTCACATACTCCAGTTTTGCTGTCTTATTTCAATAAGATTTGTTCACTGGCTTATAAAACTGCTGCTTACAAAAATGTTAATATACCATCATTCTGCATGTATAGACCTTTTTGTTACCCTCAGTCAAAATGTTAGGATCATTCACCAATGTGCTTGAACCTAGGCTTGTCTGAATGCATGTAAAGTTGTTTGACCTAAATATCTTAATGTTTCATTCCTAGTGCAAGAAGAAGATACTGAAACTTTACCTAATTTTATAGATTTTTTGTTCTTTGAAACAGTTTAAAGTATTTTTAACTGCATGTATGTTGAACATATAGATCCTTGGCTAAACCAGTCTATAAATATATCCTTAGTTGTGCAGGTTCGAAGATAATTGTTTATGCTTTGCAATGGCATAAATTGGCATATGCATATGTGAAAGGCTTTTTCTGTGACAATAATTAAATAAAGTCACAATTATGTTTCTTGCTGTAGAGTGACATTTTAAGCAACAACAAAAAACACAACAAGGAAATTTCATAGGCTATCACATCTTGATTGGTCAATGGAAGACTATTTAATCTAGGTTTTTTGTATGTTACAGAAGGGTCTAACAATATATTCCTGCATTTGTTATATATAGTCATACAGTCTTTGTTAAATAGATGTATTTTTATTGCAATTGTTTGTAGATTGAGTAGTTTGGCCTCTGATTGCAGCTAGAATAGTCTTCCATCGGCCTAGATTTTTAAAATAAATGTATAATGTACTTATATTATATTTTTTTCAGGTAAAGGAAAGAAGCAACAAGAGGAGGGTGCATGGGTAACATACTTATCTTAACAATATATCTTCTTTCTTATTTGTGATCCACTTAATTTAACTGATACTTTTTTTTGTTCTTGAAAGCCATTTCATATTGATATGATAATTATCAAGGTATCTTTTGATACTAAATCATTAGATGAATCTTAGTGATGAAATATGGTGAAGTTATTTGTATTACATTGCCTTTAATTATTTTCCTTTGAAATCATCATATATAATAATGAAAACTGTATCAAACAAGATTAATATATTTATTCATTTATTTATTATTCTTTAAGGTTCAGGCTGCAAAAGATGAAGTTTTGCCAGGATATGAAGAGTATCTGGTTTTGTTGCAAGAAAGAAACAGGTAACAATTTTCATATGTTTTGAATCAGTGCCAGTTACACATTTTCCTATGCTTCCCTACTGTTATAAGTGTATTACAAACAGAGGATCTTATGAGGGGCACCAGGGACTGAACCCAGCAGGTCACATTATCCTGACACATTTATGATAATAATGACTCCCAGCTACAGGTGGCACAGACCTTATAGCTCATTCTGCAGAGTAGGAGGCCCCAGGTTCCATCCCAGGATACGACATACCAGTCTTTACAACTGGTAGTGGTATAGGTTCTTTGCTAACACTCAAGTACCGTACTTTATCACTTTTAAGACTATTCACTTATAAGACGAGTTTTTCTTGGATTATAAGAGAAGGCGAAAAAATGAACTGGAGCATCTACAAGTCATGCTGTCTCAATAAAAGGGTTAATTGGTAAACAATGACTAATTTTCACACATTGCGGGATGTATCTAGTCTCAGCTGCATGAACATCCTTTAGTGCATGACGGCATGACAGATTCTTTGATCTATGCACCAAGTCTGGCATGACAGTACACAAAATATTGGGGAACAGGGCACTGTCCTTATGTACATGCCTTCAATCAATAATTTCATAAAGAGTTATAATTGAAAGCTGCTTATAAAAACGCATCGTTCACCCCCTCTCTGTCAAGCTGCTCCGATCGACATCACCTTGACAACAGCTTATCTCAGAGTCGGTCAACTTGACCTGTGTAATGAGACAAGTCTACACAGAAACACCAAGTTAATTACAACTGAAGTTGAACTTTCAGTGTTTTCTAACATGTAATAAGTTGTGTTTCATGCAGAACAAAGGGAAATGTGTGTGAGTCAGTTTATCATTGACTGACAGAATTCAAAGGCCAGTTACGGTAAATTATCGGCGGTCGCTAATGACGGCATGTCGGGTCATTGCATAACCACTTACAAGTTTATGTGGTATGTTTTCACCCCAAAATAACTTGAAAATTTTTGCCAGGTCACTAGACCTAGACAAGCCCCACGCTTTGAACATGAAATTTTGATAAAAAATCCCTGTCTTTTATTGAGAAAATATGGTAAATATAAGTGTAGATCCTCGAATGGTTAATGTGTTCATGGCAATCTATATCCAGTGAAGGCAACACTTAATCAGCGTCAAGTTGACACTGCTTCTAAATAACTGTGTTACTATTTGTGGGACAATAAACCAATCAAATTGAAGGTCGATGATGAAGATAAACAAGTAGAACCTTCAACTCTCTGCTCAGTCTGTGTATCAATTGAAATACTTTTTACTTTGCAAAGGGAATATAAGTTAGCGATGATAGTCACCTGACAATTTGGGCATAATGGACCCAATCTACTAAAAATTTGTATTGAAAAAAATTGTTATTAATTAACCAATTAATTGAAAGCATTAAGATGTCGCAAATGTCTTTATAAGTTAAGCTTGAAAACTCGTCCATATATTGGCAGTGTAATATTTTCTTTGTATAGTATAATGAGTTTTATTTTGAACTTCAGAAAATATTTATAATCCATCACTGCTTTTTTTACTAAATTTTAGAAATAAACTGGTGGCTTTGCAAGGTTGTGATAATTAATGTGTTTGGCAATGTCTGCCATTTTCAGTCAAATGACCATTAGAATGTCATTGTTGGGACAATATTGCCAAACAGCTTTTTTTTATTTACATAAGTGCACATTAGATTTCTTATAAATTTTGTATTTTTTCTATTTTATGTATTATCAAATGGCAAGAAAAGATTTTAGTCACTATTGATAAAAAATGTTTCGGTACTTTTCAGGTAATACTTTTTTAGCAATTATGTTCTCTTAAAATACCACGTTATGTGCTGTCATTATGTTACTGCCTGGGAGCATGTCTGGTAATTTCTGTGTAGGCTTAACAAATTCAGCACCATATTGTGTGAAATTAACAATATTGTGAACTGAATATACAATACTTATGAAAACTTAAAACTTAAGTAACAGTAGGTTGACCTTATTTGCTTATAATTGCATGTTATAGTAACAGAGTTTTTTGTTTGTAGATTGCAGAAACGCCTCAGGAAAAAGAACAAGAGTCAGATAGAGCTAGAGAGGAAAGAGCAAGGTTTTTCTCTGTATGTCAATGGCCCCCATAGCAAGGACCAACCCAGCTCCAAACACGGCAATGCACCAGTAAAAACCATCCCAACCCAACCAAAAACTGCCAGGAAACCAAAAACTGCAGGAGGTATGCTGTATACTTTAGATTCAAAGTATTTTTTGCATGTTGCTACAGATTGTTGTGATAAGTTCAATAAATGATTGAAAGTAAGACAATTTTGTCGTAGAAATAGCTCAACATTGTTTGGCATTAACACTGACATTTAAGACCATTTATTTCCTCATTTTCTGTTTTGTTTTTCTTCTTCAGAAATACATAGCACTGACACAGTTAAGGTGTTTATAGTGATGTCCAGCTATTTTGGTGGAGGAAGACCCCAGACAAATGTCTGGAGCTTTTAATTGTTTCAATATTTAATCAACTTGATTGAAATTCATGTTAAGATAAGTAATATAATTTTTTTCCAAACTGGTATAATTCATATTCCAATTAATGACCTTGGCTACATGATGAAAAGTATTTAAAAAATCTAATGAATTGCTCTTTAGTCTTTTAACAAATGAACAACAGGTTTTTATTTTTGATTATAGATATACGGAACCTTAATGTGCTTGATCATCGAGCCCTTGATGAGATAACAAAGCTTGAGCTGGAGCGGCAGAAAGAGTCCCGTGCTAAGACAGCCCCTGGTCAGAGAGAACAGAGGAAAAACTGGAATGTACAATCAGTGGAGATTAAAACAACTCAGGGAGGAAAGAAAGTGAGAGCACCAGGTAGGAACTGTACAATTTGCCTTAATCCATTTTCTAAACAAGACAATTTTGTTATAGTGGCAATCGTTATACAGTCCACTCGCATTTTCTCGACTACTTTTAAGTCGATATCTTGACCAGGTTTTTTAAGTCCCAATTTTGTTCGTTCTTTATCTATAATAAAAATAAATGTTTATGTCGATCTTTTTATCTCGACAATTTCATTATGTCGACTAGAAAATCTAAGACCCAAGCTACTAGATTGCTATTTAATGTCACAGTTTATCTCGACTCGCGAAATTATCAGTGGCAATCGCGAGAGGTGTGAATAACATCACGCCGATCATCACTGGCTGCTAATTGGTGTCGCAAACTGATGCCGTTAACGAGTGTCGTTAATTACTTAACGCTGTTTGCTTCCATACCCAAGCTGAATAAACAAAAGTGTTTATGTAATTAAATGTAATTAGTGTCGTGTCAAAATATGAGCAATTCTGCAAGGTGTATAAATAGCGTTATGCTTTTTAAACCTACGTCAATTTTCATGACTCTCACGACTATTTGTAATTTTCACGTAGTGTAAAATTTCTGGTGCTCTAATACCGCAGAGTAACTCCTCTTTAGGTTAAGTGTGCCATAAAAGCCACAAAGCGACATGAAATATGAAAAAATGAGGCATTTACGGTCAGAAAATGAATACAACTCACATGGAGAAATAAATTGAAAATTTATATTACAAGAAAACAAATGGAAAAAACGAGTTTATTGTCATTTGTTTTAAAATTAACGATTTGAAGAAAAGAACCAACAAATAATCCCTTTTCTGAATGTTGATGTAAACAATAGACATACCCAAATAACACAGCTACTGTTATCTCGACAATCTGATATCTCGACTTAATTTGAAAAGTCCCGACGATATCGAGATAACGAGAGTCGACTGTACTTCATATTGTCCATTTTTTCTATATATAGAAACCCTGAGTGATCTGATTTATCATACTTTTAGTGCAAATCATATTTGCCCAGTTTATCTTGGAAAAAGATCTAACATAGAGAATAATTTGACACAAACATTATATATAATTATAGAAAAACTGTTACCTTTAAAAAGAGTAAACCTACTTTGATTTTTAAAGTTTAAAATTTCATTGCAACAATATTACACATCAATTTTATTAATTTATAAGATAAATGATATGCCCCACCATGATGTCATTGCATAATTTTAATGTTAAGGAAACAATTCATATTCAAATGATGCCGTTATAAATTTTTCTAATTGCTGTGCAACTTTTCATTTTGTTAAAAACCTTTTTAAAGTTATAAAGTTATATTTTACTTTACCAGATATCCTGACTGGTCGCTATGATGATGACTTTGAGTCTGATGAGGACAGTGATGAGATCCGGAGCAGCTGCAGTGAGAACAGTATAGATGCAGATCCAGTACCCAAGAAACCTCTTGTGAGTAACTAGCCAGACTTTGGATGTAACTCCCAGCATGCTGTTGTCTTCAAAAAGGTTTATTACACCTCCAGATATTGGAGTGATGTTAGGGTCCCATAGGTTGGTCCACTGTAGCTGAGACTTGTCCCTGCTTTTTCTCTGCTATTGTTTTTCAATTTTTCATGAAACTGATAAGGCTGATAAGTATGAAGCCTATTTGGGCATTTTATTGGCACATCATTATTGGCTTGATGGTCCTTTGTTATATTTAACTGTGGCCTAGCAGAATATGGGGTATCTGGGGTATTCATCAACTTTGATGAACATTTTTGTTAACCCATGCAAGCTAAGCAAATATTTATTCTTCTGGTAGCTGTCTGATTTGGATCTATTCTATTTTGTTGCTGATTTCTAGTAATATGTCTAGTTATCTGTGTATGAAGTTGCTGGCAAATATCAAGGGATTATCTGGGGTAATGAACAAAATGTTACATGTTGTTGCTTAATTGTAGTGTGTTTGTGAATAAGTACTTCCAGTCAATAGGATTTGTCAGCAATTAGTGCAGCTCCTAACTGATCAGGGGTTTAACAGGGTATTTGTTCAATGTAGAATATATTTCCAAACCATATCAACTTAAGAATATTACAGCATAATGAATAATTGTATATTTGCATTTTTCTTTTTAAACTAAATCCCCTTTTAATAAATTCATCTCTTTAAATGTGTAGGAATATTAGATATTTTTGTAAATCTTTATTTTTGAAAAAGTCATTTAAATACAACCAAAACATTATAGAGTTCATATAATATTAAATTAATGATTTAAAGCTTAGTATCCTCTTTATTGGCAGTCTCAGTATCTGTCTTTGTATTTCAGCGTAAGCCTCCCCCACCAAGAGAGAGTGATATGTTTAACAGTGATGACAGTATCAACAGTGAAGAGGAACAAATGATGGTGAGACAAATATCAGGCTCTTTAAACGTGCCAATTTTCAATTTTAAAATTAAGTAAGGGTTTGTATCTGGCCTGGCGAGAATACATGTAATCCCCATTTACTAAACTAGTTGAGTTGTTTCTTATGAAAAAACTTAAATAGCTTAAAGATCTTGTTTTAATACTTCTACTCTCTTAATAATGGACCCATTTATAAATTAAGTGTAAAAACTGAAACAAAATTTTAAGCTGTCTATTCTGACTCATTGTTAATGGTTATTGTAATTTCCACATCTTTGGTCTATTCTGTTTTTATGTTTTTTTTATGCATTTTTATTTACAAGCTGTAAACCCAATTCTTGACTCCAGGTTTCCCAGCAGATGTCTGCAGTGCTGGACCAGGACTCTGATTCGGACATTGAGGTGGATGCATCCAAGTTTTCCAAACAGAGTAGCTCTTCACCCAGGAAGGTACAGAGGCCACACAAAAATGGCCGCCACCATGCAGACTCAGATGATGATGGACCGTCAGAGAAATTGATGCTTAGCATGAGAGAGCTGCAGGTAAGTTTGACCATTGTAACCAGAAGTTTTATTAAAGTTTTCTGGCTTTCAATGGACAAGATCTGTATATTATTTTTAAAGACATATTAGTAGTTAAACTTTTCTAAGTACTTAATTTTGATCTGATTTATGAATTTAACATTTCCTGTCCCATTTATTATTGGTTAATTGCTATTGTTATTTCAATTACAGATGAATGTGATAGAAACAATGAGCTATTTTTACAGATACCATAATTATGTACACTAAAATCATATCTTTACTACAAATTTTACTTGTTCACCTACATGGGAATTCTTGTGGGTGTAAACCTTTCTTTTCATTTGTTAATTGGACCATGACATATAGTAGTGTATCACTGAGTATTCTATCACCTCAGTATTCTATCACATCAGATACCAAATGGCTTATTTTTGTATGATGAAGTACACTATTTTGCTAATTGGTTCTTTCTTTGTGTTTCAGAAATTGCGACAGAGTTTGGTGCAGAATGCTACCATTAAGGAAAGCCTTGCCAGGAGTGTCAGTTCTGTAAGTAGACCAGCAATGTTGATTAATCTATGCACATGTATATTTAAATACATGCATTGACATCAGAGATGTTAATTCATTTGAATGGTTTTGTTTAAGTTTCAGTGATATAGATTACTTTGAGTATATGTATACAATATGTATTGTCTTCAGTGATGTTGAACTACTGAAATCCTATATTAGTTTCTGTGATGTTGTTTTATCTTAAAACACATACAAGCTAAAATAATGTTGCTTAACTAATATGTGTATTGTGTTCAGTAACATTGCTTTATCTGAATACATGTATTTGATTCTGTAATCAGGATAAACCTTCAGTAATGTTACTTAACTTGCTGACCTTTAATTGATCAAGACTTGGCATAATGCATTAAACAATACATCAACCAGTTTCTGTTTGGAGCCTTGTCATCCGGTTATACAAGACTTTAAATATGTCTTAGTTATTAATAAAATCTAATTAACTATTATGTATATACTTTAATGTCTATGCATATATTATGAATTTAAAATGTTATTCTAATAATAAACTGGTTGTTGTGAATGGTTAGTTGAAGTAATTTCCTTTTTAAGGCTTTTTGTCATAACTTTATGTTGGGTTAAAATATGCATCTTTGGGTTGATTCTTACTTCCTATTCTGATAGGATTGTCATCATTGACTGATCTGGATCTGCTCAATGTGCTGCTATATCTTTCGCTCTTTGACCTTTCAACTTAACATTTGATAGCAGAAAGTTATAGAATTATGTTTATTTTAGAGAAGTAGTATATGTCATGAACAAACATACCAGGATAAGAGCTGACTGATGTGGAGAATAATAACAGGATGTTATTGGATAAATAAATTTATTCAATATATCAATTATTTATTTGATAATTAGCATGATTGATTTGGTAATTGAGTGGTTGATTTATTGGCTAGGATGATGAAGACATAAGTCAGCAGTCTCCTATCCCTGAAGTGGAGGAAGACATCACTACAGATGAAAGTACAGCCCTGTATGATGAGAGTCCCCAACACCGATTGAACCTCAACAAACCAGTGATAAAACCTGATGATACCATAGTACTAGAGTTTGCTGGAGGCCCTCCTCCAAATAAAAGTGAGTGGACTTTTATATTATTTACTAAGTTGCTTCATACCTTTTCCTGATTTTCCAACATTTTTAGCTCACATGAGCGCAATGTGCTCAAGGGGAGCTTTTGTGATACCGCTTTGTCCGTCATTCGTCGTCAACATTTTGCTTGTGAACTCGATAGAGGCCACAGTTTTTATCCAATCTTCATCAAACTTGGTCAGAATGTCAGTCTGCATGAAATCTTGGATGAGTTCATTATTGGGTCACCTGGGGTCAAAAAGTAGGTCGCTCAGTCAAATTTTAGGAAAAACTTGTGAACATACTAGAGACCACATTTTTAGCCCCATCTTCACCAAACTTGGTCAGAATGTTTGTCTGCATGAAATCTTGAATGAGTTCGTAATTGGGTCACGTGGTGTCAACAAGTAGGTCACTAGGTCAAATCTTAGAAAAAAGCTGGTGAACACACTAGAGGCCATATTTATAGGCTAATCTTCATCATCTTGGTCAGAATGTTTGTCTACATAAAATATTGGATGAGTTCGTTATTGGGTCACGTGGGGTCAAAAAGTATATCACAAGGTAAAATTTTAGAACTAGCTTGTGAACACACTAGAGACCACATTTATAGCCGAATCTTCACTAAACTTTGTCATATTGTTTGCCTGCATAACATTTTTAATGAGTTCGTAACGGGGTCACTTGAGGTCAAAAAGTAGGCCACTATATCACATCTTAGAAAAAGCTTGTGAACTCACTTGCGACCAAATTTATAGCCCAACCCTTACCAAACCAAGTCCGAATGTTTGTCTGCATAAAATCTTAAATGAATTTGTAACTGGGTCATTTGGGATCAAAAAGTAGGTCACTAGGTCAAATCTTAGAAAAAGCTTGTAAACACACTAGAGGCCATATTTATAGGCCAATCTTTATCAACTTGGTCAGAATGTTTGTCTACATGAAATATTGGATGAGTTCGTTGTTGGGTCACGTGGGGTCAAAAAAAGGTCACTAGGTAAAATTTTAGAAATAGCTTGTGAACACACTAGAGATGACAATTATAGCCCCAACTTCACCAAACTTGGTCAGAATATTTGTCTCCATGAAATCTTAGATGAGTTCGTAACTGGTTCACGTAATTTCAAAAAGTAGGTCACTAGGTCAAATCTTAGAAAAAAGCTTGTGAACACACTGGAGATCACATTTACAGCCCAATCTTCACCAAACTTGGTCAGAATGTTTGTCTGCATAAAATCTTGGATGAGTTCGTAACTGAGTCATGTGGGGTTAAAAGTAGGTCAGTAGGTCAAATCTTAGAATAAAAAGCTTGTGAGCACACTAGAAGCCACATTTATAGGCCAATCTTCATCAAACTTGATCAGAATGTTTGTCTGCATGAAATCTTGGATGAGTTCATTATTGGGTCACGTGGGGTCAAAAGGTAAGCCACTATGTCAAATCTTAGAAAAAGCTTGTTAACACACTAGAGGCCACATTTATAGGCCAAACTTCACCAAACTTGATCAGAATGTTTGTCTGCATGAAATCTTGGATGAGTTCAATATTGGGCCACGTGGGGTCAAAAAGTAGGTCACTAGGTTAAATCTTAGAAAAAGCTTGTGAACACACTAGAGGCCCAATTTTTGTCCCAATCTTCACCAAACATGATCAGAATGTTTGCCTGCATGAAATCTTGGATGAGTTCATGTTTGGGTCATGTGGGGTAAAAAAGTAGGTCACTATGTGAAATCTAAGCGAAAGCTTGTGAACACACTAGAGGCCACATTTTTGGCCCAATCTTCACTAAACTTGGCCAGCATGTTTGCCAGTATAAAATCTTACATATGTTTTGAAATGAGTCCTGTGGATTCAGTAGGTTACTTGGTAAAATTCTAGAAAATGTTATCAACCCAGTGGCCACACTAACGGTCCAGTCTTCACCAAAGATTTCTAAAGTAAATTACTCTTAATTACTTGATGCCAGATTTTACTAAAAGCCTGTGCTATCAGGTGAGTGATTAAGGCCCTCTTGTTTACATTGTTATGACTTACTATCTTTTTTCAAAAAGCATTTTACCATTTTCTGGTATAAATCAAAGACATAGCATTTCTTAGCCTATTTGAGCCTAAAATGTCTTAGCCCTCACCACTTGAGTCTGTGCAAGAACGTTCATTTGGAAGGGTCTTCCGGCTTGTCTGCAATGCACCAGTAGTTCTAGACAGACTTTTGTGCGAGGACTTCTTCCACTAGAAGGAGATTTTTCAAACATATATGACCATCATTGTAAATCCCAATCAATAATTACTCAACAGTTTCCTTCAAGAAATGCCTTTAAAAGAAAAGACAAAGAAAAATCATATGTTGCTTATATTCATTGCTTTCACTTTTTTCAGAGATAGAGAAGAATCTGAGTGCGGCACGCCGTAAGGATGCTGGTGATGGTGAATACACAGGTGCTTTGAGGAGGCCTGGTTCCAAGGAGTCCGTCAAATCTGGCAGTCGGTCACCCGCACCCAGATCATTAGGTAATGCGACATCTATGTCCATGATTATAAAACTTTAAATTTTAAGTCAGTCAGTTGCTTAAGATTTTTCTTAATCATAAGCTTACTGTTTTATCACCTATCTCCGTGGGTTCATGTTAGGGCACTTAACCTGATTATTTTCTTTGAAAATGCATTTTACCAGGCTAAAGGAGGATTTTTGAGTTGATATAAAATGTAAAAAAGTAATGAAGAATGAATAATATCCATGCTCCTACTACTCGAGAATCAATCAAAAGTGCTCCTGCAATGGTGTTATTTTGTGTTCTAATTCAACGCTACATTATGCTTTAATTGGGAAATAGATGTTAAGTCAGTGGGAGCTAATGCCAAGTATATCAGCGTTTTAAAATGCATTGTAATTTTGTTACAAATTTTATCACAGCAAGATGCATCTTTCTTGATGGAGTTAAACTTGTTGATAAGAGTACAATAATGATATATGCTTCAAGTATTTATGTTGGTAATCAGATGGACCCAGCAAGAAGGCCCGACCCCTGTCAGCTAACCGTCGCACCCCAGACGCTGTCAATACAGACACAGACAGAGAGGCCTCAGCTGTGCTAGCAGCTCTGAGAGCCGAGAATGAAAAAGCTGCCAAGTTTTCTAAAGATGACAAACAGGTAGGTAGCATTCTACCTCAAAATGACAAGTATATGTATATGTACTGTCTTATTTTTTGTTACTATGGAGGATCTGGGAGGAACTAATTATGCACCTAAGGGGCACTCATTATGTAGTTATAGAGTCATCTACATGTTACTTCTCTGACTGCATAAGCTCCCACTGCATGTTTTCAAGTCCCATTCATCTGAAGGACTGACTGTGGGACGGTCCAGCTGATTTGTCTGGGATCGCCTGCCACCAAAACAGCTACACTGACCGTAATTGGTCGCTGCAATTTAATTCATAATCATAACAATAAGCATAGATGCACCACTGGTAACCAGAAGATTATTTGCATAATGGCATACACTGGAATTTGGATTTGCACTTTAAGGTGACAGTTTACAAAAGATGTCAATGCAAATAAAGAAATAAAAGAAATAACAAAAACTTTTGTGCAGTAGTAATTTAATATTTTAATAGATGTTTAATTAATTTGCAGCCTTCAAAAAAGAAGCCATCATCAAGAGGTGATCATACAGGTTATGACAGATCTGAGATGCCTCCTCGGGCACACCAGATGAGGGTATCCAAGAGCCCACAGTCAGTCAGTGACACAGGTGTGTCAGACAGCACCAATCAGCCCCTAGTTCCACAAGACAAGATTGGACAGATAATGGAAAGGGTTCTCAGAATGACCCCTAAGTGAGTATCAAGTGCCCTTTTCCATTTGTTTGTTAACAAGCAATTCTTTAACTTAGTAACAATTGGTAGAGCGTTTGTTCCAGGTACTGGAGACCCGGTGTTTGATCCTGGACCACAACATACCAAAATTGTTAAAATGGCAGTGGTACCTGCTTGCAAATGCTTAAGTTAAAATAAGGGTAGGTCCACGACTGGTCGGCCTAGTGTCAGGATAACATGACTGGGTGTGGCATCATGCTATACACAGTGAAGATAATGCTATTTCTGCTTCTAGTGGACACTGTCTCCAGATAACTAAATTATGTTGGTCACACAATAAACCCAACAAACTTCTATTTTGTTTTTGGTTATAATGAAATGCAAATATTTCTATGGTTATTATAGCAGACTTAGCCGAAACAGCTGTGAAGTTCAGAAAGCTTTTAACAGTAGCTGGCTTTTTTTTCATCATGTTTTCACTAATGTTTAGTAATTTCTACATAAAAAGATTATAGTTAAATCATTCTTGTACATAAAAGATGTTAAGATATCATTTTATCAAGGGTCCATTGATTTTCAAACAATGCTATTTGTTTTTTTCTTGTGTTATTTTGAAACTTCTGTAACAAATTTAAATTTCTTTAACATGGTAATGATAATTAATTTTTGTTGTTGTTGTCGTCACATTGGAGAACATTGATATCGACATGATGACCATACAAAAAATAAACAATTTTTCAATTGCTGTGTGACTTTAAGGAAAAACAAATCATACCATATTAGCTACTACTGTTTTATAACAAACAATGTCAAATACATTATGTTTAAATGCTTAAAAAAGATGCGTTCACATTTTAGCTTCACTTCAGTAGATAGAGAAAGGTAACAATCCCATATAAAGGCAAACAAATGTTATTAACCTTTACATAGATCATTTAAGTTGTCTTCATATTATCTTTGTAATTTCTGTTCATGTTTTGTTGTTTGTTTTTGTTTTGTTAAGGCTTTTTTACTAAAGATTTTTTGTTTGAAATTATTAATATCTGTTGTGTATTAATTTCATTTTATATATACTCTTGGGAACAAATAAATGGTCCAAAAAGATATGTTTTTTTAAGTTGTTTTATATATGTATGTATTATTATTCTTAATATATTACAATTATAATGAATGATCAAATGAAATTAACACCTCAAGTTAATATTCAAATAAATGATGAGTCTAAGTAGACATAATCTTTCATGGTTTGCAATAATTTGCTTATTGTATGCATAAGCTTAAATTGTTGGTCATTTTAATGGCATTCTTTCATATAGTAAAACAGACACATACCAGACAAATGTTGAATCTGCATAGTCTCGTTATGAACAAGTAGAAATAAAAACGACAAAAGTAACCATTAATAACTCTTTTTATTAGCTTAAAAATTAATAAAGGGAATACATGTATAAGAAATAATTAAATAATTT
This sequence comes from Sinonovacula constricta, assembly GCA_007844125.1. Classification (NCBI taxonomy): domain Eukaryota; kingdom Metazoa; phylum Mollusca; class Bivalvia; order Cardiida; family Solecurtidae; genus Sinonovacula; species Sinonovacula constricta. The sequence goes on from CM017555.1 coordinate 91,270,448, forward strand.
TATTATTGACACAGCATGTATATGATGAATACCAATTCCTTATTCTTAGATGAAATGTATTCAATTGATGTTGATGGCCTGCATTTTTATTACTTTGTAATTTCTTTACTCATATTTTAGAATCTTGCCATATTATCCATTACCTGTTAACCATTAATGCTTGTACAGGTGGTAGGCAGAAGCATTCTCATATTTTAAGTCAAAGGTGGGGGAAAAACATCTTACCTACCTAAAAGGGAAATAACTCACAGTATTTGAAAAGTAAGAGTAATGTCCTTTCATTAGAGGGTTTACAATGCTATCCAGCTATTTCACAGTGTTGCCTATGTTGCAGACACCAAAGACGGTTAGTAAAGATGTTGGGAAGGATAGAACAGTCAGTAGTGGCAGACAGCTTGGATATACAGGAGAGCGTACAGCCTCCCCCACCATCCATACGGGCACGAAAGTCTGTCGACAGGCCAATGAAAGCCACCAGGCCTGCCTCTATACAGGTCAGCTTCCTGATATATCTATCATATTATCTCAGTCCTAACTGTTCTAGACTTTTTGGCATGCAGCCATTTGAGTTGCGGCTAAATAAATTGAGAATTAAGTCTGCTGTGTTGAAGGGTGAATATATAAGTTTATTGCAAAATTTTTCATTTCCGATTAGCAGCTTCAGTTAGGAAATTTTTGTTTGGCATCTTCACCATTTGCTGAAACCAAATTATTGTCTTCATAGATCACCTGTTATAACCAAGTTTATATTTTGTTTTTATGATGCTGGATCTGGGACGGCAAAACTATGTTACATTAATAATTTGCAGTGTGTCACATATTCAACCTTACCTTACCCGGAGGTAAGGAATTTACATATTCAGAACATGTACTCAATTCTTATTCTTCTTATCGATTTTACTTTATGTTTTTTTTTATAATTTTAGAGTCCCTCTGATGACAAAAGTGTGATTGATGTGACCCTGAAGATCACAAGTAACTGGGGTCACCCAATGCGCCTGGGCCTGACAGAGGTCCAGGTGTATGACAATAACCACAGTTTGATACCTGTCGCAGCCTCTGATGTCACTGTGAGAGGAGCTGAAGACCAAAAGGGAACCATTGACCTGATCTTCAATGGGAAATTTAAAGTAAGTATAGATAGTTTATTGTAAGCAAGAAAAGTTTAAGGTAAGCAAGAATCATTTAAGGTAAGCAAGTAGTCCATGGTAAGCAAGGATAGTCTAAGGTAAGCACAAATAGTTTGAGGTAAGCAAGGAGAGTTTAAGATAAGCACAAATAGTTTGGGGTAAGCAAGGAGAGTTTAAGGTAAGCAAGAATCATTTAGGGTAAGCAAGGATAGTCTAAGGTAAGCACAAATAGTTTAGGGTAAGCAAGGATAGTCTAAGTTAAGCACAAATAGTTAAGGGTAAGAAAGGATAGTCTAAGGTAAGCACAATAGTTCATGGTAAGCAAGGATAGTCTAAGGTAAGCACAAATAGTTTAGGGTAAGCAAGGATAGTCTAAGGTAAGCACAAATAGTTTAGGGTTAGCAAGGATAGTCTAAGGTAAGCACAAATAGTTTAGGGTAAACAAGGATAGTCTAAGGTAAGCACAAATAGTTTAGGGTAAGCAAGGATAGTCTAAGGTAAGCACAATAGTTCATGGTAAGCAAGGATAGTCTAAGGTAAGCACAAATAGTTTGGGGTAAGCAAGGAGAGTTTAAGGCAAGCACAAATAGTTTAGGGGTAGCAAGGATAGTCTAAGTTAAGCACAAATAGTTTAAGGTAAGCAAGGATAGTCTAAGGTAAGCACAAATAGTTTAGGGTAAGCAAGGATAGTCTAAGGTAAGCACAAATAGTTTAGGGTAAGCAAGGATAGTCTAAGGTAAGCACAAATAGTTTAGGGTAAGCAAGGATAGTCTAAGGTAAGCACAAATAGTTTAGGGTAAGCAAGGATAGTCTAAGGTAAGCACAATAGTTCATGGTAAGCAAGGATAGTCTAAGGTAAGCACAAATAGTTAGGGTAAGCAAGGATAGTCTAAGGTAAGCACAAATAGTTTAGGGTAAGCAAGGATAGTCTAAGGTAAGCACAAATAGTTTAGGGTAAGCAAGGATAGTCTAAGGTAAGCACAATAGTTCATGGTAAGCAAGGATAGTCTAAGGTAAGCACAAATAGTTTGGGGTAAGCAAGGAGAGTTTAAGGTAAGCACAAATAGTTTAGGGTAAGCAAGGATAGTCTAATGTAAGCAAGGATATTTAAAGGTAAGCAAGGATAGTCTAATGTAAACACAGATATTTAAAGGTAAGCAAGCATAGTCTAAGGTAAGCACAGATATTTAAAGGTAAGCAAGGATAGTCTAATGTAAACACAGTTATTTAAAGGTAAGCAAGGATAGTCTACGGTAAGCAAGGATAGTTTGCTTCTCCAGATAACAAATAGACTGTTGTTTGGATGTCAAGCCCCCTCAAAATGTCCACCTTTCTTCAGCTTTCTACAACACCACATAAATTAAACATTCATGTGTGAATAGTTCCATTTAAAAATACATAGCAGCAGTTATGAAAAAAAAGGCAAAGGATGATTTTTTACAGAACATTGAACTGATCTGCAGGCTTGGGAGATTTGTTACTGATTAAGGGAAAAAGGAAAAGTATAATTAAGTATTAATTATAAGGCTATCTCTTCTAAATTGGGAATGAGAACATTTATTGGTTAAATGTTGTATATTGATAATTGTTGATAAATACAATTTCCTTTCTATTCTGGTTGTTTAGGTATTGAAATTTGCACACTTTTAAGAAAATGAGATGCATAATAAATTATCTTTGCTGAACAGGCAAAAAAAAAAAAAAAAGGCATGACAGGCTAAAAGAAATACACGTTTTGGAATTTATTAATACCATCTTCATCATGGATATTATTATAACTATTTTAACACTTATATAATTATAACCATAAATGCAATGATTGCACTTAATTACAACCAGTTTAACTTTTATATTATCTATTTGAACTATCATTACACCTAATCAATATTAATATGCCACTATTACACTAATAGTATAACCCTCATTATACTAATATTGTTACATTATCCATCTTTACACCAACCAATATCATAATATTCATCATTACACCAACCAATATTATAATATCCACCATTATACCAACCAATATTATATTATCCATCATTACACCAACCAATAATGTAATATCCATCATTACACCAACCAATATTATAATAATCATTACACTTACAGATCCGGAGGTTGCGGGTTCAAACCCAAGACTTGATTAGTTGTTAGTAGTGGCTTCCCTCCTATCGCTCGGGGTTAAGGGGACAGCATTATGCCTGACTCTTTGGTGTCAGTACAATGGAACGGCCGGGTTCAGTCCCTGGGTACCTCATAAGTGCCCCTGTGCTATAATGATAGAAATGTTGCTGCACAGTATTGGCAAAAATCCCGGCAAAATCCATATCCAAATCAATACACTTACCAATATTATAATATCCATTATTACACCAAACAATATTAAAATAACCATCATTACACCAACCAATATTTTAATATCTATCATTACCCTAGCCAATATTATAATAACCATTATTACACCAAGCAATATTATAATAACCATCATTACATCAACCAATATTAAAATCTCCATCATTACACCAACCAATATTTCAATATCTATCATTACACCAGCCAATATTATAATAACCATCATTACACCAACAAATATTATAATAACCATCATTACACCAACCAATATTGAAGTAACCATCATTACACCAACTAATATTATAACAACCATCATTACACCAACCAATATTATAATAACCATCATTACACTTACTAATAATATAGTAACCATCATTGCACCAACCAATATTATAATACCCATCATTACACTTACCAATATTAACCATCATTACACCAACCAATATTATAATAACCATCATTGCACCAACCAATATTTTAAAAACCAGCATTACACCAACCAATATTATAAAATCCATCATTGCACCAACCAATATAATAATAACCATCATTGCACCAACCAATATTTTAAAAACCAGCATTACACCAACCAATATTATAATAATTATCATTGCACCCACCAATATTTTAAATAACCAGCATTACACCAACCAATATTATAATAACCATAATTACACTTATCAATAGTGTAATAACCATCATTACACCAACCAATATTATAATATTACAATAACCATCATCACACCAACCAATATTATAATGACCATCATCACACTTACCAATATTATAATAATCCATCATTACACCATCCAATATTATAATAACCATCATTGCACCAACCAATATTATAATAACCATAATTACACTTATCAATAGTGTAATAACCATCATTACACCAACCAATATTATAATATTACAATAACCATCATCACACCAACCAATATTATAATAATCCATCATTACACCAACCAATATTATAATATCATTACACCAACCAATATTATGATATCCCTCATTACACCAACCATTATTTTAATATCCATTGTTACACCAACGAATATTATAATATCCATCATTGCACTAACGTTATAATAATTACACTAATATTGTCACAACATTCTTTATGCTAAAATTATAATTACTATTACTACACTTATATTATGACAAGTATTATTACAATTATTTTATTACAACCATTTATTATTACATTTCTCATTATCTCGACTGCCAGACCAACAAGGAGCGTAACATGTGGAGCTGTCGCTACCACGCCAGGAGAGGGGTGGAGGTGTCATTCAGGGTAAAGAACCCCGGCACATCGGACAACTTCTCTGTGTCTCAGCTGAAGTTCTGGAACTTTAACAAGAGCATCAATGTAAGATATTTTCCCCTTAATCAGCTTTGCATACAAAGGCAAAGACAAATAGTGTAGATTCCTCCTAGGAGCTGTCTGATCTGGACCAGCAGCTTAGTCTTGAATGTCTAGTTATCACTGCTTAGAGTTGTAAGTTATTCGTTAATAAGAAATGTAATAATAAGTTGATTGTTCATAGCTTAGTGCTGTATGTTTGAAATTCTGACTTAAAGGTGATATTCAGCAGTTCAGATTTTTTTCTTTCAAAGATCCAAATAAATCAGTTGTTGACAGAAAAGATCTGGCAAAATGCTGATTTTTTTATGTCATACTTAGATGGGAAAGGTGAATCTCAATACATCACTAGTCATTACAAATAGGTATTTCCTATCTGAGCCATGCTGCACAGTTTATAATCATGCACTTTTTATAATCATTTGGATTATTTTAACGATTTCTACTGTCTTACAATTTAGACAGTGTTCAAAATCGTCTTTTCTTAGACAAACATGTAAGTTTAAATTGTTGTAGAAATTAAGTGGCAATTCACCCAATCCAGATTTATGTCTGTTTGATACCACCTTTAACTTATCTATGTATCTAAAGGAAATTTTGTCTCTACTGGTTAGACTAATTCTTTTGAAGAGATTTAAGTTCATAACTTTTGCCATTAGTTAGAAAGATAAATTTGAAATATTTACAAAAAGTCTGTTCCATTTTTTAGAAAAGAAAAATTATTTTACAAATGAAACTCTCCATACTTGTCTTTATTTCAGGATCTGGATGTTGGGGTGAAGGATGTACAGATCTTTATAGCTGGGGAACTGCTGTACTCGGGTATAGTGGAGAAGGGGTGCGGGAACCAGGTGTTTGATTATGGTCATGTGATCTCCCTCCAGCCCCCACCCCCAGCGGATGAGCACAAAACAGTTGTGGAGGTAGAGCAAACCTCACCAGAGGATAAACAGTTGCATGAAGCTTCAAGAAAGTCAGATTATCCTGTCCATGTAAATAATTCCATAAGAAAATCTATACCTTCTTCAAACAGTGTGGAAAAAAGACCTGCGAATGTGAGTAAACGAAGTGAAAGACGGTCAAAGAATGAGATTCGTATGTCTGAATCTAGAGAGAGCGCAGCATCATCAGTTAGTGAAAGTCGCAGCAGACCGCCTATATCACCTAGAGGTGAGAGGTCACCATCTCCTGCACCAAAGTTTCCAGCTAGCCTTCAATCTCCACGCAGTCTAAATAGTGCCAGTCACCGAAGTATCTCACCGTCACCGACAAGGGAGAAAAAGAAAACTTTCCGTAGTATCAGTATGTCATCTCAGTCATCAGCGTCCTCTGGTGGTGAGATGGTACAGGGGTCAGGAGCAGGCTCCAGTCTGTTGACACCAAGAGAATCAGACCATCCAGCCAGAAGTGAGACTCGAACCTTGACCCATCCAACTGTCAACAGTTCATCATATGCTAGTGTGGGCTCTGACAGTGAAAGTGAAGATAGAGGTAAGTAGATAACAGCCTGCTGCATTTATTAGCAAAAGAAAATGTAGATATTAACTTACAAACTTCTTGTGAAGGTCACAACACATTGTTTGAGCATGTTTGGATCTAGAAGTCTTGTCTAAGCCTAATTATGAGTAAAGTACTTTTTATAAGACTCAAAAGTCAGTATATGTGCATTTGTAGAGAATGGGTAGGTTAGCATAGTTTATGTACAGTTTGTATTTATCGTGGAGACTTTTAATTACAGCTCTAGACAGCTATTTTAGTTGTGTTTTTTTCATGTGAGATAAGTTTTAGAATCTGATTCTTATTACAAGGTGTAAATGTACGGTTGCTTGACATGTAATCAGCAAGCCTGTGGTTTAATCCTAGTGGCAGTAGTTCCGATTTTCCTGTTGATGAACATAACATTTATTTGACTTTTTTTACAATTGAATGAATAGTTTGATTGGAACTTTGTCCTAAACAGGGTGTTGATTTTTAAATCAGAAAAATCCATGTCCTGTAAAAAAAATAAATTATGCCTTGTTTTTACTTTTGTGTTAACAAACAGTTAAAATGTTGCATCATAAGCTTTTTTCGCAGGTATGCAAACACTGCATATAGTGTGTAAATTTGTTTTAAATATATATATAATACATTATGTTTAAGTAGTGGTATAGCTCCCTTGCTAGTGCTCAAGCAAATGTTATATGAAATGTTGATAACTGGTCAATCCAATGTCAGGATAATTTTACTGGGTGTGGTATCAGCACAGCATTCTATATGTATTAAAGGCAGCACTATATCTGCATCATGTGTACACCATCTCCAAAAAACTGAAATACTATTGGGGAGACTTGTGGGGGCAACCAGATGAACCAACCAACAAACATAACATACACCATTTTATACAACCAGCATAAGTGCACTTTACTCATAAGAATTTGTGCATTTGTTTGTGATAAGTTTAAATTTAAATAGATGCAGTAGAAAATGTCAGACTGTCAAAATAATAATAGGAGCTGAAGTTGCATATAAATTACAGAACTGTCCATGGTACGATGGTGTTAGATGTTGCCATAGTTGGTTGTGGTCTTCCTTAGCTGAGCTGTAAGAGTGTAAATAAAACAACTGAGTAGTATAGGATTAATAATGAAAGCTTCAGTAAAAAGCATATATATTTAGCATGGAAAAAGTTTGTATGTATAATTAGCCTTGCTGTTCATCTTACTGCTAAACAATAACAAATTGGCTTGTATCATCAATTACAAGACAATGAGTTAAATTGAAGTGAAAAATTTTGCAAAATGAAAATTTACATAAATAATTAGAAAAACAAAGTAGAACACCCATAGGTTTTTGTGTGTGTATAGTTGTTTCAAAGTTTGGCCTGGTTAATATGATCTTAGACAGTTTTAATTATAATAATTTAAAGTACATGCCAGTTGTATAATTATTTTTGTTTTAGAGTTAGGCTGAAATATAACCTAAAATCAACTCTTTTTTTTATTTAAGAAAATCCTTAAATGTTTATCTGTTACATTTTCTAAAATCCAATTGTTTTTATAGCTGGCAAGTACATGTATATAACAGGTGTTTTGCCTTAACCCCCTGCCCCCCCACTTGCACTCCACCCGAGTTTTACCAGTGAGACTTAATGACATGTGTGTGAAAATGTTTTCCATCTGATTTATTTATAACCCTTATCATGCCATGCTGTAATTAATAATAAGCAATTCCAAACCTTAGTTATCTGCTTTCAGTTTGATGCAGTGGTTATAAGACATATTGCTAGTCGTAGCAAATAGACTAGATCCTGATTAGAAAGCTCCCAGCAAACGCTAGCTGATCTAGATTCTCATTGTTAGTATTAACCTGAACAGTTCATGCTTAGCAGGTTAAATGTTAATAAAAATTATTGGATCAAAGCTTCTATTAAACATACTCTGAATCCCTTTTTAATAATGTTTGTTACTCAGAAAAGAAGACCAGAGTATATAGGACACATGCTGAAGTAATAACAGGTGTTTTGAATCTGATGTATTGAGTTGCACATAACTTTGTTCCATAGATTTGATGCACCTCTTAGGAATGAAGGTTATCTCCATTGTCAAGTAAAATGAAATAGCACTATGACAATGCTATGCAAAAATACTTTTATAAGAAAATTCTGACGTAGTTAAAGGGGCTTGAACACAGTTAATTAGAACTTTTCACTCAATACAAATGTACATTTTTTATTTTGGGCAATTAAAAACCATAATCCATCTAGCTATTTAACAACAATAGGCTGGGGCGGAGCTAGGATTTTACCTAAGAGGCGGTATTACTCTTCCTGAAAATTTATGCAGAAGGATTATAATTGTAATTATTACATTTTACACCCCATATTTGCCACTTATGATATATAAAAGACAAAAATTAAATCCTTTGAAAGTAGAAATTAAGGATCCAAGACTGATTTTATATACATGTACACATTTGGTATGGGGGATGGGGGCAAGCTCCCCAATGGAGACTTTTGATTTCTGAATGCTTGAGGTAAGCTATGTTGTGTTTCAGGACCAAAACTGATATTAATCTACCAGCTGTTCTTAGCTCACCAGGCCTCAAGATGCATTGTGTGTGAGGATTTGCTAAACAAGAAACCTATGATCATTAGATGCCAAAGGCATGCTCGTATACACAGTTAGTCCTGTAATTAGATTTTAAATTATAAAGCCAGGGTCTTCAGTTGAGAGATCATTGCCATCATGATCTTCTTGTTTTAAATTGCATTTGTTTGATATTTATATATGTTCCTGTAACTTTATGGAGGTGCTCAAACTGTGTCCCTGTCCCCTAAATCTGCTACTGATAACTTCAACAAATATTGCAGATCTTGATCAGACAGCTTCCCAATAGAGTAATAGCTACAATATTTAGAGCTTAAGTATTCTTTCTGAAAAAAAAAGGTGTGCTGCTTTTAATTTGTGAATACGTGGGGGCTGAAAGTTGATGCCATTCATTGGTATATCTAGTGACATTATTCTGTAGCTTTGTATACTTGTACTTTTGTTCTGGCTGCCTTGTCAAACAGTCTTTTGTGATCTGAGATTAATAAATTAGTTGAAATGGTATGCTACACTGCATTTTTCTCAAAATTTTAATATAAATGTACATACAAAATGCTAATAACTGAATGGGTTTTCATTTATTGAAATCTGAATATCTTTCGTCTATGCTATCAGTATTGCAAAAGTGAAAGCTACATGCAAAACTATATCATTTTCTCCCATAAATCAAAAATGCATATTGTTATAAAGTCATTATTGAAGTTAAATACACATGCATGGCTGATATTTGCCAACCTTTGAGAGTTTGTAGCTATATGTTGACATGTTTTATATTTGATCAATCAACCATTTGACTTGCTCCATTTTCTTTGACAATAGAATTATAGTCAATGTCTTCTTCTTTTTGTGAAAGGTCTTTTGTTGTATTTCCCTATCTGTGATACTAAATGTTAGTAGATAAAAGCCAGTGCAAATCAACAATTAGCCTTCAGTAAACTGAAATAAACACTCATACTGTCAAGGTAGTAACAACCAAGAAGTTCAATCCTTTCGTTCATGATTTTGCCATTTTATGCCTTTACATAGTATTCAGAATTATTACTATTTATCTTTGTAGAATCTGTATCAGTATGGGTTTATTTGTGGACAGGTTTAGTCTATGATCTCTTAATATATGTTGAACATACATGTATTATAAACATATCTTAAACTGTTGCAAAGAAATCAACAAAATAAGAAGAAGTTTCCAAGGCATATACATGTACTATGAATAAAAGGATTAAATCAATTCTGTGTTAGCCCATTAATATATTAACATTGTTAATATCATTAAGATAATGTAAATGTAGTCCAGAAGGGAGTGCATTGACCCCTGATGCAGGTGGCTGGCTGGAGACAGAACAGGGTCTGTTTTAGTAATGCAGTGCTTTTTCTTCCTTCTGCTGGCAACATTTCTATACACCCTTAAATTGTGAAATATAATGTCAACCAAAGTATTGTCAATTTTTGTTAAGTCCTTATTTGGTATCTTCCTAAAATTATTTCTGAACATCATATACCACACATTTTTATATAATGTAATATTACACACCAAGAGTGGGGAATCTGGTAACTGAAATACTGTTGATGGGACGATGAACCTAATAAACAAACAAGCAAACAAAAAATCTAAAAAATTGGACGTTTATAATGATGTGTGGGATGTGATGCTTTACTTTTTGCATAGATGCAGGACATTAATAAGCAACATTTTACAGGATCTTCCCAAAAACAATAATTTGTTTTTTTGAGAGAAAAATGGTCTAAACTGTAGTCCTATCTGACATTTTTACAAATGTCTCTGTTTCTGCTGAAATCCCCATCATTCTTATTTATAGATTTGAAAAGAAACAACATATATTGTGACTTATCACATGATTTGTGCTGACTTACAATTGAGATATAGTTTCCAATCGTATTTTATGTGACTAAAGTGTGAGTTTGCAGAATGTAACACTAAATTCCACTACTAAACAGGGTGAAATATTGTTGGATTTATATCATAGGTAAAAAACTAGCAGATACCACCTTCAATATGCTCTGGTTTTCCTGGTTGATTATAATGCTTAGTAACATCAGTAGTTTTGAACACAATTTGTCATAAATGGTCTTATTTTTTAAAGAGACTAGTCTTTATTGATGCATGTTTTTTGTGTCTTAATTCCACTTCATTCCATTAAGACATATTTTTATATTAAATCATTTAACCAGATGCCGATAGTTTAGAGACATTTTGTTTAGGTAGGCGGCACACAAACTTAATGGATGTTTCCATTATGGAGCATTGAGCATTATGCATCAACAAGAAACTATACTGTGTTTGTAATTGCAAGTACATAATAATCCTAGAATACATCAAGGGTGTTCTTTATCTTGCAAATAACTCAATTATAGATGAGCTATTTATTTTACCAGTGTGCTTAAAATTTGAATGCACTATAGAAACATTAGTGTGGCAGATTGACGTAGTATGATAGACATGTATACCAACTTCCCTTATATTCAATAGTTATTTTGTTAAACAAAGTTACTAATTGAGCGGCTGGTGTTTACTTAATGCTGTAAGAACCACATGTCTATCTATTGGGCCAGCATGATCAGAAAATGATTATGTGTTTAACCTGTAGCTTTCTTTAAACAGATTTATTTGGCTTGGGCAAAAAAGTGTTGATCTAGATCAGATGTCTGATCATGATCTGTTCCATGGCTGCTGACTCTCTAGCAATATGTCTAGGCTCCATTGCATGTTAATGTTAGAAGATGACGAAGAATTAGTCAAGGCTGTTTACAAATGTAGCAAGCTTAAGGTTAATCCTTATTCTGCTGCATTTGAATTTTTTGTAAGAAGCCTATCTTGATTATTAGTTATTCTGTAACAACAATATGCACAGATTGTTTGTAATATTTCCAGTGACTTGGAAGACAATAGTGCAGATCCTGTTTAAACAGCTCTCACTTGAAGCTGGCTCATGTAAATCTACACTATTTGCTTTGGCAAAGTCAATTTATGCTTAGCAGGTAAAGAGTTGATTTCAAGTTAGTTTCAAGTTGCATTTAGAAAGCTTACTATTGAGTTTTTCCCAATAATAGCCCCATTCTAACCTGCCTCTTAACAGATATTCTTTCTTTGAGAGGTTTTAATGCATTAAATATTGTCCCTCACTTCGAATGGCTGCTATAATAATGTTATGCATGGTTTTATTTTTCCGCCTTCTCTTCATGCCTTTTGTCTGATTTAGAGAGGTAAGGAAGGGCTGAAATTGGGTAATGAAAGCAGTGAAAATCAACGAAGCAATCAAGTGAAATATTCCCTGGCAGACATGAGAACTGGGTGCATGACAGAGTTGGTTCACAAGAGTTAGATAGTTGCCCTTTAAAAGCCTGTAGTCTGGGTGGGTAGGGAGAGTGGACAAGAATGATAAGATAAAAAAAGTTATTAGTGCTTGTTTGTTGTCCACCATTTAAAGGCATTCAATTGTTCAAGTGTTCAGGTATATGCATGTTTGGAGAGTTTGTTTATGTGGAATACCATCAAATTGCTGAAAGCACCATGTTCTGATATAATACATCGTTCACAACATGGAGACCAGGGTCTTTTAGTTGGTTTGTTTGGAATTTTTAATCCGTACTTCAAGTAAAAGTGAGAGGAAAGATGTTTTTAACTTACCTTGGACTTAAATGGAGTTAAGATTGAATTTTCTTCCAAAGGCAGTGAGGATTAAGTGATGTCAAGGATATTTTTGTTTTATTTTGATTCTAAATAAGATACATGGAAGTATGAAAAAATATTAATAAACAACAAGATAAATATCACATATATGATGATGTTCTTGAGTTGAAATGTTTTAAATGTGTGTAGGAAGTTTAAAAATATTTTGGAAATTTTATAGAATTTCATTTAAATAAGGGAATATGATTTACAGATATGAAATTTTGAATAAGTAGTTTTCTAATATATTTATTTTAACTGGATTATTTATTGAAGCTGTTGTGAAGGTTTAAGTTAATATAAGTTTATATGCCAGATTTTCATTTGGAGTAAATTGCAGTAGATAATGAGCAAAATTATATATTTATTGTTGATTATCATCTGGATTAAACTGTTGTCAAGTGAAAATATTCATTTGAAATTGTTCTCTATGGCAGTATAATGCAAGATATCTTCTTTGAATATAAATATTGAATGATAGATATTCAGTATGTGGTATGTTGGTCATGGATTTATGGGAAAGTGCAATCAATCCAAGGTGGCTTATTTACCCATTATAATAGCTTTTCATTAATTGTTTACAGTAAATATTGACCATGGCAGCATTATAATTGTGCAAATCATAAGTATACGGAAAATCAATAAATTATTCAACATTAGTTGTGAAGGCATATTAGGTTTTAGTTAAGACTATAGTTATGCTGATATCATGGAAAAACCATTTTGGTTTCTACATCATAGAAGTCTTAATTTGTAATTGGATAATTTGCTAGTTATAACTTTGTGCCCCAATTTCTTGATTTCCCTATATCACCTACCTCTTCTTCATAATTTATGTCAGAGCTTGATGTCTAAGATTTGTCAGCCAGTAGTCATGAGTTTAATCTGTATGCACAGCATGGATTTTCACAATGAATCGCATCTTTCTCTTCTGGACATAGGTTACTTAAACAGATATGAACTGGATATTCAAGTAAGCATATACAACTGATCTTAATTTGATGCTTTCAATGTAAATACCATACTTATGAATTATTAAAAATCTGTGACCAACATAAATGCTATTGAACTTTTCAACTTTATAGATAGAAATGAAATGGACAAATGTTATAGATTGTATGAAAGCCTGGTTTTAATCTGGATTTAAAATGAGGCTGCATTGCTTGAGGATATGTTTTGATGAATATTAATAGAAAGATAAAAATGAGTCAACATAATTGAAGTATTTGACATATTGATAAAGTATTCTTTGAAATCTGTGAAAAGTTTTTTTAAGGCCTGTCACTTGACTGCTGATGATCTTGGAATAATGCAACTTTCAAATGTGCAGTTTGAATTAGTTTGTAAAAAGGTTATAAAAGTGTGTTTGGCATCTATTGCAATTCAGTGTAGTGAAATAAGTGCTGCTGACACAGACAGTTAATGTGCTATATAAACCATCAGGGGAGTTAAATAAGTTGTTGTGCTGTTGAACTTAGCAGGCATTTATGTGATATACTATGAAATAAATTCTAAGTTATGTACTTTAGCTGTAATATGACGTACTGTAAAATGATTAGCTGTAATTTGATGTGCTATGAAATGGATTACATCTTAAACACGTCAGCTGTAGTATGATGCGCTATGAAATGGATGATAAGTTACATACTTCAGCTGTGATATGATGTGCTTTGAAATGAATAGCTGTACCTTGATGTGCTATGAAATAAATAGCTGTACTTTGATGTGCTATGAAATAAATAGCTGTACTTTGATGTGCTATGAAATGGATTATAAGTTACATACTTCAGCTGTAGTATGATATACTTTGAAAGGGATTATAAGCTTAATTCTTCACCTGTAAGAATACATACAAAAGGAAGATATTGTACAAAAAAAAGGATTATTGGTGTTCAATGTTTTCTGAATGCTGCGAAAAATGAAGTAAATTAGCAGTGACATATGGATGATTCATGCAATTCTTACAGTTTAAGAGATAAAAATCTACAGGATGCCTTAACATGAAAATTTGAAAAACTCTAAATGCATAAAAATGGACTGCTGACAGATGATCAAATTATTAAAAAGAACAATTATTTGACCACAATTATGTGCCAGATATGTCAGAGCCTTAATTTCTGCTGGGCTTTGACCTCATGTGTCAAATTGTCATGAAACAGCTAAAAACAATATGAAATTTACATATATGGAAAAATGCCATATTTATATATATATATATAACTAATACCAAATAAACATGAATTCATTGTGAATTTACATGTGAAAAATGCCAGATTCACCTATCTGAACGATGATACAGTTAGATGCTTGAGCATTGCATAATGAGTTTTTCAACATCCGTGTCCCACGTTGGAGCTACAACGGGTTACTCATCCAATCAGGGTGTGTGGTCCAGAGTCCAGCTTCAGAAACCTCGAGCGCCCTTTAACAAACGGCGAAAACGCTGGTACCAGAGCTTTGGAGGTGATCCTTCATTCTATCAGATCTCAGAAAAAGATGAGGAAGAGGAGACTAGCTTCATTGGTCAAAACTCCAATCTGTTTCCACCTAGGACTGGATCTTCCATTAGAAAATTAAAGTCTTCCAACCTTTCTAGAGAGTCCAGTGGTCAGAATAGGAGAAAAAATGTGACACAAGAAAACAATGCTGTAAATGAAACAGTCCATGGGGAAAAGTTGACAAGAAAAAAATCAAGTGAATTGAAACTCCAAAGAAAAAAATCACTTTCAGAGATAAAAGTTTCTAGGCAAAATTCAATTCCTGAAATATTTGTGTCAGCCGAGTATGATAGTCAAGAAGGGTCTGGTACTAATTCAAATTATAAAAATGAAGACACAACCAATGCAAGGATGAAAAAATTAGGTTTACAGGAAACCTGTAAAGATTTGTTGATGCCCCCAAATATACGGACTGAATCACCAATACACAGAATGACTATAAGTGCATCGAAGTCATCAAAGACTAAAAATAATGACAGTAGTAACAAATTGCATCGCTATCTACAAGCCCCAAAATATACACATATACGAGTACCACGACCTAGTGTTCTAGTGACACATGTCTCCCAAGAGTCTTGGGATTCCACTTTAGCATTTCCTGCAGTTTTTGAACACCATAAACCTGTGCAAAATGGCAATTCAAGGAAACCAATAAAAATCAGTCTTTCCCCTGTTGTTAACAACATACAAATCTCACAGCGTAAAAGTTGGAATTTTCGATCTAAGAATGAGCCATTTCAAATTCAGTCTGAATCACCATCCAATGCTTCCAATGTCAGTGGCAGGAGTTTACAGAATGCTATACAGGAAGGTAGTGTGAGTCCCAATGTGAGGGGGTTAGACACTTCTCTGGAGGCAATCCGAGCCAAGACATTGAAGCGATTGTGCAGGGACATGCATTCCGATTCATATTCTTTCAAGGTGACCAAAACAGCACACACTCGTGTGATAGCTGGTGTTAATATCAATCAATCAGTGGGTAAAAGAAAGAAATGGATTCTCCCAGATTATTGGCCTTCACAGGAGCAGGATAACACAGGTAATTAATGGTCTTGGTTCAAAATTTGTTAACAAGGTATACCGGTAGACTTTGCACAGTTAATATCATTAGTTTTGTATGATTCGCACTCATACTTAAACACAACAACAAAACAGTTAGCAATCATCCTTAACAGTAACAATGCTGAAATTGGCAAACTCATTATTGCTGAGTTTTGTATCTATGTGTTACATTTCAGGAAAAAGCAGCAGACTTGAAAGAGTTTGGCTATTTCTAGTGTGAAAAAAAAATTCCACATATTTCCATATCAGGTGTGAAAAGATAGACAGTCACATAGTTCAAATTCTGTACAAAATCATCAAATGTTCACAATAGTATGTCAATCCAGTTAAACTAGATATAAATGTGATATAAAAGGAAACACAAAATAAGTGCCGAAAAATCAGCAGCCTGTGAAACATGGTACATGTTATGTAACCAGCACATGTCAGAAGAGATCATCTCTCCCAGTCTTGGTCATCAACCCTTAACCTTTGTGTATCATATGACCACTACAAAGATCACAGATTTGTATATTGTGACAGGGTGTCAGTTTATCTTACACAAATCATTTGTACGACAGTTTATCTATGCGGGTTTTCATTGTCCTTAAAATATGACTACTTTTCTGAAGCCAGAAATGCCTCAGAGCTTGCAGCACTTTCATTAAGGAGTAGGTAAAATTTGTGTTAAATACCTTGCTAGAGACCACGATACAAACAGTGCTGATCTTGATCTTTCCAATTAGCCTAACACAGATATGTTTGCTCTAAGCTATCCTAGAATTAAGAAAAATGCATGAAAGGGTCACAAATAAATCTTTTATGATCATTGGTTATTTATAAATGTTCTCTTCCTTGGTTCAGTCGATACAGAAATGTTATAATACATTTCCATTGTCATTGTTATCAAAAAGGAGCTTAATACATATAGTAACATTTTGTGTACAAAAACATATACATGTCATGACATTCATTTATGCATTGGAACTGAAACCTGAAATGAATTATACACATTTTTTTTTAATAACCCTTTTACAGTCCAATCAAGGATTGCTTAAGATGAAACAGTGCAGGAGATTATTGATTTTTTTTCCCATTAATGTCTGGTTGATTTATGGTGTACATTAGGCATACAGAGGAAGGTTGTTTATTTTGAATTATTTTGAACTTGTGTGCTGACCTTTTAATTATGATATAAGCTGGAATTTCTTAATAAGAATATATGACAAAGTCCTATGAGCATTGCAACATATATCAAACTCTGAAAAGGCACAGGACAAAGGTATTTCACATGCAAGCCAAGTGAAAAGTAGGAACAGATTTCTTTGACTCATTTAACTAAAAGAGCAAACCTGACAGTTACTGCCTTGGAACGGTCAGTTGGCAATAAGTTATCTTTGTTGATATCTTGCCATTTTGTGAACTTAAGATATGGAAGACTTAAATAAATGTATTTTTTCTTTTTGGAGCAAAGAGAGAAATTTAAATTTAATTTAAATTTTACATTAATTATTATAAGCATTTGTTACAAGATCTTGCATAATAAGCATTGGTTTTACAACCAGTTACAGTATCTTGTCATGTTTTTGTCATTTTCATTTTGGTCAATTTATTTTTTGTGTAGTTTGTGTAGAATTAGCTGCATGCCAAAACATATGGCTAAAGAAATGGCTGCAAAAGGTGCAGATCCTGACAAGAAAGCTTCCAGTCAAAATTGTGCTAGTGTTAAAAATAGTCACAGTGCTGTAAGAGGTCAGTTCTTTCCAGCAATTTGTTCTTTAATTATCATCTAATCAGCAGTCATGTCTTATCTGCAACCAGTGGCCAGCTTGAATCATTCTTGAATCCTAATAAGCGACCAATCAGCATATGTCAGTCGTCAGTTGCGTCATGCAATGAATGTGTGACCATTAATACCCTGCTCCCCACCCACTTGTCATTATTATCACATTTAACTGTCCTGATCTCCCAATCAAGAAAGATCCCTATAGTTATCATCCAATATTCTACACAGCAAATATGGTAGTGAAACGTTTAGCAGAAGTGTTAATTTATGAGTTATAATTTAGACATAGATTGACACAACCAAATTTACTTTAATCCAAGTACATGAAATTGCTGCAATTTCGAGTTTTGTTGATAAAAACTTTGTTTAAATGATGTTTACAATTATTTACTTTGTTGAATAACACACTACATGCTGTATTTATTAAAGAATAATTAAAAACTTGCACCATCCTGAATATGGCTATCTGAATGTGTGTACACTTTTCTGGCAATTTGTGGAACTACAATTGGACTAAGATTTTGGTACACTTAGTACAAATTTGATGTGAATAATTGAAAATGTTATGATATGTACTGTAAGTGACCTAACTACTAATAATGGAGCAATAGTTTCTTTGATTTAGTGAGACTCTCGATATTCTAAATCATAGTTGACATTTCTATGTTGCACGCTGTAGTATAAAATATCTATTAGAACATTACTTCTAAGATCTCTTAAACGCACATACTGACAACAGTAGGCAAACAATCAATTACATAATATCCTGTGTTGAGCAGCCAACTTGTCTTAAGCAACCAAGTTTAGGCTGTCCCCAGGGTGGCAGCTTATTACAGGTCTGAAAACAAGTAAAATAGGATCAACCCCATTTGCACTGGACCATTGGACATTCACCTTTAGTGTGGTTAGAGTTAAAGACATTTTTGTATTCACTGCATACAGAGTTTGCACAGGAAGTTGCCAACCTAACAGTTTAAGATTATTCCTCTTTCCATCGAGACAAAAAGTAGTTCTACCATTTTCCATAATTCAATGAAAACGAAATGCAGAGTAACACAGTTAAAATCCTGTAGCAGAAAGCATTGATCACATGTTTTTATTAATATGTTCTGCCTGTTTAAACTAGGTGCAGTTTTGGTACTAAATTGAATGCAATATGAAATAAGAATTTATAAATAAAGTCGCATCTGAGCACCGTTACTCCTAGGGATAATACACGTACCTGTATAGTATCAGATGTGAGGTGGTGTAACTGTCCCAGGGGGATAGTGACCTATTCTCCCATGGCATAGTGGGTCATGCGGACTTGGTTCTCAGCTCTTACTGTATTCTTATGTCTACTATCATGAAAGTGGTGTTTCATACTTAAAGAAGCTGTGGCTCATCTAACACAAAACTTGTATACAGAATCTTACCTCCACCCAGCATTATTGTTGTCTCAAAATGTAACTACTCACACAACATGTATA
Organism: Sinonovacula constricta; assembly: GCA_007844125.1. Taxonomy (NCBI): domain Eukaryota; kingdom Metazoa; phylum Mollusca; class Bivalvia; order Cardiida; family Solecurtidae; genus Sinonovacula; species Sinonovacula constricta. The sequence goes on from CM017555.1 coordinate 91,289,872, forward strand.
CAGAATCTTACCTCCACCCAGCATTATTGTTGTCTCAAAATGTAACTACTCACACAACTTGTATACAGAATCTTACCTCCACCCAGCATTATTGTTGTCTCAAAATGTAACTACTCACACAACTTGTATACAGAATCTTACCTCCACCCAGCATTATTGTTGTCTCAAAATGTAACTACTCACACAACATGTATACAGAATCTTACCTCCACCCAGCATTATTGTTGTCTCAAAATGTAACTACTCACACAACATGTATACAGAATCTTACCTCCACCCAGCATTATTGTTGTCTCAAAATGTAACTACTCACACAACATGTATACAGAATCTTACCTCCACCCAGCATTATTGTTGTCTCAAAATGTAACTACTCACACAACATGTATACAGAATCTTACCTCCACCCAGCATTATTGTTGTCTCAAAATGTAACTACTCACACAACATGTATACAGAATCTTACCTCCACCCAGCATTATTGTTGTCTCAAAATGTAACTACTCACACAACTTGTATACAGAATCTTACCTCCACCTAGCATTATTGTTGTCTCAAAATGTAACTACTCACACAACATGTATACAGAATCTTACCTCCACCCAGCATTATTGTTGTCTCAAAATGTAACTACTCACACAACTTGTATACAGAATCTTACCTCCACCTAGCATTATTGTTGTCTCAAAATGTAACTACTCACACAACTTGTATACAGAATCTTATCTCCACCCAGCATTATTGTTGTCTCAAAATGTAACTACTCACACAACTTGTATACAGAATCTTACCTCCACCCAGCATTATTGTTGTCTCAAAATGTAACTACTCACACAACTTGTATACAGAATCTTACCTCCACCCAGCATTATTGTTGTCTCAAAATGTAACTACTCACACAACTTGTATACAGAATCTTACCTCCACCCAGCATTATTGTTGTCTCAAAATATAACTACTCACACAACTTATATACAGAATCTTACCTCCACCCAGCATTATTGTTGTCTCAAAATGTAACTACTCACACAACATGTATACAAAATCTTACCTCCACCCAGCATTATTGTTGTCTCAAAATGTAACTACTCACACAACTTGTATACAGAATCTTACCTCCACCTAGCATTATTGTTGTCTCACTCAAAATGTAACTACTCACACAACATGTATACAGAATCTTACCTCCACCCAGCATTATTGTTGTCTCAAAATGTAACTACTCACACAACATGTATACAGAATCTTACCTCCACCCAGCATTATTGTTGTCTCAAAATGTAACTACTCACACAACATGTATACAGAATCTTACCTCCACCCAGCATTATTGTTGTCTCAAAATGTAACTACTCACACAACATGTATACAGAATCTAACCTCCACCCAGCATTATTGTTGTCTCAAAATGTAACTACTCACACAACATGTATACAGAATCTTACCTCCACCCAGCATTATTGTTGTCTCAAAATGTAACTACTCACACAACTTGTATACAGAATCTTACCTCCACCCAGCATTATTGTTGTCTCAAAATGTAACTACTCACACAACATGTATACAGAATCTTACCTCCACCCAGCATTATTGTTGTCTCAAAATGTAACTACTCACACAACTTGTATACAGAATCTTACCTCCACCCAGCATTATTGTTGTCTCAAAATGTAACTACTCACACAACATGTATACAGAATCTTACCTCCACCCAGCATTATTGTTGTCTCAAATGTAACTACTCACACAACTTGTATACAGAATCTTACCTCCACCCAGCATTATTGTTGTCTCAAAATGTAACTACTCACACAACATGTATACAGAATCTTACCTCCACCCAGCATTATTGTTGTCTCAAAATGTAACTACTCACACAACATGTATACAGAATCTTACCTCCACCCAGCATTATTGTTGTCTCAAAATGTAACTACTCACACAACATGTATACAAAATCTTACCTCCACCTAGCATTATTGTTGTCTCAAAATGTAACTACTCACACAACATGTATACAGAATCTTACCTCCACCTAGCATTATTGTTGTCTCAAAATGTAACTACTCACACAACATGTATACAGAATCTTACCTCCACCTAGCATTATTGTTGTCTCAAAATGTAACTACTCACACAACTTGTATACAGAATCTTACCTCCACCCAGCATTATTGTTGTCTCAAAATGTAACTACTCACACAACATGTATACAGAATCTTACCTCCACCCAGCATTATTGTTGTCTCAAAATGTAACTACTCACACAACTTGTATACAGAATCTTACCTCCACCCAGCATTATTGTTGTCTCAAAATGTAACTACTCACACAACATGTATACAGAATCTTACCTCTACCCAGCATTATTGTTGTCTCAAAATGTAACTACTCACACAACATGTATACAAAATCTTACCTCCACCTAGCATTATTGTTGTCTCAAAATGTAACTACTCACACAACATGTATACAAAATCTAACCTCCACCCAGCATTATTGTTGTCTCAAAATGTAACTACTCACACAACATGTATACAGAATCTTACCTCCACCCAGCATTATTGTTGTCTCAAAATGTAACTACTCACACAACATGTATACAGAATCTTACCTCTACCCAGCATTATTGTTGTCTCAAAATGTAACTACTCACACAACATGTATACAGAATCTTACCTCCACCCAGCATTATTGTTGTCTCAAAATGTAACTACTCACACAACATGTATACAGAATCTTACCTCCACCCAGCATTATTGTTGTCTCAAAATGTAACTACTCACACAACTTGTATACAGAATCTTACCTCTACCCAGCAATATTGTTGTCTCAAAATGTAACTACTCACACAACATGTATACAGAATCTTACCTCCACCCAGCATTATTGTTGTCTCAAAATGTAACTACTCACACAACATGTATACAGAATCTTACCTCTACCCAGCATTATTGTTGTCTCAAAATATAACTACTCACACAACATGTATACAGAATCTAACCTCTACCCAGCATTATTGTTGTCTCAAAATGTAACTACTCACACAACATGTATACAGAATCTTACCTCCACCCAGCATTATTGTTGTCTCAAAATGTAACTACTCACACAACATGTATACAGAATCTTACCTCCACCCAGCATTATTGTTGTCTCAAAATGTAACTACTCACACAACTTGTATACAGAATCTTACCTCCACCCAGCATTATTGTTGTCTCAAAATATAACTACTCACACAACTTGTATACAGAATCTTACCTCCACCCAGCATTATTGTTGTCTCAAAATGTAACTACTCACACAACATGTATACAGAATCTTACCTCCACCTAGCATTATTGTTGTCTCAAAATGTAACTACTCACACAACTTGTATACAGAATCTTACCTCCACCCAGCATTATTGTTGTCTCAAAATATAACTACTCACACAACTTGTATACAGAATCTTACCTCCACCCAGCATTATTGTTGTCTCAAAATATAACTACTCACACAACTTGTATACAGAATCTTACCTCCACCCAGCATTATTGTTGTCTCAAAATGTAACTACTCACACAACTTGTATACAGAATCTTACCTCCACCTAGCATTATTGTTGTCTCAAAATGTAACTACTCACACAACTTGTATACAGAATCTTACCTCCACCCAGCATTATTGTTGTCTCAAAATGTAACTACTCACACAACATGTATACAAAATCTTACCTCCACCCAGCATTATTGTTATCTCAAAATGTAACTACTCACACAACATGTATACAAAATCTTACCTCCACCCAGCATTATTGTTATCTCAAAATGTAACTACTCACACAACATGTATACAGAATCTTACCTCTACCCAGCATTATTGTTGTCTCAAAATGTAACTACTCACACAACTTGTATACAGAATCTTACCTCCACCCAGCATTATTGTTGTCTCAAAATGTAACTACTCACACAACATGTATACAAAATCTTACCTCCACCCAGCATTATTGATATCTCAAAATGTAACTACTCACACAACATGTATACAGAATCTTACCTCCACCCAGCATTATTGTTGTCTCAAAATGTAACTACTCACACAACTTGTATACAGAATCTTACCTCTACCCAGCATTATTGTTGTCTCAAAATGTAACTACTCACACAACTTGTATACAGAATCTTACCTCCACCCAGCATTATTGTTGTCTCAAAATGTAACTACTCACACAACTTGTATACAGAATCTTACCTCCACCCAGCATTATTGTTGTCTCAAAATGTAACTACTCACACAACATGTATACAGAATCTTACCTCCACCCAGCATTATTGTTGTCTCAAAATGTAACTACTCACACAACTTGTATACAGAATCTTACCTCCACCCAGCATTATTGTTGTCTCAAAATGTAACTACTCACACAACATGTATACAGAATCTTACCTCCACCCAGCATTATTGTTGTCTCAAAATGTAACTACTCACACAACATGTATACAGAATCTTACCTCCACCCAGCATTATTGTTGTCTCAAAATGTAACTACTCACACAACTTGTATACAGAATCTTACCTCCACCTAGCATTATTGTTGTCTCAAAATGTAACTACTCACACAACATGTATACAGAATCTTACCTCCACCCAGCATTATTGTTGTCTCAAAATGTAACTACTCACACAACATGTATACAGAATCTTACCTCCACCCAGCATTATTGTTGTCTCAAAATGTAACTACTCACACAACTTGTATACAGAATCTTACCTCCACCCAGCATTATTGTTGTCTCAAAATGTAACTACTCACACAACTTGTATACAGAATCTTACCTCCACCCAGCATTATTGTTGTCTCAAAATGTAACTACTCACACAACATGTATACAGAATCTTACCTCCACCCAGCATTATTGTTGTCTCAAAATGTAACTACTCACACAACTTGTATACAGAATCTTACCTCCACCCAGCATTATTGTTGTCTCAAAATGTAACTACTCACACAACATGTATACAGAATCTTACCTCCACCCAGCATTATTGTTGTCTCAAAATGTAACTACTCACACAACATGTATACAGAATCTTACCTCTACCCAGCATTATTGTTGTCTCAAAATGTAACTACTCACACAACTTGTATACAGAATCTTACCTCCACCTAGCATTATTGTTGTCTCAAAATGTAACTACTCACACAACATGTATACAGAATCTTACCTCCACCCAGCATTATTGTTGTCTCAAAATGTAACTACTCACACAACATGTATACAGAATCTTACCTCCACCCAGCATTATTGTTGTCTCAAAATGTAACTACTCACACAACATGTATACAGAATCTTACCTCCACCCAGCATTATTGTTGTCTCAAAATGTAACTACTCACACAACATGTATACAGAATCTTACCTCCACCCAGCATTATTGTTGTCTCAAAATGTAACTACTCACACAACATGTATACAGAATCTTACCTCCACCCAGCATTATTTTTGTCTCAAAATGTAACTACTCACACAACATGTATACAGAATCTAACCTCCACCCAGCATTATTGTTGTCTCAAAATATAACTACTCACACAACTTGTATACAGAATCTTACCTCCACCCAGCATTATTGTTGTCTCAAAATGTAACTACTCACACAACATGTATACAGAATCTTACCTCCACCCAGCATTATTGTTGTCTCAAAATGTAACTACTCACACAACATGTATACAGAATCTTACCTCTACCCAGCATTATTGTTGTCTCAAAATGTAACTACTCACACAACATGTATACAGAATCTTACCTCCACCCAGCATTATTGTTGTCTCAAAATGTAACTACTCACACAACATGTATACAGAATCTTACCTCCACCCAGCATTATTGTTGTCTCAAAATGTAACTACTCACACAACTTGTATACAGAATCTTACCTCCACCCAGCATTATTGTTGTCTCAAAATATAACTACTCACACAACTTGTATACAGAATCTTACCTCCACCCAGCATTATTGTTGTCTCAAAATGTAACTACTCACACAACATGTATACAGAATCTTACCTCCACCTAGCATTATTGTTGTCTCAAAATGTAACTACTCACACAACTTGTATACAGAATCTTACCTCCACCCAGCATTATTGTTGTCTCAAAATATAACTACTCACACAACTTGTATACAGAATCTTACCTCCACCCAGCATTATTGTTGTCTCAAAATATAACCACTCACACAACTTGTATACAGAATCTTACCTCCACCCAGCATTATTGTTGTCTCAAAATGTAACTACTCACACAACTTGTATACAGAATCTTACCTCCACCTAGCATTATTGTTGTCTCAAAATGTAACTACTCACACAACTTGTATACAGAATCTTACCTCCACCCAGCATTATTGTTGTCTCAAAATGTAACTACTCACACAACATGTATACAAAATCTTACCTCCACCCAGCATTATTGTTATCTCAAAATGTAACTACTCACACAACATGTATACAAAATCTTACCTCCACCCAGCATTATTGTTATCTCAAAATGTAACTACTCACACAACATGTATACAGAATCTTACCTCTACCCAGCATTATTGTTGTCTCAAAATGTAACTACTCACACAACTTGTATACAGAATCTTACCTCCACCCAGCATTATTGTTGTCTCAAAATGTAACTACTCACACAACATGTATACAAAATCTTACCTCCACCCAGCATTATTGTTATCTCAAAATGTAACTACTCACACAACATGTATACAGAATCTTACCTCCACCCAGCATTATTGTTGTCTCAAAATGTAACTACTCACACAACTTGTATACAGAATCTTACCTCCACCCAGCATTATTGTTGTCTCAAAATGTAACTACTCACACAACTTGTATACAGAATCTTACCTCCACCCAGCATTATTGTTGTCTCAAAATGTAACTACTCACACAACTTGTATACAGAATCTTACCTCCACCCAGCATTATTGTTGTCTCAAAATGTAACTACTCACACAACATGTATACAGAATCTTACCTCCACCCAGCATTATTGTTGTCTCAAAATGTAACTACTCACACAACATGTATACAGAATCTTACCTCCACCCAGCATTATTGTTGTCTCAAAATGTAACTACTCACACAACATGTATACAGAATCTAACCTCCACCCAGCATTATTGTTGTCTCAAAATGTAACTACTCACACAACTTGTATACAGAATCTTACCTCCACCCAGCATTATTGTTGTCTCAAAATGTAACTACTCACACAACATGTATACAGAATCTTACCTCCACCCAGCATTATTGTTGTCTCAAAATGTAACTACTCACACAACATGTATACAGAATCTTACCTCCACCCAGCATTATTGTTGTCTCAAAATGTAACTACTCACACAACATGTATACAGAATCTTACCTCCACCCAGCATTATTGTTGTCTCAAAATGTAACTACTCACACAACATGTATACAGAATCTTACCTCCACCCAGCATTATTGTTGTCTCAAAATGTAACTACTCACACAACTTGTATACAGAATCTTACCTCCACCCAGCATTATTGTTGTCTCAAAATGTAACTACTCACACAACTTGTATACAGAATCTTACCTCCACCCAGCATTATTGTTGTCTCAAAATGTAACTACTTGTCTGAAGCAGTAAATACCACAGTGCTTTCAGAGTTTTTAATTTCTTTCTGAAATATAAAATTAAACCAATCCTGGCAAACAATGTTTAGCTTAAAAAAACAACATGTATCTATTAAATTCAAATTGTTTACACAAATTAAAAATATTTGAGAATAAGGCTGCATTTAATATAATTATTTGATATGTAGGCATGGTATAATAATGAATGGCAAAATTTGCACTGTATACAGATACAGTAAGCTGTTATTTATTTACTGGCTGAGCTACTACATTGATCAATATCATTAATTAGAGGGATCATTTTGTGTATGCAGAAAACTAATATATGAACAATAATTGCTTTTTTGAGAACAAGACATAAAACTATAATAGTAAAAAAAAGATAGTTTATTGATTTCTATGATAGTAAATAAAAAGATTATTAATTAATTAGTTTCTTTTTCAAAGTAGTAACTCAAAGTTTTCTTGTGCAAATTGATCTACTGGTATGTAGTATTAAGTTTTATTCTGTGTTTTTATTTTTTTAATGTATAGCAATAAGTTATTGTACTTTTGTATATAATACAATCACCAAGGAACACTTAAAGGTTATACAAACTAATGAAGGCCAAAATATAGCTATGTTGGCACATGTCTTAATATGTGGGTTAATTGTGACTTATTTCTGTTAATATATGGAACATATTGACAGTCTACTTGTGTCTATGAACCATGAATCTTTTTCTTTGACATAATGTATATAAATAACAGTAGCATTGATTAATATGTGACTTGATCAAACAACATGCCTTTATGCAAGTCTTCATGACAGCAACTATCTTAATGTTATCTTTGGAAATTTCAAATTCAAGCTGTTGTTAATTAATCATTATCCAAAGTAATAAGTCATACATCATGAGATTGTTGCAGAAAAACAGGAAAATGGCTCACAAGTAGTTTACACGCTTTTTTCTGAATATAACAGCAGTTTAAATAACACAATCTGTGGAGTTTCAACAACTTATAACACCTGATATTCCAATAAAAATGTGTGAAGTGTCTTCTAGACCCATGGGAATTCTTCCATCATGCAAAGTCACAAGTCACAATTTACAGCCTAATACATGTATGCAGGAAGTCAGCAATAAATTATGCAATTTATTAACATTATTTGGGCTTTCTTAAATATGTCACTATACATGCAACTTTATGATGATGTTCTGACAGATATAACACCAGACAGGTACCAGTTGGTGACCAAAGCAAGCTAAATGCACAGCACATACAGACAGCTGAATGACTCTTAGATTTTACGTCATTAACCCCAGGCTCGGTCAGTGGTTATCATAAAATGATTGTGAAACATCCAGACAGTGGGTGTTTACCTTAGATTAATTAAACTTGGGAAATATTAACATTTGGACATTGAAATTATTAGAAATAAATGAACATTGTTTGAACTACAAACTACTGCATTATATGTGGAATATTTGAGGACTACAATCACTGACTATTACTTTTATATCAAACCCTATACACACATATGCCATAGTATTAACTTATTATGGCACATCAAAGAAAACACAACAATTCATATGCAGCATTACATAATAAAAAACAAACCTTGGCTTATTTTGGTAGCTGGCACATATACCTAATGTGGAGATATTTGGGTTTTGAGTTCATATCCCACAAGAGGCAGATGCTGTTTTAATTTTGATTTTGATTTTTCTTGCTATTGTGTATATTTTTTTAAGGTACCCATGTACTTACAAAAAATATGACAAATAAATGACATATATGCAAATAGCATGTTTTGTTATTGATTTGCATACAAAAATATAGAAAAAAAATGACTGGAATTAAATACACCTAAATAATTTACCAAATCATGATAATAGAATGAAAAAGTTTATGATTTTTAAATATCTTTACATTATGTTTCTTAATCATTGAAGATAATTTTGATGTATGTGAATAGTCATTTAAAAGTGTAATTAATATTAGTCTTTTAAAAATAGGGCTGTCTGATTAGGATCTACACTATTTGCTGCTCAGTCTCTGTTTACAAGTATATCAGCCCTGACATGTAGCATATATATATATCTGCTGGGAGCTACTGATCAAGATCTACACTATTTGCTGCATAGTCTGTTTATAAGTATATCAGCCCTGATATGTAGCATATATATATATATATATGTAGCATATATATATATATATATATATATATATATATATATATATATATATATATATATATATATATATATCTGCTGGAAGCTGTCTGATCAGGATCTACACTATTTGCTGCTCAGTCTTTGTTTATAAGTATATCAGCCCTGACATGTAGCATATATATATATATCTGCTGGAAGCTGTCTGATCAGGATCTACACTATTTGCTGCACAGTCTGTTTATAAGTATATCAGCCCTGACATGTAGCATATATATATATCTATTGGAAGCTGTCTGATCAGGATCTACACTATTTGCTGCACAGTCTGTTTATAAGTATATCAGCCGTGATATGTAGCATATATATATATATATATATATATATATATATATATATATATCTGCTGGAAGCTGTCTGATCAGGATCTACACTATTTGCTGCTCAGTCTCTGTTTACAATTATATCAGCCCTGATATGTAGCAATTATATATATATTGCTGCTAGGAGCTGTCTGATAAGGATCTACACTATTTGCTGCTCAGTCTGTTTATAAGTATATCAGCCCTGACATGTAGCATATATAAATATATACCCATTGGTGTGTGAGTACCCTAGTAAAACAGAACAATCTACTTTGGAGATTGTTCAAAATATATCAAATATATTTAAAGATATTGTAACTCGGTATTTAATGTTATGAACAAAGATTGAAAATGCCGTTTTTTCACGACACTGGCTGATAATAATGACATATTTTTACAATAGTAATGAGCCAGTTTTTGATAGGAAAAACACAATAAATTCATGCTTTTACTTATAAAGGTCTGCAAAGTAGTCTAATACATATACTTTCAAGCCTGGTCTACATGCTTTAAGATTATAAACAAACAGAGCTTATGTATAAGATCGGTTGAAGCAATGCAAAAGAAAGGTCACACGTGATCAGTTAATATCAGACTTGAATGTAGATCCATGATCTCTATCCATTGTGATGTACGAGTACTGTGGACACTTCAGGTTAGTTCTTATCGTGCTAGTCTTAGGCAAATAGTGTAGATCTAGATCAGTATGCTCCTGATGGTAACTGTCTGAACTGGATCTGCCCTATTTGCTGATGAGGCTCTGGCTATATGACAAAAATCATTTGCATAGAGTTGTAAGTAGATAACTGTAGTATCAGTTGTTAACAAATATAGTGTGCTAAGGGTTAGCTGTCTTTCAAATATCGGCAATTCTATATTACATTTCATACAGGAGTTGACATGGTGGTACAGAAGTGGGGGGTTTCAAGTTTGCTTTGGATGTGTTTATTTTTTAAGTAGTCGATTTAGTAGTCAACAGTCTTACATGCACAGCTGGATTTATATTTTCTTTTGAAGCTTTTGAAACTTGTTCACAACACTGGATAGATTAGGTTTGTGGTTCTTTGTTATTGCTTACTTTAATAATTACTTGTATGACTTGTAGCATTTTAATTTTTAGCTGGTAACTTTCCTGTGACTACTCATGAATTGTTAATTGGACAAAATTATGCCCCATACAAAATTATGCAGTTGATTATTTAATGAACGCTCATTAGCAATGTCTGACTAATTCTTGACGTGAAATTGATTCACTAAGGCAGCAAGTCTTTAGTAGTATGTTCAGTAGAAAAATACTATAAACTACTATTGTCATTCAAAACCTTAGACTATTATTTCTTTCTTGAATGAGTTTGATGATGAGTCAAGACCACAATACTATAGATCTCCAACATACCCTTGTCCCACTCCCCCATTCATTTGTAAAATTGCAGAACTTGTAAAATTGTCTTTAACATGACAGGCATTGCCTTATACATATGTCATATTTTCATAACCATGCTATTATTATTCAGTAAATAAAAAATTTAATGCAAGACTATGAAGTTTTTAATGAATCATTTTTAAAATAGTATGTCTCAGCAGCTCATACTGGATTTAACAATATACCCTGTGACCAGTGGGTACAACTAAGAAGTTGGCTGAATATTCATTAGCATAGTAGTAGACCATTAACCAGACCTTTACCTTTAAAAGTAGGGTAAGATAAAAGAAATAACTGGTGGTGTGCCATCTTAAGAGGGTCCAGGTTGCAGTCTATTTTTCAGACACTATGTTAACCTAAGATGTCAGGGTTGAAGTACAGTTTTGACACACTCCATGTTTACCTTGAAAGTCAAGGGTGAAGTATAGTTTTGACACACTCCATGTTTACCTTGAAAGTCAAGGTTGATAACTTGGAAGTCAACGATGAAGTATAGTTTTGACACAGTCCATGTTTACCTTGAAAGACAAGGTTGATAGCTTGAAAGTCAAGGATGAAGTATAGTTTTGACACACTCCATGTTTACCTTGAAAGTCAAGGGTGAAGTATAGGTTTGACTCCCTCCATGTGTACCTTGAAAGTCAAGGGTGATAGCTTGAAAGTCAACGGTGAAGTATAGGTTTGACTCCCTCCATGTTTACCTTGAAAGTCAAGGGTGAAGTATAGGTTTGACTCCCTCCATGTTTACCTTGAAAGTCAAGGGTGATAGCTTGAAAGTCAAGGGTGAAGTATAGGTTTGACTCCCTCCATGGTTACCTTGAAAGTCAAGTGTGAAGTATTACTGTATAGTTTTGACACACTCCATGTTTACCTTGAAAGTCAAGGGTGAAGTATAGGTTTGACTCCCTCCATGGTTACCTTGAAAGTCAAGGGTGAAGTATTACTGTATATTTTTGACACACTCCATGTTTACCTTGAAAGTCAAGGGTGAAGTATAGGTTTGACTCCCTCCATGTTTACCTTGAAAGTCAAGGGTGAAGTATAGGTTTGACTCCCTCCATGGTTACCTTGAAAGTCAAGTGTGAAGTATTACTGTATAGTTTTGACACACTCCATGTTTACCTTGAAAGTCAAGGGTGAAGTATAGGTTTGACTCCCTCCATGGTTACCTTGAAAGTCAAGGGTGAAGTATTACTGTATAGTTTTGACACACTCCATGTTTACCTTGAAAGTCAAGGGTGAAGTATAGGTTTGACTCCCTCCATGTTTACCTTGAAAGTCAAGGGTGAAGTATAGGTTTGACTCCCTCCATGTTTACCTTGAAAGTCAAGTGTGAAGTATTACTGTATAGTTTTGACACACTCCATGTTTACCTTGAAAGTCAAGGGTGAAATATAGTTTTGACACACTCCATGTTTACCTTGAAAGTCAAGGGTGAAGTATAGATTTTAGAAACTCCATGTTTACCTTGGAAGTCATGGTGGAAGTAAAGATTTTTAAGTAAAGACACTCCATCTTTACCTAAGATTTCAAGATTGAAGTATATATTTGACACACTCCATTTATACCTTGGAGGTCAAGGTTGAATTATAATTTAAAGGCACACTATGTTAACTTTAGATTCTATGGGGTTAAGTTAAAAATCTGCAACCAGTATAAACCAGATTATCTACCTGTGACATGTGGTTCAGGGTCATTCTATATACCAGATTTACCTCCTTTATTATTCAATGATTCTTTGTTTGACTTGATAACATGTGCCGGCTTTGTCTTTGCACCTAAAGCGGTTTCAGAAATGACAATGTTCTATTAATAATACCATTTTAGAGGCTGTATTTAAAGTCTACAACTTCTAAGATTTCTGAGAGTAAATATAGCACTAGATCTGTTTATGATCAAAATAATTAAATACGGTAAATAAAATAAAAAACTTCTTGAAATTTAATGTTTATTTTTTATACTCCTTTAACACTGTATACAGTAGTCTCTTGGGGCACAACTATAAATCAAAAGTAAACTGTTTTTGCTTTGCATTTCACATAGCAACGTTTAAGTTCTTATTTTGAGTTCTTTATTCTATACAAATAATTTGGTCCTTTTATATGCATACATATCTGTATTAAAACAAGTTTTTGTAACTTTGCACAGACCACAGCTGCTTCAGGTTTACTCTTAACTTTATTTAGCAAGAATTTATATGGCTTAAGCAAATAGTGTAGATCCACATGAGCCCGCTCCTTACGGAAGCTGTCAGATCATGATCAAAACTGTTTGTTTCTGAGTCTCAAGCTGTATGTAAACATGTTTTTTTGAAAAAATCTAATATTTAAGATCAATAATAGGTTATTAGCCAGTGTAGCATTCTAAGGGTAGATATTTGAGAAGCCATATTCAAATATACTTGACCTTTACCTCTGTCTTGTCCATGTCATTAAGGCCAGGTGTGATTTTTCTCGTATAATCCTTTCTGATTCTGATACTTGTAGCTTCCATTGAAAAAGCTCCAATAGCAGACATTAACCACATAAATAATGGATCGTGTACATTATAGGTGGACCTACTGTACTTAGATCAGGTATGAGCTATATAAGCCCTTATAATGCTACAGTTATTACCAAGCAATTCATAATGTTATTGTTTTAGATACACACTGCATACATAGTTAACAAGATATCTAAATAGTGACTAACCAGCAAAATAGTGGTGGTAGATCATACAGCTCACCTCAGGAGCATGATGATGTAGATCAGCAATACTTGCCTTAGCCTGATGTTTTCTTGCTTAGCAGGCTAAGAGCTTGTGGGCAGGTCTGTGTCGACTGTGAAAGTCTTCATTTATTGATGCCCAGTGAGTGAAAGTTTTAGCATGGTTCTTTATACATGGAGAATAAACTCACTTCCAGAGGTATGTGATAAAGGTGCTTTTATTATAATAGACTGAGGAGGACTTTACACTTTATTGATGCATTGTTGTAGCATGTTTCTTTTTGTGCGGGAAGCATTAATACACCTTTAGTGGTATGTTGTTAAAATGTTGTTTGGTGTCAGATTTTACTGAATCCTTCAGTATTTTGCACTTTAGTACATTTTTATAATGGAAATTGTTAAATGGGCATTCTCGTGATGTGATGGCATAGATATTATCAGAGTCTTGTGCTTCCCATTTGGTATTCTTTTACAACTCCCAGGAATTAATCTCAAAAATCCAAATTAAGGAACAGCCAAACAAGAATTTCTCTGTATGCAAATAAGATGATTCATTCACTCCTTACACTAGTTATGTCAAGATATGCAATTGTTACTACTGCTATCTTACAATCACTTTGACTGTATAGAAGAAGTCTTGCTTAAGAGTCTACATTATAATCTGTGTCAATGTTAACATGTTCCAAATGTTACAAATGTAATAAAATCAAATAATCTTATAAACTTCTTAATACTTTATCATTTAAATTGAAATATAATAAGACAAATGCTTGAAATATGTTTATAAATTTTATGGTTACATTTACATATTGTTAGTTTCCCTTTTAGTTGTATTTTGGTGTGGGATGACATAGATTACTGTCCTCAGAAAGGCATGAGATCTGCAATAGAAATGGGATGATTAATAATAAATTACGTTTGGAATAAGTAAACAAGTAGTTACCTGTACACCAATTTAAGTGTACTACAACTTTTACCCTAATCCTCAGTCAGTTGTGAATTACAATTAAGAGCAGAATGTTTTGGTATGTAGTGTTGACTTGGTTAATCTTCTACTTAGCTCTACTTAGTGAAGCCCCTTCGGCAATCAATTGTCAGTAATAGTGACTTTTGAAAAGCAAGTACATTTAATGAAACTGTGTAAATATAACTTGTGCCTTTAGATTTTTTTTCACTTATCACCAATATGGTATCTTGTTATTTAATCAGAAGTTGTTTTATTGATTTTCAGAAAAGCTTTTTAGATTTTAGAAGTATTTTGTATTGTGGTAGTATTAACTTGATCAGGCTTTTACAACCAGTGTAGAGCCAGATCAGCGAGCTTGCAGTGAGCTGAAATCTGCCAGATTAAAGTCTACATTATTTGCTACCAAACAGTTAGCAGATAAAAAGAATTTGATGCTAATTATTTCCAACTAAAGGATACTAAGGGTTTTAACTTGTAGAAGGATATCACCCGGAGTTTTGATTTTTTTTATTCATCTATTTACACACCAGTGTGCCACAGGATCTATCATTATTGCACTGTATAAAATCTTAATTTACACCTTGCTTTAGCTCAAGTTTGTACATACATGTAGTTGCTATGTATCAATTGTATGATAAGAATATATTAATGTCATTTCTTTTCTTTTGCTCATGACAATTCCTAAGCACTTTGCAAGACATTGCAATTTGCAAGACATTGCAATGCAACCAGTAATTAGTTGGCATTATCAGTGTTATCATCATTATGAGAGTTTAAGAAACCTCTATTGTTCTGTTAGGTTTTCCTGTCTATGTTCTGTTGACACTGATTCAATAGTATCATTCATTGATCAATGCTGTATCTACCTCCAATCATCACTACTCACAAAGATACCTGGTAACAGGAACTTATCCATAGCCTCCTACCGTTTGTTAACCCTATACTTGCTGGAAACACCATTCAGAACAGTAGCATTGAACATAGCCCAACGTTATAGTGTTTCCAGCAAGTAAAGAGTTTTTTCCTTAATCAGAAGCATATAGTTGCAAAACAACGCTGACTGGATGTAATGCTGCAGGCTTGGAAGCAAATAGTGCAGATCATGGTCAGACAGCTATCAGCGGGAGCTGGTTGATTCAGTTCTACACTGTTTGCTTAAGCCGGGTCAATTCATTCTTAGCAGGTAGATAGTTCGGAATAATTAGGGCAACCCACTCAGCCAGTGTTTACTTATCTCTTCAAGAGGATCCTTAGTGGAACATTATGTCATGTTGTATGCTTTATATTTCTTGATTACCAAGATTGTGGATAGATAGCATACAGAGTCACTCTGTCACTGCAGTATTTGTTATCACTAGAAAGTATTGGTTGAGTCTTTGATCAATGTTTGATAAAATAAGGTAAAGATTTGCTTACTTCCTTCATAGGATAAGTGTAAATAGCCTGTTTTAATGTCAAAATCGACATATTGTAAGAAACGATATATATATATATATATATTTATGAAAATGTGGGATAATGCAATTGGGCATTTTAGTCAACCTAAATTTGCCACCATAGTTGGTCTATTTTGCCATTTAAACATGAAGGATACCTACTTGATTTGTTTTGTGTTTCTCCCTGAATCCACATAAGTTGGTATATGAAAATTTATTAATACTAATACCTTAACAATATCTCTTCAGATGGCCGCAAGAAGTCTAACACACCAACCAAGCAGCGTTCTATCAAGACGCCTCGGAAGTCTAAGAGGATGGCAGCCAGGCTAGATGGGCATTCATCAACAGAGGTGGACACATCAAAGTCTGCCTCAGAAAGGTTAACCAGCTTTTCTGTTTGGAATGCACTTTCAAAACATGATAAGATGAGATGAGTTTATTTCACCACAAGGAACTAACTGTCTCTTATTATTATTATTATATATTTTTTAAGCTCACCTGAGCATAATGGGCTCATCCATGATCTGTATCATGTACTTTCAACGGTTTGATTGTGAACACTCAAGGGATACAGTTTTGATCCATTGTTCTCCAACCTTTGCCAGAATGTTTGTCTACTTGAAAATCATGTTCTTAAAGGGGTTATGTGGGGTCAATAAGTAGGTAACTACGTCAACTCTTAGAAAATCCTTGTGTACACACTAGGGACACTTTCATGGCAAAGTCTTCACAAAACTTGGACAGAATGATTGCATCAAATCTTGGATGAGTGATCATGTTACATGGGGTCAGTAAGGAGGTCACTAGGCCATTATAGAAAATTATATAGAAAAGTTTATCAGAATCTTGGTCTGCATTGACATCATGATTGGGCGAATATTTGCAAAGATTTACTTAATAAATAACTTGTGATCACTAGATGCTGAAGGCATAGTGTGGACATTTGGTCATGTGATAAGATTTTTAAGCAGTAGGAAAAAAAGTTCCTTAGTGAGTTATTTCAAGACCATCATGTCCTTCTGTTGTTGTTTTTTCACTATATTTTGTTTTCATATCTGTTTTCATAAATGTCATTATTGATTTTTTCTATTTTTTTTAATTTTGTATTAAATTTAGATACTTGAGTTCTTCTCACCAACATGATGTATTTCTCACACTTAGAATGATTTTTCAAAGATGGTCAATATACCTTCACTTCTGGCTCTGCTTTGATTGTAGATTCTTATATTTTTTTTCTTTCTTATTCTTTAGATGTTTGTAATATCTAAGGTTTATATTTCCAAACTGCAGCACTGAGCGACCACCATTGCCCCATAGAAAATCAGAAGAAAAAGTATCACGGAAAGCAGCAGTACAAAAGTCTCTAGAGGAGAGATCCGGGGTAGCTAGGAGTGAGAGGTCGGAGACAGAAGACCACGAGGGTACGTTGAGACCCGACAATAAACTAGCCATTAAACCGTCACCAAGGGGGCGTGTGGAGTCAGAGGGTGACTTGGATGACACCCTGAAGGCACCCAGTGTAGGAGGAGATATGTCATCATCCATCTCTGTGGCATCCAGCCAAGATGACACACCCATGCTACAGAAACTGAAGGATATGAATAAAAGGTGGGTAGTTTGTAATAAAATTTATATAAATAAAATATTTTTAGTAAAATTGTTAACTTGTTAAGTTGTTATTTTAAATGTACTTTAAGATAATTATTATTAAAAATAATGTCCATGTAACACCTTTTTTATATGCTGAAATACTAAAAAATGTAAGTCAATATATTTTACATTAAAAGCAAAGCTTTTACACATATTTCAATCTTAAAAATGGTATTTTTTCAGAGATTACAATGCTGGTCGAAAAAAAGACATTCCAAGATGGCTGAAAGCGGAACAAGTGGCAGGTAATAATTTTTGTTTGTAAATTAAACAATTTAATATAATTAAGTTTACTTTTAAAAAACTCATTGATCAGGTACATGATTAAGACATGTTTGATATGATGTCATTAGCCACATTTTTACTAACACTCTAAAATCTAATGCTCAAAGAATTAGTTGTTGCAATTCCCAGGCATCTGTTATTTCATCATCATTTCATTATGTTATGGCTATTCTGTATTATTACCTTTAAGAACTAGGCATGTTAAAACTAGAATAAAGTCATGCTTAAATTTAATATGATGACAGTGTAAGTTTGTAATTATTATCTAGTTATTGTTCCCGCAACAGCTCTTAATGAAGGTAGGTCAGATGGTCCTGACCAAGGACATGAATCTGAGTCCCAAGAGGTACCGCGGACCCCACCCACTCAAGAGGAGATCAACATGCTCATCGATGAGGAACTCTCCATGTTCCCTGCTGACAAGTGAGCCGACTTTTAACCTTGAACAGCTTAATCGTATTTAGGCAAAAAGTGTCGATTCAGACCTGTCAGCCAGCATTGGGCATTGCCTGATTAGTAACTGCACTTTATTTACTGTATAATATAGAGCTGGCTGATCTGGATCTAAACTCTTTGTTGCAGAAGAGAAGCTGGACAGTCAAGATCTGCACAATTTGTAGCAGAGTCTCTAATTGTATGTTTAGTTTCCTTCTGCAAGTTGCTTGAAATAAATAAAACTTTCTATGGGTTACAAACAAATGAGCAGGATTTTGACAAAGACAAATATATTGATCCTTAGCATGCTAAGAGGCTTAAGGGTGGCTGAATTCTATCGTGGCTTGTTTGTTTTTGGTGTCTGCTTCCTCACAGAGATATATTTACCAGTGTGGTGCCAAAATAACTAAAAGTCAATGATTTCAAACCAATAATTCCCTTACTGAATGGGTACAAGTTGAGGCACTTAATAGCATGTGTGAAAGAATTTAGGTGTTTTGCATCAGGTTCCAGTTGAGAGAAGGCCTTCAAGCTGTGTTATGTCAAGTACCAGTTGAGGAAATCACACAATCATGTGAGAAGGTTTTCAAGCTGTGTTATGTCAAGTACCAGTTGAAGTGATCACAAAATCATGTGAGAAGGTTTTCAAGCTGTGTTATGTCAAGTACCAGTTGAAGTGATCACAAAATCATGTGAGAAGGTTTTCAAGCTGTGTTATGTCAAGTACCAGTTGAAGTGATCACAAAATCATGTGAGAAGGTTTTCAAGCTGTGTTATGTCAAGTACCAGTTGAGGTGATCACAAACATGTGTGAAGGTTTCCAAGCTGTGTTATGTCAAGTACCAGTTGAGGTGATCACAAACATGTGAGAAGGTTTTCAAGCTGTGTTATGTCAAGTACCAGTTGAGGTGATCACAATCATGTGAGAAGGTTTTCAAACTGTGTTATGTCAAGTGCCAGTTGAGGTGATCACAAACATGTGTGAAGGTTTCCAAGCTGTGTTATGTCAAGTACCAGTTGAGGTAATCACAAACATGTGAGAAGGTTTTCAAGATGTGTTATGTAAAGTACCAGTTCAGGTGATCACAATCATGTGAGAAGGTTTTCAAGCTGTGTTATGTCAAGTGCCAGTTGCGGAGATCACAAACATGTGAGAAGGTTTTCAAGATGTGTTATGTCAAGTGCCAGTTGCGGCGATCACAAACATGTGAGAAGGTTTTCAAGCTGTGTTATGTCAAGTGCCAGTTGCGGCGATCACAAACATGTGAGAAGGTTTTCAAGCTGTCTTATGTCAAGTACCAGTTGAAGTGATCACAAACATGTGAAGGTTTTCAAGCTGTGTTATGTAAAGTGCCAGTTGAGGTGATCACAAACATGTGAAGGTTTTCAAGCTGTGTTATGTCAAGTACCAGTTGAGGTGATCACAAACATGTGAGAAGGTTTTCAAGCTGTGTTATGTCAAGTACCAGTTGAGGTGATCACAATCGTGTGAGAAGGTTTTCAAGCTGTGTTATGTCAAGTACCAGTTGAGGTGATCACAAACATGTGAGAAGGTTTTCAAGCTGTGTTATGTCAAGTACCAGTTGAGGTGATCACAAACATGTGAGAAGGTTTTCAAGCTGTGTTATGTCAAGTACCAGTTGAGGTGATCACAAACATGTGAGAAGGTTTTCAAACTGTGTTATGTCAAGTACCAGTTGCGGTGATCAAAGTTATGTGAGAAGGTTTTCAAGCTGTGTTATGTCAAGTACCAGTTGAGGTGATCACAGTTATGTGAGAAGGTTTTCAAACTGTGTTATGTCAAGTACCAGTTGCGGTGATCACAGTTATGTGAGAAGGTTTTCAAGCTGTGTTATGTCAAGTACCAGTTGAGGTGATCACAAACATGTGAGAAGGTTTTCAAGCTGTGTTATGTCAAGTACCAGTTGAGGTGATCACAAACATGTGAAAAGGTTTTCAAGCTGTGTTATGTAAAGTACCAGTTGAGGTGATCACAAACATGTGAGAAGGTTTTCAAGCTGTGTTATGTAAAGTACCAGTTGAGGTGATCACAAACATGTGAAAAGGTTTTCAAGCTGTGTTCTCTCAAGTGCCAGTTGAGGTGATCACAAACATGTGAGAAGGTTTTCAAGCTGTGTTATGTCAAGTACCAATTGAGGTGATCACAATAATGTGTGAAGGTTTTCAAACTGTGTTATGTCAAGTTCCAGTTGTGGCGATCACAAACATGTGAGAAGGTTTTCAAGCTGTGTTATGTCAAGTACCAGTTGAGGTGATCACAAACATGTGAGAAGGTTTTCAAGATGTGTTATGTAAAGTACCAGTTGAGGTGATCACAATCATATGAGAAGGTTTTCAAACTGTGTTATGTCAAGTACAGTTGAGGTGATCACAAACATGTGAGAAGGTTTTGAAGCTGTGTTATGTCAAGTACCAGTTGAGGTGATCACAGTTATGTGAGAAGGTTTTCAAGCTGTGTTATGTCAAGTACCAGTTGTGGCGATCACAAACATGTGAGAAGGTTTTCAAGCTGTGTTATGTCAAGTACCAGTTGAGGTGATCACAAACATGTGAGAAGGTTTTCAAACTGTGTTATGTCAAGTTCCAGTTGTGGCGATCACAAACATGTGAGAAGGTTTTCAAGCTGTGTTATGTCAAGTACCAGTTGAGGTGATCACAAACATGTGAGAAGGTTTTCAAGATGTGTTATGTAAAGTACCAGTTGAGGTGATCACAATCATATGAGAAGGTTTTCAAACTGTGTTATGTCAAGTACAGTTGAGGTGATCACAAACATGTGAGAAGGTTTTGAAGCTGTGTTATGTCAAGTACCAGTTGCGGCGATCACAAACATGTGAGAAGGTTTTCAAGCTGTGTTATGTCAAGTACCAGTTAGAGAGATCACAATCATATGAGAAGGTTTTCAAACTGTGTTATGTCAAGTACCAGTTGGGTAAATCACACAATCATGTAGGAACGTCTGATGAGTAATATTTCACAAAGATATGAAGAATGTACACAAAATATATTGAAGATATTAAGAGAGAGAATTAAATTTAGAATTTGTTAACAAAACATTTTCATTTACCAGGTTTGTTTATTCTGTCTTATTACAGAAAACATTCTGCCAAGCAGGATTTACAAACAACACAAGAAGTAGGTAAGTATCATCTGACCTCTGAGCTACTCTGTGTATTAATATGAAATAGGTGCATGCACAGTAAACATTTTGAAAATATAAGGTCCAATGAGAATGACCACATATATTAAAATTTAAAAGAAATGACTACAGTTTCCATAGCTTTTTAACCAGGTTTTCTTCAAAAATACTGGTTATAAGATTGGGGATTAATGTGCTGGTGGACGGTATCAAACAGAGGGTTCTGCTCAATAACTTTAGTTTGGATAAACCAATCTTGCTGAAACTTTGGGATATAGCTTGCATGAAGGCCTAGCTCGGAATTGCATTTGGGGCCAGACGGATCAAGGTGACTCTTACTAAAAATAGAAAAACAGTTTCCAATCAATAACTTCAGTTCGAATAAACCAATCTTGCTGAAACTTTGGATATAGCAAGCTTGCATGAAGACCTAGCTTGGGATTGGATTTAGGGCCAATCTGGTCAAGGTCAATGTTACTAAAAATATAAAAACATTTCCACGTAATAATTTGTGTTAAATTGTTAAATGGTTAAAAACCTGGTTTTGTGGCATGGCAGCGTTTCTTGTTTTTTTATAAATTTCACCTATTTATATATTAATTGATCCTCACCATTTGCAGCTCAAGGTGCCACACCCATGCAGCGTATCCAGAAGAACCGGTCCAAGTGGCGCGAGACGCAGGGCTTGACTCTCGAGGAGTCATGGGGTTCACTAACGGAGTTCAACAAACACCAACGGGGACGACTGTCTCTTGATATGGATGGTATGGTATTTCATAGACTCTTACTATCAGCACTATTTTTGTTTTATCTCAGCTAAATATGTCTTGCATGCTCTGCAAGATATTGTTAGCAAATAATAAGATATTTGTTTTGATTTTTTACTTTATCTTAAATGGCTTATTAAAACCCCATTTGCTTAAGCACAACAAATTTTTTATCTGAAGCAAAGTTAAATATTTCACAAAATATTTTCCTGGCATATACAACACAGCATTTAAAAAACAAGGCCAAACATGCTTTGTACATGCTGGTCATGTTAAACAATAGCCCAAAACAAACAAGTCACATCAAATGTCTAGGTGTTCCTACAGTTGGGATGGCCTCCTGCATACTGAAGCCTAACAAAGACATATTTTACATGTAATACAGCAAAAGATGCATGTGTATCTTATACAATTAAAGACTTTTTTTGAGGTCAATGTATAGTTTTAAGGACGTTTATAATGTGATAGTGATAGAGGACGCAGTCAGAGGTCAATATCACATTAACTAGATCTGCAAAATTATATATTGACAGAAACATGAATCTTTACCCGTTACATGACATACCTTATTAAATTGTGCTGCCATCTGCACATTTTATTTCAGCATAAAACTTTCATGGGAAAAGAAAACATGGTTTGCTTCTTGTTACAGATCTTCTGGAGTACATCAACAAGGCAGTCAAAATGTGTCTTCTATGAGTTACAGTTCTTTCTTATTAAAGATTGGATTGACTAAATGTATTAAACATTTTAATATCTTGTTTCAGATGATGTTCTGGATGAGTACATCAACAAGGCAGCTAAGATGGCTGGACTGCCTGCCAACCCAACCATAGAAGAGGAAGAGGAGGGACAGACTGCTGAAGTGGACAACACTGCCATGGAGCTGTGAGTAGTAATAGGACTCTTAGCTTGCTAAGTATGCCCTTAAGGAACATTTACTGCTATTTACTAGTTAACTTTCTGCATGTTCACTTCTTTACAAAGGCATGTTTATTTTTGGACATGGTTGCATGCACCACCATCCACAATAATGAAAGCTGAAAGTTAATGGCGCTAAAATGACCTGTGAGGATATCTTGATTCTCATATTTTGGGAAACTAGTGCAGGCATACACATGAAAAATACAGGTTTGGCCATAGACTTGAATTGCATGCTGTGACTGGCATGTTTTTAATGTTAATGACAACATGTTGGGATGTTATAACTAGATGTTTAAGTTATTGCAATACATAACTTTATAAAGTAAGATATTTGCAATTATATTTCTTTGTATTCTTATAAAAATTTTAATGTTGATAAAGACAACACTTCCCTTAAAGCACTGTGAATACTTTGATTATTCATCTTTTAGAAATTTCCTAAATTCAGTTAGACATATTTCTAAAAGCATGGATTGAAGAAAACTGTCATATTTTTGACAACTTTACCTTGTATTTAAGTTTGAGTTATCATTCAAGACTTTATAAAACTGGAGTCTGAGACTCTTTTCAAGATTCTGATTATTAATGATCAGATTATTGACATAGGTCGCTAATCGAGTTTAAAGTTTTATAACTTTGGACTCTGGCTGTCATTGTACATTACAACTTTAATGATTCTCCTTGCAGAGATGATGACACATTTGTGATACCTGAGCTTCCCTATGGCAAGGACTTGGTGATAAGTATTGGTACCACTTGGGGTGATAAACACTATGTGGGACTCACAGGGATCGAGGCCTTCTCCAGTACAGGAGAACAGATTAACATTGTCAAGGTAACGACTTGCTGTCTTGGGTTTATTTTCATTGATTTTTGTACTTTCATTAAAACAATATATATTTTTTAAAAATCAGATGTAATATCAGATACTATCAACAGAGAATTTGCAATTTAAGGGAAGCATCAAACCTTTATTTAATCAAATTTTGGTTTTATTTATTGTGTCAGATCAAGGCTGATCCTAGTGACATTAACATGTTACCGGAGTACAAGAATGACCCACGTGTGGTAAAGAACCTAATAGATGGGGTTAACCGGACTCGGGATGACATCCACATGTGGCTGGCCCCCTTTGTGTCAGGCAGGGACCATCTCATCTTCTGCACCTTCGACAAACCCTGCAAAGTAGCTATGCTGAGAATATGGGTAAGGGGACCAGGATTTTGTGTCATGCCTCTCATAGCTGAGATATAACCCTTTCATTAATTTTTCTGCCATTTTATGCTTTTTCAAAATATACACAACTAACATTAAGACCTGTTTAGGTTAGACTCTTTGATTGTATGCAGAACATACATGCATTCAAAAATGCTTTAAACTGTTTCAAAGAAGAAAGTCAATAAAATAAGTTGAATTTACAAAATCATGTACATGTACATTGAAGTAAATATTTAAGAAATCTGGTTTTTAATTTTTATTTAACTTATGAAATGAAGTAACCAAATTGTGGTTACGAGCTTTCTAATATCAGTAACTTAACAGTGAATTCTCTTGTCTGATTTTTGTTATTAATGTCTATGTTTTCAGAACTACAACAAGTCACGTATCCACTCATACCGTGGTGCCAAAGATGTGTTCATTATGCTGGACTCCAATGTGATCTTCAAAGGGGAGATAGCTAGAGCATGTGGAGGGACAGAGGGAGGCACTGAGGCCTTTGGAGATGTAAGTCAGACATAGATCACAATCATTTAGCAGATGATTTTCCTTTAACTTGCTTTTTGTTTGTTCTGTTGTTTGTTTCATCACACTGACACAATTGTGGTCATATTGGCGAATAGCAACGGACTTATGTCTGGGTAGAACCACCTGCTTACCGCAGGTTAAATAGAAAAGCTCACATGAAAGCTCCTACCCCAACTGGTACTTGAACCCATGTGGTGTGGGGCTGAAGACTTACAAGTTGACTTACTTTTTACTTGAGGGAATAACTCTAACTATTTTTATTTTCTAACGATTTAATTGCTTGACATTTGGCAGCAAGTTTTGTTATCCTGGTCAGACAGTGCCAGGTTGAGGGTTTTTTACATATTCTTGATTGCATGCACTCTGTTGACTTAGGAAATTATGGCATTATTTCTGGGTAAATCAATTCGATTTTAAGAGAAGAAAAATTGTTCTGAAAGTGATGAAAATTTGACAATGAAGGTTTGACAATGAAGGTTGTTATTTATTTTTTTTAATTGTACATTTTAAATGATTTATAGAATGTAAATTGTAGATTTACACTGAATATGCTTAAAGAAAGGTTTTCCAGTTAAATCAACCTAACTTGATTTGCATTCATAAGGGGCACCAGTGATCATCACAGTATGATCAATTTTCTTAGCATTCAGTTTAATAAAAGAAGATATTGTCACTAATAAAGAATATATTTGATATATTTCAGACAATCCTGTTCACAACGGATGAGTCCATATTGGAGGCGGTGTCCAAAAATGATGATGCGTACGAGGGAGCAATGCTTAGTGATGATGAACCATTTGATGTAGAGAGGCCGTCCACTGCTGATAGTGGTCATGGACATGTAAGTTTTAGTGAAACTCCCATCCTGCACCATTTCTTAATGACCCATACTAAAATCTTAGTTATTTAGTAAAATAAACAACTACTTGCAACAGTAACTATTAAGTTGAATTACCTGAGACTCATTAGTAAATAGTGAATGGTGATGTTGGATAAATCTGATCAATTCCCACTTAAGGAAGATAAGGATTGCTATTTCCTAGATACAAAATAAGTGGGAACTATATTGGAGTTATGTCATTCGGTAGGTCTGTCACTTCATATGTACATTAGATTTGTGCATTTTATTGACTACTGTTGGGATCTATTCTACATGTCTAGAATAGATGAAATTTACACTTAGCGTGCTTTACACTGTGCATTGTAATGAAAATATAAATGTTAACACTTAAGTTGAAGATATTTGTATGTTGTACTAAATATGAAATTGCCGGTTTGTGCTTCGACCCTCTTATAAAAAATAAACAGGAGCATCAACCAGTCATGCTGTCTCAACAAAAGGGTTAATTGGTAAATAGTGACTGTAATTTTCACACGTTGCGGGAGGTATCTATTCTCAGCTGCACTGCTATCCTGTAGTGCGTGGTGGCATGACATTAATTTCTTTGATCTATGTCACCAAGCCTGATAGGACAGTACACAATATATCGGGCAACAGTGCACTGTCCTTGTGTACATGCCACCAATCAATAATTTCGTAGAGAAATGTAATCGGTAGCTGCTTATAAAAACACATCATTCACTCCCTCACTGTCAAACTGCTCTGATCGATATCACATTGACAACAGCTTATCTCAGAGTCAGTCACTTGACCCGTGTAATGAGGCAAGTTTACACAGAAACACCAAGTAAATTACAGCTTGGTGTATCTGGCAGACTGAAGTTGAAAGTTTGTTTCAGTGTTTACTGACAGATAATAAGCCAAGTTTCATGCAGAACAAAGGGAAATGTATGTGAGACAGTCAATCGTTGACCAACAGAATTCAAAGTTCAATTAAGGTAAATTATCGGCGGTCTATAATGATGGCACGTCTAGTCATTGCATAACCGCTTGCAAGTTTATGTGGTATGTTTTCACCCTAAAACACGGTGAAAACTTTTTGCCAGGTTACCAGACCCCGCCTATAAGAATTTTGAGAAAAAATCCCCGTCTTATAAGGGAGAAAATATGGTAATCTTCAAAATTCATTTCCATGTGCATTATTAAAATAAACACTTTGTAACATGTAAAATAACATATTATTTATATAACTTATATCTTAGAATGGCATCAATGTGAGTATCAATATTCAGGCATAAAAATGTATTTTCATGTTTACAAAAGAATAAATGTCCTGTTTTCAGGAGCGTCCATTCACTCGTGCCGTGGGCAATGTGAAGCAGTTGGAGCGTGAAAAGACGGCTGTATCTCCCACACCTACACCTGTACCTGAGTATGAGGGTGATGTCTTGGTGTACCGAGGTCAATGTGTGGAGCTCAACTTTACTGCCACCTGGGGGGATCACCACTACCTTGGCCTCACAGGCCTCGAGGTGGTGGGCAAAGATGGGGAAGCCCTTCCACTCAACATGTCCATGCTCAATGCTCGCCCTAGAGATGTACGCACACTGCCTGGTCATGAACGAGATGACAGGACACTAGATAAGTATGTGATGAATATATATATATATATGTTCTGTTTTGTTATTCAGTTACTTTATTTAAAAGTGGCGGCCATGGCTGCAGTTTGTCACCAACTTGTAACTCGCAAGCCTGTCAATGCATGGTTTCAAGTCCCAACAATTAGCTGGACTTCACCAATATAACTATACCTGTGCTGGTGCATTACTACAAAAAACAACAAAAAACAATTGGAAAAAGGCTTCAAAAACGAAATGTCATTCTGCTTCAATGGTTTCTCTATAACAGTTACAGATCAATCAAAAAACAGGTATTGTTTTTACAAACTGGGTCATTGCTACATGTTTAATGTTAGGCTGTGAGGAAAAAGATTAAAATAATGTTTTGTAATGAAGGGATGTTAATGATTGTTTTTATGATTTGATTCACATTCTTGTCCCTCACCCCAAACCCACAGACATCTAAATATTAGTATTTAGTGTTCATGTCATTAATTTGTATTTTAACTTTACTGATGCACTAGATGCATCTAGTCCAAACTGATAAGCTGTCTTCATATTTTTAAATTCCATTTATATATCATGCACATGCTTCATTTCAGATTGATAGATGGTGTGAATGTGACGAATGGAGACGAGCATATGTGGTTGATACCATTCAATGCTGGCCAGAACCATACGCTGACTATCACTTTCAATGAAAAACAGCTGATGGCAGGTCTCCGACTCTGGAACTACAACAAAAGCAAGGAAGATACATACAGAGGAGTGAGTCAGTCACAAATATTACAATTTTAATCTTGGTGTAAGTTAGAGCAGTAAATTACCTTTTGTTATTTTAGCTTAAATTTATTCAATTCCAGTATTTTTTTTCTTTAAAAAAAATAATACTCATAAGTATTCCTTATATTTCAGGCTAAGATAGTCCAAGTGAGTATAGATGGGAAGATGGTATCCCCACGGGAAGGGTATCTTATCAGAAAGGGGCCGGGCAACTGTCATTTTGACTTCGCGCAGGAGCTGTCTTTCAATCCCCAGACAGGATCTGCAGGGATGGCAGCTGCTGGGTAGGTATAGGATTGGTAGACAGGATAGATTTGGTTTCTTGCCATCTGTAAAAATAGAATTGCTGACATCCAACTATGCAAGCCCTTATGCTTTAGTTTCAAGTCTAAACCCCCAGACCTTCTTCATTTATGGATACTTCATTCTAAATCCTAGTAATATGTTTACAAATCCATACATAGATAACAAGACAGGGGTTTTTCTTCACATAGTGTAGATCCTGATCAGGCAGCTGGCTGATGTTGTTCTACATTTTTTGCCTATGCCTGATAAATCTTTGCCTAGCAGACTGAGAGTCAATTAGAGTGAACACTTTCATGTTAGATCTTCCAGCTTATGTGAGGTGCATCAGTTCTACCCAAATAGTATCTGGGGTCTCAGTAAGTTTAATAACTGCTCACTATGTCTGTACTCACCACTGTTATTGACAGTTGAACAATATGAAATTTAATAAATTGATTAACTGATTTTTGCATACAAGCTTTTGCATGTGTTTGCTGTCACTATGAAAAATGGAAACTTTATATATTTTAAGTCAGGAAAGTATTTTTTTTTGTAAAACAAACCTTTTGAACAAATAGTTTCTGTCTTCAGACCCATTTTACTTTCAAATGAAATTTCATATTTATGGTTTGTTTCAGATCTAACCAAAGCATGGTGGAGAGTGAAGACTATGAGCTGTATCAAATGCCATGTGGATGTATCCTTTACTGTACTGGTGTGTCAGTTTGTAGGAAAATCTCGTTCAAGACAGATAATCAGCAGCATTGTTGCAGTACTCACACACTAATTGTTATGGGTTTTCTTTAAATTTGAGTTATCTATTGATCGCTTTCAGTATCATTATCCTTGTATCTTGTTTAATTGCTGTTCCACAGCGAAGTATGATGGGCTAGTTGCATTCAGTTTACAAAATAAACTACTGTTTACTTCTGTTCTGATTACACAAATCCCCTGCAACATTTTCATATAACAAGAACTTACTCTATCAATTACATTCAAAGTTATTCAGGCATACAGCAGACATTGTATGAGACTAAGCAGCAAATATTACAGATCCTGATCATACAGCTGTGTCAGCTGGAGTTTACTGATTTTTTTACACTATTAGCATCGAGGTGTGTTTACTATATTGGTTGAAAGCTTTTTAAATAGTTTACCAGTCTTTTGAAATTTTTTAATATAGTTTTAGCCCAGGTTCCTACCTTTTCCTATGCACACCATTGTTTGGTCCATAACTGCTTCAGTTATCTATCAGCTGCAGCTTTTCACCACATGGGGAGATTCCTACTATGTTGGTCTCAATGGAATAGAGTTCTACGATGGAAACCTGAAGAAAATACACCTTACAGAAACAAGTAGGTCCTTGTTTTTAAGTTTGGGCATTTTAAATTTTTAACAGGAACCATTATTGTGCATGTATTATGTGTTGTTCTAGTAAAAAGGTGAAATTACCTTTAATTGGTCAAAGTTGGTAACACATCTGAATCCCTGTTGAAGAAGGCTGGTTGTCTGAAAGGACAGGTAGTTCATAGGTTCTTTCATAATTTGTTTTTATTTAATGCAAAAATTCATATTCTATCAAAGGTCCCAGGAGAATTACAGCATTTATTATGTGAAAGGTCATTTGTCAAAAGGGGCATACTTGGATGCATAGACTGATTGCTAGAGCGCCAACTTTGCATTTCCTGATTGATTTTCTCAGATACAAACATGTAAATTTAGATATGCCAGTAGTGTAGAACATGAGGCACTTATGTACTCTATCTAAAATTTCCAGAACCAATCAAGAGTATTATATCATTGCTTGCTAATTATCTCCCAATTCCACTAGTACAATTACTGTACCAATAATTCCACCTGTGTTACCCTTGCAGACATCTCAGCTTACCCAGACAGTGTCAATGTGCTGGACAACATTCAGAATGACGCCCGAACACCTGACAAGCTGATAGATGGCATCAATGACACTATGGATGGCGGACATATGTGGCTGGCACCTATACTCCCAGGAGTTGTATGTATTTACTGCACAGCAACCATGTTTATCTGTCCATAGTAGGGGAATGAATTATAGTGAAAATGCTCTCCTGGTAGCTCAATTGAGAAAGCCATGAGTTCAATTCCTAACCATTATGAATGGATTTTTACAGCTCAGGTTATTTGTATGGTTTTGAGGAATGGTCACAGTTTAAAAAAAAAGGTGGTTCTGTGCAGAAGTATAGTGAACATGCTCTCCCTAGAACTGTCTATACAGAGGGGTAGTTAGTTGGCAGAGCACCTGACTGGAGCATGAGATCATGGTCATGATTCCTGTCCAAGGTCAAAGTATTTTTCAAGCTCAGTGTCTTAAGTTTGTTTTATTAATTAGTTCTGAGAAGGTAAATTGTACAAGTTTAGATGAGTATGGCTGAGCAAAATACATGTTACAACACAGAGTTGTAACACAATAATCAAAGAACAGGTTTCTTGTGTGTATATAACCATAAAAACTTCATTGTTCTCCCACCTAATGTCCTTCATATCTATCTGTGTTTTAAATGAGAAAAGCCACATTGATGACTTAATACCTCAATAAGTATTAGAGCTTACACGTATTGTACTTTAAAAAGTAATACTTCCTTTTGATTTGTATTGGTTGATCACACTTTAGTTTGATTGATTTCATATTTCAGCTGAACCGAGTGTATGTGATATTTGACCAGCCCACCACTATTTCTATGATCAAGGTGTGGAACTACAGCAAAACTGCAAACAGAGGTGCTAAAGACTTTGCTGTAAGTGGAGAAAATACTTCTTACTTTGTAATAAAATATGCTTTCTTTTGATGTTTGTTTTGTTTTAAATACACACACAGTTATTTTACCTTGTATTTCTTTGACACATGTGAACTTTGTGTTTTATAATGATATAAAATAAGATGCACTTAATATTTAAGCAATTTATTTTATTGTTCTTGTATGAAAAGTAAATTAGTTATAATGTTTGTCCCACAGCTACTGGTTGATGACCTACTGGTGTATAATGGTGTGTTGGAGGCCCTGCCCAAGGCTGCCCGTGGGATCCTACCCACATGTGAGGGACCCCAGCCCTACCATACCATTCTATTTACCAACAACAAAGAGGTGTTGCGGCGAGAGAAACACACAATCATCAAGTAAGGCTGCACACATAAACAATTTAGGTTGTTAAATATAAGCTGGCATCCTTTTAAGGTCAAGATTTTTTTATTGTATTTTCTGTCTTTGAAATTACTTAAAATGTTTTTTTTATAATGAATTCTAATGCCAGTTAAATTATTATATTGCTAACATTATGGAGGTCCTTAATCAATGTAACTTAACATTAAAATAACTTTTACATTGTAAATTGTAAATATATCTCCTCAAATAGTGTAAGTAACTATCAGCCAGCTTCTGATGGGATTTGATTTTACAGGATCTACCCTTTTTGTATAGTGGTATTTTTATCGAAATTTTGCCATATGTATTATGATCTTTTTTTCATTTATGTTAATTTGTAACTAATTATTTTAGCCATAAGACAGATGAGCAGGACGTTCAAATGACAAATGATAAGAAGATTGTCAGCCATTACAGTGACCCTCACAAGGCCTCATCAGGCAAACCTGTTGATCAGAGTATGTATGCCTATCAGGAAATAATTACTTACGTTCACTTAACAGTAAATACTATCACTAAACATCTTTAAAAATCCCACTTTAAACCCATTAGCTATAATGACTCAGTATTTTGGTTAAAAAAGAATATAAAGAGATGGAGTTGAAATGAAGTGAATTTATAATTCAAAAAAAAAAAAGAATGGCTTAATTTTTTAGTTTAAGTGTATTTTAGTGCAATTATGTAAAAAAAGACTGGTGGAAAAACAATAAACTTACAAAAAGTTTAAACAGAAATGAGTAATATATAAACATGAATGGATATACAGTGTTTTTTTCTAAACTGACAAGTTGCAATTGTCATTCAACACATGCTTGCTACTGGATAAAAAATTGCAACTATTGAGCTTGCTAAGGATGTATAGATAAAGCTTATGCATGTAGTGTACATCCAGATCAACAGGCTCTCACAGGGAGCTGTGTGATTAGAATCTACATGTTTTTCTGTGGAGTCTACATGTAGTAAGAAGATGACTAAGAATAAATAGATATAACAGCATTGTAGCATGATAATGGTTACATTTGGCAGACACTATGGCAAACATTTTAGTGGTTTTAAATGAATTACATAGCCCATTTTAATCATGTCTCATAATGTTATCTTTTCCTTGATTCAAATGCTAAATTTCAAACATAAAATGAAGCATTATAAATGTTATGTTTTTGTATTAAACATTTCAGGTAAACGACCCACTACCAGTGTGATTCATTCTAAGAAGAGGAGATAGAGCAGTGATGTTATTAACTTAAGAGTTAAAGCTTTGTTATTCCTCGTCTTTCATGTTGTTAAGGGAGGCAACTATGGTAAATACAGACCTGGTGCAAATGGAGTTTTCAGCATTTTTGTGCTGGAGCATTGACATAACCAGATTGTGTCTGGTTGATAGTGCAGAATAATGCTTGTTAGGGTCAAATTTGCAAATAAATTTGCCCTTATGTTATTACTACTATTGATTGTCATACAGCTAGACAAACAAGTTTGCCTTGTGGATAAATCAGTCTGCAGATAGGGCAGATTTTGTCAGTTCTGTGATAAGAAAGGAAATGTGATGGGATCACATCTTTCACCAAATAGTTGCAATTAAGGATATAAAAGCTTACCCAACGTACCAGAAACAGATTTACACAGTGATAAGACTTGATATATGGTTGTGATCTTTTGTCTCCATCTTTAAGATGGCTAATGTGGACATAGTGATAGTAAGTGTACAACCATCATTCAAAACAGTGAAAGGAAACAATAATGATTAATATTAAGGTTGGGTGTTATCCTCCATGTATGAAGGGGAAATTTGTCATTATCGCAAATAGGCACTTGACCCTTTACATACTGGAAACTATTAATCCCCTTTACATAGAACATATCCCACCCTGAAGGTGTTTACAGCAAATAAACTGAAGACTGTGCCTTCATAATAACGTGGATAAACTGATCAGTTCTCTATTGTCTTCTTTCCGCCATATTTCTCAATAACAATGTACATGTGTATTCATAGATATCATTCAAAATGTATACTGTAGTTTATTAAACTTATTGGTAAAGATGTTATATAAAACTGGTACAATGCTGCTATCATCCACACATCAAAACCAATTAGATATGGTTTAATTGCTTGCTTATTTATCTGTACCATATTTATTCCAAGTTGCTTCAAATTCATATACATCACACAATTTGTCATCTTATGGTTCATTAGATTTTATAATTAGACAAGTATGGAATTGTTTCATTTTATCACAAATGTCAGAAGTGTTTTTAATCATAGCCATGCTTGATGACTACATATTACAGATTTGTATGTGTTTATGTAAACATATCATGTAAACTGTTTCCGTCCAAACTGTCTCATTACATGTTAATTGATCTGCAACTGTTAGTACTTGTTTTATTAGGAATGCTGTTACCATTTATTATTTGTTATCACTTAACATTGTTAAGGATATTAACCAAAGAAACAAAAGAATTTGATGCCAAGATGTGGTTTCTTAATAAATCAGCACTTATGTATTGGCATTTAAATGTCAGTTTTTAAAGTTTCAAAAAATGTTATATTTTCAGTATCTTAAAATAATACAGATAGGTTTGTACTGATCATTTAACATGGATATTTTTGTACCATACAATAGGAAAGTATTGAAATTTATTAAAAATATTAAACAAAAGTTTCACATTTTGACCTGCCACAGTTTGACATCATGTTTTCTGAATTCATTCCATGTATATTAGTAACATCTATAAGCAGCGTGTCATTGTAATTGGCCATGTTGTCTTTCACTATTGGTCTTTATCACTGTGTCAGAATCTCAATAGATTATGCTGTCATTCATACCAAATTTATCTTTGTCATTGAAAGTAATATTTACAGAGTACATTTGTCACAGGAGGATAAAAATGTAAATTATCTTCTTTCTAACAATAAAGCATTGTGTAGATAGAAGTTGATTATGCCTACGAAAGAGTCCTAGTTTGAATTCATACATCTTGATGCTTAGCTGGCATTAGTCCCAATCTTTGTTTTAACATTTAATCAACCTGTGGTGTTTCCATTTAAAATTCTTGATTGTTTTATGCCATCAGAAATTAATGCTGAGCACGTACAGTGACTTAAGCAGTCTTTTAATGTCCCCAAAAGGGTGTATAGAAAAGTTGCTCACTCTTTGTCCATCACTATGGAAGTCTAACCCATTTTTAAGTCTCAGTCATAACTTCCATATTTTTACAGTACTTCATTTAAACTCGACTATCTTACCGACATACACTTGAAAGTGTGTCCGACGTAAGATTTATAAATAGAACCATTAAGGTCAAGATCATGCTTAAAATCATTACATAAATATTTCTTTTCTCATTGAACCTTACTTCTTGTCTGGGTGGTATTTTTTATCACAACTGCTCATCAATCATAACTACCATTCTTTCAAAGGTTTGTTTGTTGTTATATATGCCATACTAACTATCTTCCACACATCGAGAGTAAAAATGTTTGTTTTTGAGATACATTGTACATCGCAGTGACAAATTATGGTCATTATAGCAATGTCCAGCTGTTTTGGTGGAGGAAGACAACAGATAAAGGTCTAGGTAGAACCATGGGCACACAGCACGTCAGCTGGAATACCTTCCCACATTAAGTCCATCGCTCAGAATGGGACTCAAACCTATGTGTTGGAGGCTAAGCAGTCAGAGTAGTTACAAACCGGCGACTACCACTACGCTATGGGTGCCGAGTAAAAATGCCTTTGTTTCAAACTATTATAATTTTGTTTGATCTTTGTTAAATTTTATGTGAAGATGAGGAATAAACACTTTTTCATGCTTGTGTATGCTGCATGTGTTTTTAGTATGCTCACACTGTAGTGCCGGGGTCTTCATGTTGAAGACTGTTCTTATTGTTAATTGCCTATCTGGACTGTTTCTATACATTGCCAAGTTTATGTAGATTATTTATTTAACATTAGATGTTGATGAATATATATTTATTGATAATATTATCAAGAAAATAAATTCTTAAAAGGTCTGTATCTGTGTTGTTTACATGTAATTACCAAACCCACATAGGTATGCAAGACTCATCCTTAATATTACTTAGCCACTGAATGAATTTGAACATGATGAGAGCTGTTTTTTAAAGCCTGCTAAGCTCATGTTGTTCAGGCCTTCGAAGATAGTAAACATACAGATAAGCCAGCTTCCACTCGAGGCTATGGGACCAAAATTTGCACTACTTTTATTATTACATGTACTATATTTGCTGGATACACTGGTAAGAACAACAGATTGAACACATCAGTTTAATATTTGTATGTAAAGTCAAGAAATACATGGATTTCATTGGTATGTAAATATTGATGCATGGACAAATAATTTTATCACATTCATATAGATGTCTTTGGAAAATAATTTGCACAAGTACCTTTAATGAGTTTTTCTTAATAATAAAAACAAACTTAACAAAAATCATGTCAAAGGCAAAGATTAAGAAATTTGTACATAATAAAAGGTTTATGCTCATAAGTAATAAAATAGTTATTACAGTTTGATTGATAAATTGGCTAAAATATAATAAAATTATATGACAAAACAGTAATAACAGTTTGATTTATAAATTAGCAAGAATCAAGATACTAAAATCAAAATGGAATTAAGTGCTGTTGTAAGTATGATCCTGATAAATCACAGATGTACAACATCCAATGCAATGCAGAAGATGTTTTACAGCTGTAGTTAATGAATTATAAACATGCAGTATATCAAACAAACAAAAATCCTTAATGAACTGTATCTCAACACCTGGTGGACACCCATTAAACCTTGTTTGCACATTCATAGTACAGTTTAAAATAACAGTACAGGTAAATCTTCAAGCGAAGTCTGATCATAAAAAATTACAGAGTAGAATAAGTACAGCCACATGCTTTATTTAATGCAAAAAATTAATGGTAGATTTAAAGCCGAAACAATGATGAGATCGAGCTTGGGCCAACATCGTCCTAAGGACATTCTAAGGACCAATACGCAGTTGATAATGTAAACATTTTTGCTGTGAGAAAATCAGATTCTCAGTGATCTGCCGAGATTTTAAAAATGTAGGGTCCTGGACTCACTATCCTTGAAAATGTGTGTCTATTGTGAAGTTTTGTTGATGAATGTAAATTGTTGATCTAAAAAGTTTTGTACAACTGGTTACTTCTGTATGTCTGATACACTAAAACATTTTATGTGAGAATGACTGAAGGTACAGCACTTATCATGAAAAAAAATATGAAAGGACAGAATATAACAGCCATAATTAATCTTTCTACTTATTTTTTGTATATTTTGGTAAATTTTGTTGTGCCCATGGGCACATATATCTGTTCCATTTTCACTTTTTAAGTGCAAATAGGCAAAATGCATCCTAGGCAGATCTCTGGATTCTGAAATCAATTTTAACCATAGTCTGCAGTATTTGTATTTCTATCATCACTTCTGCACTGATATTCATAATTATTGCTTGCTATTGTTAACAATGAATACATTTCTAATTTAATGGAAAACATCCACCAGGCCACCACCAAGCAGTTGAACTTTCTTGAACTTTCAATTCACTAAAAAAACTGGTAACAAATGAATTGGCATGATATATAGCTTTATAAAACGTATATAAAGATGAAGTTTCTTGACTGTCAGGTGTTCCCACTCAGGCAATCCGATGTGGTGGAACGGAGACTTTTCAGGAAGGGCAGAATACCTTAACATGGAAACAAAAGATGTATGTATCAGAAGCATAAGATTAAAGTTCATTAACAGAAAATAATTTAAACAGACCTTGAAAGGGACAAATTTAATTGTTCAAAATATTTTTTCATTTGATGAACACTATCAAAAAATGCTACTCATCTTCTTAAGGGTCTACATTATTGTCTTTGTATAGAATAATTCGGAATAGATTCTCCACTGTCCTCATAGCAACATTTAAATGACATTGTCTCATAGCACATTAAAGACTTAAGCAAGCTGTTTTCTCTCAAATCTTTGTTATTTTGACAAAGTTACAACACAATATCATTACCCAAGTGAGATTCATGAAAAACTGCTGGCAGCAGCAGTAGCAAGTCAGCTTTAGTGCCATTTACCCACAATGCAATTTACCCACAATGCAATTTTCTCACAATGCCATTTACCCACAATGCCATTTTCTCACAATGCCATTTACCCACAATGTCATTTACCCAGAATGCAATTTACCCACAATGCAATTTTCTCACAATGCCATTTACCCACAATGCAATTTACTCACAATGCCATTTACTGACAAAGTTGTTTACCCACAATGCCACACCACATGTATGAGTTCTAACCTGGGTTAAACTATTCAAGTAACAGTGCTGACCAGCTGTTGTGCAGTGAGACAGGTATTCTACCAAGCCTGACAACTTACTTGAGCCTCCAGTACCACGGGTAGCCAGTGTCTCATAATCTTTGTTTCTTGTCACTTTATTGGCTTGAATCACAATGTATCTGCAAATAAGCAAGACTTATAACAAAAAAGACATTTTCGATTATAGTTTTAAGGACAAAAGATTAAATATAATTCTCCAAAATATACATCTTTCTTAAATAACAGCTATAGATGCAGCAGTGATTGAAACAAAATGACTATATACATGATTTATAAATGTCAGAGCCAATCGTGCAGATCCAAGTCAGCTACTTCTGACCATGACCTGCACTATCTGTTGCTATGTTAATACTTGTTCTACCCAGAAAAGGAATGATTAATTTAAAAGTACTAGTTTCCAAATGAACAACTTGTATAAACATTTAAGTTGACATTAAATGGGTCTCCACCCACATCATAATCAAATTGCAGACACTTAACAATATTGATTGTGTTACACTTAAAGCAACAGAAAACAATGTAATTGGTACAAAATGATACAAAACAACAAGGATAGAGAAGAGAAAGACTGATTCAAACTATAGTGATTGACAACTCCTTGGGTCCAAATTGTTACAAGCTGGTTCAAACCTGTCCAAATCATTAACATAGGTTATGTTGAAAGCTGTAGGCAACCATAGTGCTAGTCACAATCTTTAATAAAACTAAACATATATGTACATTTAACCTGCAGAATCAAAGACTCTGTTGTGCTACAAGTTGGGTGATGGGTTGCCATGCAAGGGAAACCAAGTTCAAATTCAACAAAAAACAAGCAATTTTTTTCTTTTTTACATTCCTTTCTTTCTTATAAATGGCTTTTATGTATTAGATCTTAAATTTGTCAACAATTACATAGTCTGGTACATTATTTAAACCACAAACCATTTAAACACACTATTGGAAAGTTCTTGTAGATTAGTTTGACTTAACAAAATGAGGCATATTTTTATGAAAATTAAAACTACCCAAAAGTTTGTTAAATTTCTTTCCATGTGAAATATTTTTTCCTACTTCTTGATATCATAAAATAAACAATAATAATCATCTTCGCAGATTTTTATAAGTAACTTACTTGGAGACTATCTGGATGTGGTAGGTCCGAAAGTCCACCACTGATTGAACACAGTCGTTGTAGGCATGGGTCAGGGCATCACAGTTCTGAGAGGTCACTAAAGGTCACGATATGGAAGGTATGGTTAGAAAACAGTCTGTTAAAAACAGGGGATAAAAATGAAAAAGCATGAAATGTTGACAATATTATACAGAAATAGAACACAATACCTAGAATCCATCGCCAGAAATATGATATGAACAATACCAATGTTAGCAAAGGCTACATAGAAAAGAACACTAATTATGTCTGTCTATCTGATCCTGATTTAAGTTTCTTACTGCAGTTGTCCCACTTCTTTGTGTAGGCAGCAGACAGCTAAAGTGTCTTACAAAACACTCTCCATGCAACTCTGTTTAGCAGATCAGTACTGGACAGATTACACATTTTCACATCTGTTTTGACAAATTCCAACCATGTCTTCTTAGGACTACCATTTCTTAGTACAACAAACTTTATTTAGGAAAAGTAAAAAAAACAAAACGGCAACTGTGCAACTTGAACATTTTTATCCTAGTAAAAAAAATATCAATAAAAGTAAACTAAAGAAATGGTCTAAGGAAATTATTTTATAAAATTAACAATTACAAGTGTTTAATTTTCTACATACAAAATTAACCATGACACATGAGCATATACTATTCAACATATATGCACCATATTAAGAAGATAGCGTTATATATATTTTGATGATGGTTATATAAGTACTTGCCATAGTTTTTCACATTAGACTGGGATTCTATGGTGTTGATAAATTCTCGATGACAAGGTGGCATGTAGTGGCGCATGTTTTCCAAAAACTTGCAAATTTCTGTTAGTTAAACAAAATTAAACAAATAGTAAAACAATTCAACAACAAATTCGTACAGGAAAATAAACAAATATAAATATGTAGGTATAAAAAATTAAATAGTTTTCTTTAAGAGGACATTTTTTACAAAAGATGCACATATTTATTTATGTAGGCATTTGAATTTATTCAACAATCTCGATGTGTTTATACAATCTTAAGGAATATGAGAGGTCCAAAAATATGTTGAATTTTTTATAACTTTAAAAAATTTAATAATTTTATACTTAGAAGATGAGCCTGAAGTTTTAATAAAACATTACAAATATAGAAATTACAGGTATATAAACACAAGGTAGCAACCCTGGTGCTGTCTATAAAAATGATGTCAAGGTCATAGCGACTATGTCAGGGTCACATTGATGTGTTTATGTTAAATTACGTATTTTGGAAACTATGGCAGTTGAACAAAATTTTACATGTTCTTTAATAAACCTAAGAAAACGTTATATCAAAACATTAGCAACTGGCTTCTGAATATTTTTTAATTCTTAAAAAAATCTACATCATTAGAAGACATTCCTCATAAGACCAAATGAATGCCTTTCTTTAAAATAACATTTATCCTGTATCCATGCTGTGGACTATTGGGTTTTGGGTAAACACAAATCAACGGATGTTACCAAGGCTATAACTCTTTATGACCTATGATCATCTCTAGATTGAAAAATACCCTGTTTCAACATAGTAACAATGAATGGTCCTCACCTTGTGAATGTTTGACACCCAGTACTGCATCAACAGACTGCATTGTGGAACTCTGGGCAGCACTCCCACCTGTCATCTACAGAAAATAGTGAGATATGCGAGGCTGATTCAAAATTTGTTTTAAAAGAGTGTGTGTGTGTGTGTGTTATGTAAAAATGCTACACTTACTCTGATATTTCATACAACTGTAAATTTTGTTTTAGCATTATGAGGCCTTTTATAAAGACCATAAAAATTATTAGATCAGCATCTGCCCTTTTTGTTACATGTTAGGAAAGTTAAGTGTGTAGTTAACAGGCAGTCATCCAAGCATTATCAATAAGTATGTGTTATTAATGCATGTTGTGGACTGACTGTTAACCCTAGCACTTACCTGCTTGGGAATGTCACTGACACCCTCATACACGATTCCTTCAGGGAGAGGCGTGCCTTCACCACCCCAGCTAGCATTAAAAGAGAAAAGGTTTGTTCACAATGACAGATTATGAATTTTTTATTCAATATATCACAGTGACAAGGTCATGCTTATAATAGCAGTATCTAAAAATCAAGAAAAGGAAGACACCAGATAATGTCTTGGCACCAGAGCACCTCATGTCAACATGAAGACCTCAGTCTATTTAATGTTTGCCCTGTCTTGGACATGTACAAATGCAGTGATAAGATAAATAGTTACAAGACATCAGCTCTTTTGCCCAGCCACCAGCACAATTTGCAGTGCTTCTACTGTCACAGTCCCAGCTCAACTAAGTTTTGCAGCATAGTATGAAGACCAGTTGACCCTATGTTATGATATTGTAATTAAAGGTGGTATCCAACAGTTTGCCTATATCAAATTCATGTAATAATACCCTGCTGCTGCTTTGGGGAATTTGGGCATAATTTCTGCATAAACTCATACTTTAAAATAAGTAAAGATGGTTTTAAATACTATTTATATTGGTAGACAGTTCAAATTGTGTTGAAAACACTCTATATAAGTTCATCCATTCCAAATCTATCTCTAAGTTATCACAATACTGATCTGAGCTAAAAAGAGATATCGATGTCAGAGCGGACTACCCGAATGACGGTATAACATAACCTCGAAAGTGAGTTGTCATGTGGTTTTCATCGTTAAAAATAGCTATCTCTGCAGCGTGTCTCAGATAGGAAATGTTTGCAGTGTGGAATGGGGGTTTATGTGTCAATGTTTACAGTGATCTAGGACATCAATGAGCAGCATTTTGCATGACCATTTCAGGTAACATTGACTTATTTTGGTTATTTGAGAAAAATATATTTTGGTCCAAACTGTCAGATACCACCTTTAAGTAGGGTGTTGGACATGCTATTCCATACAAAGCAGTCCCTTATTTGTTTTGAATGAAAACAATCTCT
This sequence comes from Sinonovacula constricta, assembly GCA_007844125.1. Lineage (NCBI taxonomy): Eukaryota > Metazoa > Mollusca > Bivalvia > Cardiida > Solecurtidae > Sinonovacula > Sinonovacula constricta. The sequence continues at coordinate 91,332,731 of CM017555.1, forward strand.
AGATAAATAACAAATAACATGTTTTATGACTTGGGAATTTCATTGCAAATCAGATGAGACAAATAAAAAATAATGTATTATCTTAAATAAAAAACTAAGAATAAAAAAATGTCAATTTTTAGACCAAAAAAATCAAATAGACATGAAAAAAACAACAAGAAAAAGTCCATCTCACCCAGAAAGATAGGGCCTTAAAACATTGTAGAAGGTTTCTGCTGAGAGTTTGTCTGCAGTAAATGAAACAACCAATTAAGCACATTTTCGAGAGGGTCAAATAGGAATATATGAGACATAGATAAATAGAACCATAGTAAAGTAAGCTCAAGATACATCACAATCACCAATGCCTTGCAACTTTATTTTAACATATAAAGCCAGTTTTAAATGAAGTACAAAACAGTCATAAAATAACAAAACAAAATATCATGCTTTAAAAATCAATAACTATCCTTGTATAATTCACCCATTGCATAACTAAGTTTTAACAAGCATCTTCAAGGAATCAGTTTATAACAGTTTTTAAACTGTGTCACAAGATGACATAGATAGAACTTACAATGCATGGTAGAGGACACATGTTTGATAGTATGCAATGTTTCAGGACATCCTTAATCACCGACTTGAAATCATGCTGTTTTAAATGTAAGATATAATGTAATATGTAAAAATAACAAAAATAAAGAAAGTTTACCATGCATGGAAGAAAATGTCTTTTTCATTGTATGCATGGTGTTGGTGACACCCTTTAATGTATTTATCAACCCCTCAGTGTTACCATTTTCTGCATGTTGCATACACATCATCAGATGCTATAGAAGAAGGTCAGAGTCATTAGACAATATTTTTCATACAACTGGTATTTTAGGGGAGTGGGGGGGCATTTATGGTACATTGATACATATGGCGTAAAATATCGGTATGATAAAGTTTATCATCAATGGAGTATAATCAGGTTAAAATTAAAATATGTGAGTAGAAATATATAAATGTATAAGATTATTCATACAACTGGCATCTTTCAGTCAAAAACAGTCATTTCTAACAGATTTTTTTAAAGTGAGTTTATATAAATAAAGGAAATTGGAGTAAGACAAGTGACATGATTTAGAAGCAGACACCACTGTTTAAATGTTAAGAGCCAATGTATGCCATCATCATTATTCTGAAGTAAAAGTATTAATTTTACCAATAAAAACAAGAAATATCACTGGAATTGATATCTGTCCCCAAAGACACAATGACCTGATGTCCTTGAATGTTTTTTAACTTGCCCATGTAAATGAAATGAGCGACAAAATATCAAGTGCATGTCTGTAAGATGGTAAAGTTCTGAAGTAAAGCAAATAAAATAGTTATGGCTGGGATATGAATAGAGTTCCCACAAATTTTTGCTGGGAAAATTCCAGGTTTTTTCAAGGTTTTTGTGTGTGTTAAATTCCAGATTTTTTCCAGCCAAGGAAATCCTTGCAATATCAATGTGCACTAACAATGTTAATGTACAAAGGGTGTGTTCACAATTGCTATATTCAGTTTGCTGTAATTAGACCAAGTATTTTGACTTCAAAGTCAGGCTTTGCTAATGAATTGCATACTGAAGACTGGCTAGATCGCTGTAGTTAAGGTTCACATCTGTTACTGACAGCGTATTCAAATAAATCTCAGTAAATGATGCCAATATCGGGACTAAAAAGGCTTCGCAAAAATGTAGCAGACATCGTGAAACATGATCAAATAAATGCTTGCAAAACAGTCCTGTTTTATTTACAGGTTATGATCACAAATTGCTGATTTCTTAGCCAAATCTGTTGGTACTTTTCCTGAGGTCTTCCTGATATTGAACAGATATTGAAAAAATCATGGCATTTTCATGACCGAGAATAGAATTTTTAAAATTCCCGAGTTTTCCCATTTTCCCGGTAGTGCGGGAATCATGTATGAATATGTGACAGACGGTCAAACAGTGTGACTGACAGTGTGACAGTTATATGTCATCCTTCTTAGACATCGAAATGAAACAAACAACACTACTGTTAATATTCAGAAAGCAGTTAGTTGTACAAACAAGATCAGAAACAAATTGTTGCCAAGTCCAATAAGGAGGAGACAAGATGAGATGCTACATGTACATGATTGCTCAACTTTCATTTGTATTTTAGAGACCATAGTAAATTTCCACAGTTACAGCCTTAAAAATTACATGTATCAATACTTTAAATCAAAGCCTGCAAAGCAAAAAAGCGATAAGGCTCTGTCAAATAGTGTAGATCTAGATCAGTCAGTTCCAAGTGTGAGATATTTGGTCAGGATCTGCAATATCTGCTAGACCGTGTCAAGCAATGTGTCGAGCAACTATTGCATGTAAGATGTAAGGTGATGACTATGAATAAGAAGAGGACAAAAGATTGGCTGACGGGGGACTGGTGACTCAAACAAAGTCTCAGCACATATAATACATACCTTTAGTCCATGAGCAAAGTCCATCTCTATTTGTGCTGTTACTGCTATAAACCAGTCAGCTTCAGGACCCCCTGGTAACTTGTAAAGACTCTCTATTGTTCTATAAAATATAAAAAAAGTCTTAGTTATTTTGGTAGTTTAGAGCAAAAACCTTATGGTTTTATGGTTTAGTTGTCATAATGATTTTAATAAAGTTCAAAGTATTCTTTACAGTGTTTAGTGGTTTCTTGTATATGCAGCACATTGTCACAATTATGGCCATTTTGAGAAAGTCAAGCTGTTATTGGTGAGAAAAATCCCGCCAAATGTTTAAGTAGAACTACTGACACAATGCAGATCAGCAGGAAGATCCCCCACTTTACTGACACAATGCAGATCAGCATAAAGATCTCCACTTTACTGACACAATGCAATTCAGCAGGAAGATCTCCACTTTACTGACACAATGCAGATCAGCAAGAAGATTTCCACTTTACTGACACAGTGCAGTTCAGCATGAAGATCTCCACTTTACTGACACAATGCAGATCAGCAGGAAGATCTCCACTTTACTGACACAGTGCAGATCAGCAGGAAGATCTCCACTTTACTGACACAATACAGATCAGCAGGAAGATCTCCACTTTACTGACACCATGCAGATCAGCAGGAAGATCTCCACTTTACTGACACAATGCAGATCAGCAGGAAGATTTCCACTTTACTGACACAGTGCAGTTCAGCATGAAGAACTCCACTTTACTGACACAATGCAGTTCAGCATGAAGATCTCCACTTTACAGACACAATGCAGATCAGCAGGAAGATCTCCACTTTACTGACACAATGCAATTCAGCAGGAAGATCTCCACTTTACTGAAACAATGCAGATCAGCAGGAAGATCTCCACTTTACTGACACAATGCAATTCAGCATGAAGATCTCCACATTACTGACACAATGCAGATCAGCAGGAAGATCTCCACTTTACTGACACAATGCAGATCAGCAGGAAGATCTCCACTTTACTGACACAATGCAATTCAGCAGGAAGATCTCCACTTTACAGACACAATGCAGATCAGCAGGAAGATCTCCACTTTACTGACACAATGCAATTCAGCATGAAGATCTCCACATTACTGACACAATGCAGATCAGCAGGAAGATCTCCACTTTACTGACACAATGCAATTCAGCATAAAGATCTCCACATTACTGACACAATGCAGTTCAGCAGGAAGATCTCCACATTACTGACACAATGCAGATCAGCAGGAAGATCTCCACTTTACTGACACAATGCAGATCAGCAGGAAGATCTCCACTTTACGGACACAATGCAGATCAGCAGGAAGATCTCCACTTTACTGACACAATGCAAATCAGCAGGCAGATCTCCACTTTACTGACACAATGCAATTCAGCATGAAGATCTCCACTTTACTGACACAATGCAGATCAGCATGAAGATCTCCACATTACTGACACAATGCAGATCAGCAGGAAGATCTCCACTTTACTGACACAATGCAATTCAGCAGGAAGATCTCCACTTTACTGACACAATGCAGATCAGCAGGAAGATCTCCACTTTACTGACACAATGCAGATCAGCAGAAAGATTTCCATTTAACTGACATAATGCAGATCAACATGAAGATCTCCACTTTACTGACACAATGCAATTCAGCATGAAGATTTCCACTTTACTGACACAATGCAGATCAGCATGAAGATCTCCACTTTACTGACACAATGCAATTCAGCATGAAGATCTCCACTTTACTGACACAATGCAGATCAGCATGAAGATCTCACCTTTACTGACACAATGCAGATCAGCAGAAAGATTTCCATTTTACTGACACAATGCAGTTCAGCAAGAATATCTTCCCTTTACTGACACAATGCAGATCAGCATGAAGATCTCCACTTTACTGACACAATGCAGATCAGCAGAAAGATTTCCATTTTACTGACATAATGCAGATCAACATGAAGATCTCCACTTTACTGACACAATGCAATTCAGCATGAAGATTTCCACTTTACTGACACAATGCAGTTCAGCAGGAAGATCTCCACTTTACTGACACAATGCAGATCAGCAGGAAGATTTCCACTTTACTGACACAATGCAGTTCAGCAGGAAGATCTCCACTTTACTGACACAATGCAGTTCAGCAGGAAGATCTCCTCTTTACTGACACAATGCAGTTCAGCATGAAGACCTATACTTTACTGACACAATGCAATTCAGCATGAAGATCTCCACTTTACTGACACAATGCAGATCAGCAGGAAGATCTCCACATTACTGACACAATGCAGTTCAGCATGAAGATCTCCACTTTACTGACACAATGCAGTTCAGCATGAAGATCTCCACTTTACTGACACAATGCAGATCAGCAGTAAGATCTCCACTTTACTGAAACAATGCAGATCAGCAGGAAGATCTCCACTCTACTGACACAATGCAGATCAGCATGAAAATCTCCACTTTATCGACACAATGCAGATCAGCAGAAAGATTTCTATTTTACTGACATAATGCAGATCAGCATGAAGATCTCCACTTTACTGACACAATGCAATTCAGCATGAAGATTTCCACTTTACTGACACAATGCAGTTCAGCAGGAAGATCGCCACTTTACTGACACAATGCAGTTCAGCATGAAGATCTCCACTTTACTGACACAATGCAATTCAGCATGAAGATCTCCACTTTACTGACACAATGCAGATCAGCAGGAAGATCTCCACTTTACTGACACAATGCAATTCAGCATGAAGATCTCCAATTTACTGACACAATGCAGATCAGCAGGAAGATCTCCACTTTACTGACACAATGCAGATCAGCATGAAGATCTCCACTTTATCGACACAATGCAGATCAGCAGAAAGATTTCTATTTTACTGACATAATGCAGATCAGCATGAAGATCTCCACTTTACTGACACAATGCAATTCAGCATGAAGATTTCCACTTTACTGACACAATGCAGTTCAGCAGGAAGATCGCCACTTTACTGACACAATGCAGTTCAGCATGAAGATCTCCACTTTACTGACACAATGCAATTCAGCATGAAGATCTCCACTTTACTGACACAATGCAGATCAGCAGGAAGATCTCCACTTTACTGACACAATGCAATTCAGCATGAAGATCTCCAATTTACTGACACAATGCAGATCAGCAGGAAGATCTCCACTTTACTGACACAATGCAGATCAGCAGGAAGATCTCCACTTTACTGACACAATGCAGATCAGCAGGCAGATCTCCACTTTACTGACACAATGCAGATCAGCAGGAAGATCTCCACTTATGAAGGTTCTCCTCCAACAGGTACTCAACACACATGATTAGAAGCTGAAAAGATACAATATGGTGACTTAGTGCTGGGCCATGTGCCACTTTGCACAGTACAAATAAACAAACAAGAATAAAACTCTAATCGTGCTTAGGACAATAGGACCAGGTTTAGGCAAATAGACTAAATCAAGATCTTGCAGCTCTCCACTGATAGCAGACTGTTAGATATATAGGTAGTAGCTTGTACATTTGTTAAATTGTGATGCAAAGTAACAGGTTTCGACTAAATTTTCTTCAAATTCTAACACCATCAACAAAGTATGTTTGTTTGTTTATTGGGATCGTCCCACCAACATTATTTCAGTTATCTGGAGACGGTGTCCACTTGAAGCAGATATAGTGCTGCCTTCACTGTGTATAGCATGCCGTGAACACCTGGCATGATACCACACCTAGTCACATTATCCTGACACCGGGCCAACCAGTCGTGGAACTAACCTTATATTTGCTCGAGCGTTAGCAAGGGAGCTATACACTATCATTTTTAACGACTTTGGTATGTCGCAGCCCGGGATTGAACCTGGGGCCTCCCGTACCTGGAGCCGATGCTCTACCGATTGCGCTACCAGGTCCGGTCAAGAAAGGATGATATAAAACATAGAGTAAGAGTATGTTTAAGTTCTTTAAATCTTTAAAGCCAGTTTAAATCCAAGAACCTTAAGATTTTGAATACTTATAAAAATCATTTTCATGACTAAAGAAAAACTGTCTGATCATTTTTCTTTTAGTATTTCCTTATTTGATAGGTGTAGCATGAAGTAAACATTTTTGTGTCAACAAAATGGTACCTTTCTGACACTGTTTCACTGTATTTATTATTGGACTCATGTCTTGGCAGATGTTGTCAGTATTGTAAATAAAATAAAATTATTAAAAAAGTAAAAATAAGGATTCATGTGCATTCAACATTTATTCCATATTGTTCTATTTATTTATTTAAAAAACAACAACAATCATTAGTAAATATTATGAACATTTGTCTTTAACTTTCATGTAAATAAATTGTATTGGCCTTTTTCATAATAATTCAGTTTAACTATAGACAGTGGTACATTTAGTCTGTCTAACATACAACATGTATTTAGTACCATACAAGAAGACATTATAAAATATTTGCTACTAAGTCCTTATAAGAAAATCTTGTTAAAGTGCATTAATTTATGAAGCAGATAACAAAGATTTTTTTTTTTAAAATCGGTCAATATATCCTGCTTTGTCTACTGACCGGCCATCTTGTTTGAACTTCCAGTTGGCCAGAACTAGGCTGGGGTGACATAGTACAGGTTGGAGGCCCAGGGTCTCGGATACCCCACACCAGGGGACTGCTATACATTGCGGGAGCACCTGCAGTGTGAAAGGAATCTCAGAAATGTATGTAAGCATGTCTTCACAGAGGACTGATTGGGGACTTTAAATACTGTGAAAGCATTTTATTTCGTGGGGCATTTAATTTCATGGAATTCGTGGGCAAGACAATCCACGAATTTAAGTACCAACAATATAAAATCCCCTCGGTTAGACTTTCGAATGCTAGATTTACTTGTAAAGTTACTAAACAGGACATAAAGCTCAATCAACAGACGATTTCACCACACTTTATTTACATTGTATTGACATAGAACGATAAAACATGTTTACGAACATAAGCCATTTAATTATGAAAAACGATCAATGCTAAGTAATTTTATACTGTAATATAAACACGAGCACTATAAACAAAAGCACATCGTACAGGTAATTTTACAACATTTTGTCACAACACAATGACACTAGCACAGGCCTGCCTTCCGGAACCCAGCGACGATCAACTCGGTCTTCGCTTAGGGTGTTTACTCAAGGGTCTGTTTTGTGTCAGTTTGCATAGTACGCTAATTGGCGTTAATTGACAGTCAATGGCTTTGTTAAAGTAGACCCTTAAAAGAACCCGCGCCCCTAACATCTTTATGAATATAATCCCTTAAATGACACGCTAATTGTCAGTTTGGTGTCATAAAAGTCGTCTGATGAGACGCGGCTGTGAAAACATTGACCGGCTGCCGTGGATCAATATCATCAGGCGTGACGTAAGACAATAGGCAGAGTCACTTGCTAATCCGTAGTTTCGCAAGTGACCCTGTTTCAGTGTTAGGCCTCAGTTTCGCATCTGTCAAAAAACGAAGGTATTTTTTTTAATTTCGTGGGTAAGGCAATCCACGAAATCAAGTACCCACGAATATGCCCATCCTCTTCAAACGACGAAATTTCTGCCCCACGAAATAAAATGCTTTCACAGTATACGGCAAATACAAAACAGACCCTATTCAAACCTTTGCCAATTGAGTACAATTTACATACATAAATTTAATAGAGAGTGTTTAAAATAAATTACATTTTTTCATTAAAGATGGTATTATTGAAAGCAAATTGTCACATCTCAGTCCCTGATGAGTGGGTTTAGAATGGGGAAAAAGCTTTTCATGAAAGCTTTAATTCATGACAATAATTAAATTATGTCAGTGCAACTGAGCTCAAACTCCCATACAAAGCTCAGTAGATCCTAAGCATCGATATTTGTAAATAATCCATACTCAATTATTCTCTGCTATCAGATACATGTATAAGTAACAAAACAATAGCAGCAAACAGCGCAGACCTTGATCTGACAGATCCAAGAAGGAGCTTGCTGGTAGCTATCTAGACAATTTGCCTTTACCATATCAGTTAATGCTTGGCTAGAAGTTAAGATTTAAATTACCTTGGCGACTCCTTGGTCCCCTTCTTGCCAAATGTATCCCGCAGCAATGATTGACAGCTGGACATGGGCCAGTCGCTGCTCTCTATAATTGTCCAGCCGAGTATAGTCCAGCACCTCAAGCTAGCAAAACATATGTCTAACATGGTAAAAGAAATTTGATCTCAAGAGAATAAATTGTTTTTTGTGTGTAATTTGAACAATTTTCCACAAGTAGGCAGAAATATTGTTGACAGATTACCAAATAATTATTGATGGGACAATAAACCCAACAAACAGAAAAAAAACCCTTAAATTCTGTTAATATAACCCAAATGAAAGCCATTCAATTCAATTCAATCCAATATTTAATACTACAACTTACACTAATATGGACATATGATTACGATCAACACACTTACTAATAATCATCGAGTTTAAATATTTACCCGTTTTCAATTAAAATTATTTATTTAACCTGATAGTTTTAATATTTTTCTATATTTTACTTACATAGTTTAGTTTTAACCTGTTTATGCACTATTCACATTTAACTTTGTATTCGGCGCCGTGTGACCTGTTAAATGTCGTTGTGCAGTAAAACCCAAATAAATAAATAAATCGAGTTTTGAAAATTTTGAAAATCAGGAAAATAATAAACCTTATTAACTGCTTCTCTTAGCTCCTTTTTCATCACCAGCTCTGGCATATGTTTAGCTAGCTGGTTCCATTTCTCAAAGTATGGAGGTAGGTATTCCTACAAAATGCAATAAAAATAAAATTATATTAAAATACAATTTGAACATTATATAAAGGAGTACTCAGAAATTTTTTCAGGGATTTTGTATTATATAAAAATTCATCTAACTCTATTGTTTTTTTTCACCTAGCAAAAAAGCAAAATGTAATGACAAAGCTAAAAAATGAAAATTTAATAAAACACAATCTTGTTGAAAAATCAGTCAAAAATAATTCATAATCAGTAGAAGTAAAATTTACAAAAACACATGATTTGGGAAAGTCCTTCCTTGTGAAAACTGCCCTGAAATGGGGCAAACTTAACAATTTAGATCTGTGTACACCACAAGTAATGAGCTTTAGTGCCACCCTCTACAAGAGACAGTAGCAACTCCTGCCCTGCTGTATCAAAGCTTATGATACAGATACAGAAGAAATGTAAACATGCTGGACAAGTGGTGACAGGTTGGACTCTTATATTGAAAGCAGCCAGTCTCACTTTCTGTCAGTTTTAAACTAACTAGTAGGCTGGTTTGATGACACAGACTGTCACATGTGTGCACACTATCCCTCAAAGATTGATCCATGTATACAGAAAGTTAACTTGGATAAGAGCTTTTATCCATTCATGAAATAAATGTATAGTGTGCCAAGAACACTAAGGCTCCTGGTGAGTTCTCTCTGAGACTTAGAGAGTCACATTCTAGCTACAATAAATGGGTGAGGTTTGTTTATCATTTGGTTGGAAGCATAATAGGGGCTTGCCCTCTCACAATCTCAATAAAAACTGTAGCCGTCATTCAGTCAAACGATAAAAGACGTTTCACTACAACTTTTTTGCTGATCAATTACCAATTTACACTTTAATATTATTATATTTTTGGCAGGAAAATAAAAGATAAAAGGAAGTTTGAAAGATATTTTGAGCAGAAATAGCAATACATGTAATGTTAAAATGGGTTCAGTAAAAAACTCAGGCCAGTAATAGCTCTGTTACTTAGCACAAGAAGGGTTAATGCATATATGGTCAACTATGCTAAGATTTGACCTAAGCTGTCATAATAGGTGATATCGCAGATTACAAACCATCAATATAGAGAATACCAGTTGCATAATTCATGGTAATTTAATTCTAATTGATAATACTCAGTACAAAAATACATATTACAGTCCTGAATTACTGTATATAACAATATAAAGAAAAAGACTATCATCGGTGAGGAACTAACCTATAGTTTTTGGTATTATAACGACCACAATAATGATTCACCACATAACGATTCACCACAGATGAATAACGATTCGCCACAGATGAATAACATTTGCCACAGTGGAAAAATGATTGGCAACAGGTGTGATAAATGATATTGAAAAGGAAAATAATTGCTAATTGACTTCTTAATTGGCTCTTAAATTTCACCATGTTCCACTAATTTTATCTCTGTATAGGGTTACACAATAACAAAGTCTTTCTAATAAATATTTTCATTCTTAATTCAATGCTTAATAATAATAAAAAATACAAAACATCACAACATGAATTAAATATAATAACAATATAATACGAACATGTAGCCGGGTGATAGGGAGAGAATGTGTAAGCGGTCCGGTTAGCTCAGTCGGAAGAGCATTCGCCCTGTTAGCGAAGGGTCCCGGGTTCGAGTCCCGGACTGGCTGCACATTTTTCTCCCTATGTTACATTGGCGCCCAACGTAAAATGACCCGCGGTCGTTACGGTACTCAAGTGTTTGAGTTGGTTAAGAGTATATAGTCTGTGGAAATTCGAGGACGAATTTCAAGTTGCCCGGGGTGTATGTAGCCGGGTGATAGGGAGAGAATGTGTAAGCGGTCCGGTTAGCTCAGTCGGAAGAGCATTCGCCCTGTTAGCGAAGTGTCCCGGGTTCGAGTCCCGGACTGGCTGCACATTTTTCTCCCTATGTTACAAACATATGAATTTGTGATTGAAATAAGTCAACATAAATGAAAGGAAAACATCAACATAGACACACACATGAATGAACATGATTGACAAACCGCGAACATTCATTTCTGATTAAAGGAATTCTTCAGGATAATTAACAAGAGACGGTCCCTTAATTGACAAACCGCAAACATAACAAATGTTTAACGATGATAACTCTCCCTTAAAGAGATGGCGACATGTGGAGAAAGTGTGAATAACCTCCTTGATTGGGAAGACAAAATGCATATGTGGTTCAATATTGTTTTGATTACTTATTACATTTTTTTAATTAAAAATCGTAAATATTCACAATATTGTCTTCGCAATAATCAGCATCATTATTCATTATTTAACTGTGGCGATTTTTTATACTGGTGTTGCAAATTTATACACCTGTGGCAAATCATTATGTGGCGAATCTTAACTAATTCAGTTGTTTAATCTGTGGTGAGTCCTTAAAGAAATCTCAAAGCCCCTATATAAGTGACCCCCCCATTTATTGCCCCACCCAGCATGTGAAGGCATCTGTTTTCTGATAAGCCAGGCTGCCACAGTCTGTAACGATGTGTCTGTCACACAGGTATTGTTCAAGATCCAAGTGTATGTATGCTATATATGTAAGTTGAACATAGTCATTCATAGTTTGTAAAGGAAACAGTTGTGAATATACCAACTACTCAATCATATATATATATATATATATATATATATATATATATATATATATATATATATATATATATATATATATATAATCTTTATTTGTTTTCTTTCTTACTTTTTGGTTGATTTTGTTATTTCTTATACATTTTGTTATTTCTTTCTTTCATTCTTTTAGTTCTCATATGTATTTTAAGTTATATTTTATTTTGATTTGTAAAATGTAACGAAACGTTTCTAACAAAAGCAATTTAAAAAGTCATTCATTGTCAGAATAATGTCCTTCAGACTCATTTTAAGTCATTTTGAATACTTAAACTTGTATCTCTCATGTATTTTCAAAATCAAATATTTAACTATGAAATAAATACATAATCATGCAGTTACAAAACTGACACCTAGAAATTAATGCAATAAAGAATATGTAAGGGATCATACAGTAAACAACCCACATTATCACTAACATTAATGTTTATGGCTTTGTGTAAAACTAGCCTACTTTCTCACTTCCATACTAGCAGGTAATTTAGTTTTGCATTAACCAATCAGTGGTTTTACTGTGACAGATTAGTACTATGTTAGCTAAAGACTCCCTGCAGTGAGGACCAGCAATTAGCAGGTCTGGTCACAGCAGGTCTGGGCCTGGCTCAGTTGGATACCACCTTCCTTTTGAGATGCCTTTAAGCAAATGTATACTTGAACTCGGTATTATCGACGCATCTCTATTACCGACATATTCCGAATATTTTAACATGCATATCAAAACATAATGGCTTTGACCTACATTTCTAAAAATTAGTTGATTTTATGGTAAATTTTTGGTTGAGAGGTTAGTTGTCCTTTACAAATTCAAAGTTTATAAGTTGATGTTGTAATGCATACACATTATAGATAAGTCAAACAAGTACGACGATAATACAGTGGTCCATCCTAAAAAATCATTATTTAACTGCATGAGGCCAATTGTTATTGTGGCTTATTGTAACTTTACCAAACTAGTGATCACATTTTAATTTATAATTAATTGTGGTTCAACAAAATTAGACCAATTGCGACCAAGCTGCCAGGTCACTTAAGCATGGCATATTCTATCCAAATTACCAACCACGAAAACCCCTTATACTATCATTTTTTTGTAACACCACAAAATGTCATACAAAACTTTGCATTTAAAACGATTCAAGAGAATACAATTTATGTTAACATACCAATGGATCTGACAAAAGAAACCCATGTTTTTCTGAAACATGAAATTTATTCAAGAAATGCGCCGATGACATTTGTCAGTCATACAAGGGACATAACTCCTTTCATTGATACGGGAGGTAACCCCTAAGTATACGTTGGTTGTCTAACATAAATGTCACGTGATTAAACTACTTCCGTTAACAAGAACTTTATACTTTGTCGATATAAATTTTAGAAACATGATGTCATTTCCAATTATTCAACCTCTCAAACGCAAGCCTTTATGTATATGATTATGCAGCAATGAACTATTGTGATAATATCACACATAACTTTCAAATTTGTTGAAATGTTCACAGTGAACTAATTGAAAAACGGACATGAAAAAGTTATTTTCGGCCACCCCACAAAACCCTTTGATAGGGAAGATATTCGTCGTTGGCAAGTTCACGGTAACAGTAGAAGAGGTTATAGCACAAGGTAAGTATTTTGAAAATCTGGCTTCATCAAACTAACTGTAAGCTGGCTATGGATATAGACTTGTATCCACATATGATTGGTTCATTTTTTAGGGGGCGGTTTTTCAACAAACACATTTGATATTGTATGAAAAATAAAGTCAAAATGTGAGTTATACAGAGCACCACTGAAAGCTATCAAGCTATCGGATCATTTCAGACAAACCCAAACTTTTACAAACTCGTTTTCTTTTAGTAGCAAACTGATTGCAAATAAATGTTGTATGCTTGCAGTAATAGTGACTAAATGTGGAATCAAACTCATGATGCATATTTTAGAGCAAAGTACTTTACCAGCTAAGATACCTAGAAAGACAACCCTGGTAGAACGTTGTTGTTACACAGCTTATCTACTGTACTGTTTTCTATTTATTTTCGTAGCTCCCTTGGTCAGTGGTCTGGAAATTTGTAGGTTCTGTCTCCAGGCATCACAGTTTTGATGATTCTGGCCATATACCACGTCCCACAGTCATGTCTTAATTGTTTGTTTCCCAAGATTACTTAGGTAGATATATGAGCGCTTCCAACCAGCCTCGCTGCTGGGTTAACTCTTTAACAACATGGTTAAAGCGTCTTCCAAAGTTGTGCAGTGAAGCAACAGTTGGTGTGGTTGATGTATGGATAGGTGACGATTGGCGTGCGCCTGTCTTTGTTACAATGGTGGCAGCGGTAGGGTCAGTGTCAACTGCTGGACTAGAGTTGCTTGCCCACGGAATTTCCCAGGTCAAGTCTCTGGATGAGACTTCTCTGTGGAGGAAGTTATGTAATGATCAGAGTAATGATCTAACGACATGGTTGAAGCAACATTCCAAAGTTGGGCATTTAAGCAACAGTTGGTGAACATTGACGTGTGCTAGTCTGTGTTGAACTACCTAATTTCTTTCTTTTTTTTTAAATGTTCCAGGGTAGGACCAAGGTAGGTCCTGGACCAAACATGAAAAAAAGAAACATTTTGCCATGCAATTTTATGTTTTCAGACAGACCTGACCCTCTCAGATTTTGTGTACGGAGACTTTTTTTTTTTTTTTGTCATAACCAGCTTGCAAGCTGACCTTGACCAAATGGTAGAATGGCTGACTTGTATTAAAATTAAGTGGAAGTTGTAACTCCTTCACACATTCATTAGCTATCCTTTTTGCGAGTTGCATGTAACACTTATTTTTGTTAAATACTTATTTTCTTTAAACACATGTGTTTATTCTGACAATAGGTTCAGTAGAAAATATTGAATCAAAATAAATATTAAATATGACCTGCCTTCTATGTCAGAAGTATTAATATGATGTGTTGTCATTGCTCACATCATTTTATATGATTGATGAAATAAACCAATCATTTCTGTTAGAGTCATGTCGCTTATAATATGGTGTGTAATATGGTCAATCAATATCACCATTGGCTAATAGAATCATTGATCAGTAAATATATTCATGCATCCTAAGTGACTTACTCAAAAGTGTTGTCTTATAATTTTGTTAACTTGTCTGTAAAATGCCTCAGAAGAGAATTAACACTTGCCATAAATCATTTATTTATGGATGCATTTTGTCTCAGAGAGACAGAAACACGACGGATAACTGAGACTGCACATTGCAATAGGACAGGTTTAAAAACATGATGAAAAATTGACTTGCAAGTGTTGTTTTTTACAGCTGCATTGATTTATTGTTTGTTTATTGGGTTTATCATTCCACCAACAGTATTTCAGTTATCTGGAGACGGTGTCCACTTGAAGCAGATATAGTGCTGCCATCACTGTGTATAGCATGCCATGAACACCTGGCATGATACCACACCCAGTCACATTAGCCTGACACCGGGCCAACCAGTCGTGAAACTACCCTTATATTTGCTTGAGCGTTAGCAAGGGAGCTAGAGCTATGCCACTACCATTTTTAACGACTTTGGTATGTCGCGGCCCGGGATCGAACCCGGGGCCTCCCGTACCTGGAGCCGATGCTCTACCGATTGCGTTACCAGGTCCGGTTTGATTTATCGTAGCCTGTTGTTTAGTCCATGTACTGAGTCAGGCAAATGAGTTTTATTTAAGCTAAATCTGACCATCTTTTATTTGATAGTAACTATAGTCATGAATTGTACGTCAAAATCAGTGCTTGTTTCCCATGCTTATTGTGCAAGGATCGCAAAAAAGCAAAAGAAGAAATTATGACAACTGTTGGTCAAAGTAACTGATGACAATAAGTGATATTATAGCCTAAAGAAATGATGAAAAAGGTCCCACAGTGCTCACCCAGACAATATTTGTTAGTGTTTAATAGTAAAGTAAACAACAGTTTCTTGAAATGACTCAGCTTGAAAAAATGTCATGCTTGTGAAATGATGATGATGTAGAATGTATGAAGACATGATCATAAAACTAAATAAAAAAAACTGAATTGGTTCTTCTCTCATAATTAAGTGGCTTAAACCACTGGAAAGAGAAGAAGAACAGAATAATTTTTAATGACTAAATGATTTAATATGAAAGTTTAAGTGACTGGTTCTCCTTAACTAGATAATAATTTGTTGTTCAACAATTATCTTCAGGTAGAAAGTTCCAGTGTGTTGCTGTTTTACCTTATTTTTCATAATATATATATTTGCCATATGAAATGAGTTCAGTGGCATTTGAGAGGTTTTAATGTACCATAACAGTCACCTTTTTTTAGCTCACCTGAGCACAACGTGCTCAAGGGGAGCTTTTGTGATACCGCTTCGTCCGTCGTGCGTCGTTCGTCGTCAACATTTACCTTGTGAACACACTAGAGGCCACAATTTTTATCCAATCTTCATCAAACTTGGTCAGAATGTTTGTCTGCATAAAATCTTGGATGAGTTCATTATTGGGTCACCTGGGGTCAAAAAGTAGGTCACTAGGTCAAAACTTAGGGAAAACTTGTGAACACACTAGAGACCACATTTATAGCCAAATCTTCACCAAACTTGGTCAGAATGTTTGTCTACATGAAATCTTGGATGAGTTCGTAACTGGGTCACGTGGGGTCAAAAAGTAAGTCACTAGGTCAAAACTTAGAAAAAGCTTGTGAACACACTAGAGGCCACATTTATAGCCCAATCTTCACCAAACTTAGTCAGAATGTTTGTCTACATGAAATCTTGGATGAGTTCGTAACTGGGTCACGTGGGGTCAAAAAGTAGGTCACTAGGTCAAAACTTAGAAAAAGCTTGTGAACACACTAGAGGCCACATTTATAGCCCAATCTTCACCAAACTTGGTCAGAATGTTTGCCTACATGAAATCTTGGATGAGTTCGTAACTGGGTCACGTGGGCTCAAAAAGTAGGTAACTAGGTCAAATCTTAGAAAAAAATTGTGAACACACTAGAGGCCACATTTATAGCCCAATCTTCACCAAACTTGGTCAGAATGTTTGTTTGCATGAAATCTCGGATGAGTTCGTAACTGGATCACGTGGGGTCAAAAAGTAGGTCACAAGGTCAAATCTTAGAAAAAGCTTGTGAACACACTAGAGGCCACATTTATAGCCCAATCTTCACCAAACTTGGTCAGAATGTTTGCCTACATGAAATCTTGGATGAGTTCGTAACTGGGTCACGTGGGGTCAAAAAGTAGGTCACTAGGTCAAAACTTAGAAAAAGCTTGTGAACACACTAGAGGCCACATTTATAGCCCAATCTTCACCAAACTTGGTCAGAATGTTTGTCTACATGAAATCTTGGATGAGTTCGTAACTGGGTCACGTGGGGTCAAAAAGTAGGTCACTAGGTCAAAACTTAGAAAAAGCTTGTGAACACACTAGAGGCCACATTTATAGCCCAATCTTCACCAAACTTGGTCAGAATGTTTGTCTACATGAAATCTTGGATGAGTTCGTAACTGGGTCACGTGGGGACAAAAAGTAGGTCACTAGGTCAAATCTTAGAAAAAGCTTGTGAACACACTAGAGGCCACATTTATAGCCCAATCTTCACCAAACTTGGTCAGAATGTTTGTTTGCATGAAATCTCGGATGAG
Organism: Sinonovacula constricta; assembly: GCA_007844125.1. Lineage (NCBI taxonomy): Eukaryota > Metazoa > Mollusca > Bivalvia > Cardiida > Solecurtidae > Sinonovacula > Sinonovacula constricta. The sequence goes on from CM017555.1 coordinate 91,350,332, forward strand.
TTCGTAACTGGGTGACGTGGGGTCAAAAAGTAGGTCACAAGGTCAAATCTTAGAAAAAGCTTGTGAACACACTAGAGGCCACATTTATAGCCCAATCTTCACCAAACTTGGTCAGAATGTTTGCCTACATGAAATCTTGGATGAGTTCGTAACTGGGTCACGTGGGGTCAAAAAGTAGGTAACTAGGTCAAATCTGAGAAAAAGCTTGTGAACACACTAGAGGCCGGCCACATTTATAGCCCAATCTTCACCAAACTTGGTCAGAATGTTTGTTTGCATGAAATCTCGGATGAGTTCGTAACTGGGTCACGTGGGGTCAAAAAGTAGGTCACAAGGTCAAATCTTAGAAAAAGCTTGTAAACACACTAGAGGCCCTATTTATAGGCCAATCTGCATCAAATTTGGTCAGAATGTTGGTCTACATGAAATCTTGGATGAGTTCGTTATTGGGTCTCGTGGGGTCATAAAGTAGGTCACTAGGTCAAATTTTAGAAAAAGCTTGTGAAAACACTTAAGAGGCTTCATTGATGGCCCAATCTTCACCAAACTTGACCATCATGTTTGCCAGTATGAAATCTTACATATGTTTGAAGTGAGTCATGTGGATTCAGTAGGTTACTTGGTAAAATTCTAGAAAATGTTGTCAACCCAGTGGCCACACTAATGGTCCAATCTTCACCAAAGATTTCTTAAGTAAATAACTCTTAATTACTTAATGTCATATTTGAGCCTACGTAAAGCCTGTGTCATCAGGTGAGCGATTAAGGGCCATCATGGCCCTCTTGTTTTTATTTACTTGGAAATTTATTTTGTCCCCTGTCTTTTTTTTTAAGGTCCCCATTTTTTGGTAACAGTGGGCTACTTGTCGCCACTGTTTTCATTCCTAGAATAAAACCTGCTTCTCTGACCTTTTGACCCCTTACTGTGGGGGTTAAGGGTTAAGACTCTCTCTGACCTTTTGACCCCTTACTGCGGTGGTTAAGAGTTAAGGCTCTGTTTGACATTTTGGCCTTTTACTGTGGTGGTTAAGATTTAAGGCTTTCTCTGACCTTTTGACCACTTACTGTGGTGGTTAAGGGTTAAGACTCTCTCTGACCTTTTGGCCCCTTAGGTGGTTAAGTGTTAAGACTCTCTCTGACCTTTTGACCCCTTACTGTGGTGGTTAAGAGTTAAGGCTCTCTCTGACCTTTTGACCACTTACTGTGGTGGTTAAGGGTTAAGACTCTCTCTGACCTTTTGACCCCTTACTGTGGTGGTTAAGAGTTAAGACTCTCTCTGACCTTTTGGCCCCTTACTGTGGTGGTGAAGAGTTAAGGCTCTCTCTGACCTTTTGGCCCCTTACTGTGGTGGTTAAGGGTTAAGACTCTCTCTGACCTTTTGGCCCCTTACTGTGGTGGTTAAGGGTTAAGACTCTCTCTGACCTTTTGACCACTTACTGTGGTGGTTAAGGGTTAAGACTCTCTCTGACCTTTTGGCCCCTTACTGTGGTGGTTAAGGGTTAAGACTCTCTCTGACCTTTTGGCCCCTTACTGTGGTGGTTAAGAGTTAAGGCTCTCTCTGACCTTTTGACCACTTACTGTGGTGGTTAAGAGTTAAGGCTCTCTCTGACCTTTTGACCACTTACTGTGGTGGTTAAGAGTTAAGGCTCTCTCTGACCGTTTGGCCCCTTACTGTGGTGGTTAAGGGTTAAGGCTCTCTCTGACCTTTTGGCCCCTTACTGTGGTGGTGAAGAGTTAAGGCTCTCTCTGACCTTTTGACCCCTTACTGCGGTGGTGAAGAGTTAAGGCTCTCTCTGACCTTTTGACCCCTTACTATGGTGGTTAAGAGTTAAGGCTCTCTCTGACCTTTTGGCCCCTTACTGTGGTGGTTAAGGGTTAAGGCTCTCTCTGACCTTTTGGCCCCTTACTGTGGTGGTTAAGAGTTAAGGCTTTCTCTGACCTTTTGACCACTTACTGTGGTGGTTAAGGGTTAAGACTCTCTCTGACCATTTGACCCCTTACTGTGGTGGTTAAGGGTTAATGCTCTCTCTGACATTTTGGCCCCTTACTGCGGTGGTTAAGAGTTAAGACTCTTTCTGACCTTTTGGCCCCTTACTGTGGTGGTGAAAAGTTAAGGCTCTCTTTGACCTTTTGGCCCCTTACTGCGGTGTTTAAGGGTTACGGCTCTCTCTGACCTTATGGCCCCTTACTGTGGTGGTGAAGAGTTAAGGCGCTCTCTGACCTTTTGGCCCCTTACTGCGGTGGTTAAGGGTTAAGGCTCTCTTTGACCTTTTGGCCCCTTACTGCGGTGGTTAAGAGTTAAGGCTCTCTCTGACCTTTTGGCCCCTTACTGTGGTGGTGAAGAGTTAAGGCTCTCTGTGACCTTTTGACCCCTTACAGCGGTGGTGAAGAGTTAAGGCTCTCTCTGTCCTTTTGGCCCCTTACTGTGGTGGTGAAGAGTTAAGGCTCTCTCTGACCTTTTGACCCCTTACTGCGGTGGTGAAGAGTTAAGGCTCTCTCTGACCTTTTGACCCCTTACTATGGTGGTTAAGAGTTAAGGCTCTCTCTGACCTTTTGGCCCCTTACTGTGGTGGTTAAGGGTTAAGGCTCTCTCTGACCTTTTGGCCCCTTACTGTGGTGGTTAAGAGTTAAGGCTTTCTCTGACCTTTTGACCACTTACTGTGGTGGTTAAGGGTTAAGACTCTCTCTGACCATTTGACCCCTTACTGTGGTGGTTAAGGGTTAAGGCTCTCTCTGACATTTTGGCCCCTTACTGCGGTGGTTAAGAGTTAAGACTCTCTCTGACCTTTTGGCCCCTTACTGTGGTGGTGAAGAGTTAAGGCTCTCTTTGACCTTTTGGCCCCTTACTGCGGTGTTTAAGGGTTACGGCTCTCTCTGACCTTTTGGCCCCTTACTGTGGTGGTGAAGAGTTAAGGCGCTCTCTGACCTTTTGGCCCCTTACTGCGGTGGTTAAGGGTTAAGGCTCTCTTTGACCTTTTGGCCCCTTACTGCGGTGGTTAAGAGTTAAGGCTCTCTCTGACCTTTTGGTCCCTTACTGTGGTGGTGAAGAGTTAAGGCTCTCTGTGACCTTTTGACCCCTTACAGCGGTGGTGAAGAGTTAAGGCTCTCTCTGTCCTTTTGGCCCCTTACTGTGGTGGTGAAGAGTTAAGGCTCTCTCTGACCTTTTGGCCCCTTACTGCGGTGGTTAAGGGTTAAGGCTCTCTCTGACCTTTTGGCCCCTTACTGTGGTGGTGAAGAGTTAAGGCTCTCTCTGACCTTTTGGCCCCTTACTGCGGTGGTTAAGGGTTAAGGCTCTCTCTGACCTTTTGGCCCCTTACTGCGGTGGTGAAGAGTTAAGGCTCTCTCTGACCTTTTGACCCCTTACTGCAGTGGTAAAGGGTTAAGGCTCTCTCTGACCTTTTGACCCCTTACTGCGGGGGTTAAGGGTTAAGGCTCTTTCTGACCTTTTGACCCCTTACAGCGGTGGTGAAGAGTTAAGGCTCATTAAGGGTAAAAAACTGTCTTCCAGCTGATCTGCATTGTTTAGCTATTATTGCCAGATTTTACAGTGTACATGTATATTACAAAAGTGCAGTTTAACTCTTTGCCCGTAAGCACAAGTGAATCATCTTAGTCAAATAGATTGGACCTAGATCAGTCAGCTCCCTCTAAATAAGACAACATTAGCAAACATATGTAGCATGATGGGATAGATAGTTGGAGCTTCAAATGATTTAAATAGCTTGAAAAATGAAAGGTTAACCTCTGGACACATTTGACCTTTCTTGGCAGTATGTTTGCTCAAAAAAAGGGAAGTAACAATCATAATTTATGGCACAATATTTTTTTTTACATGCCCAGATGGTAACTGATTAGAGAAAAAAATTGTGTTATATCAGCATATAATTTATTTCCTTATTAAACAATTAGAGAGTGCTATAATCCTTATCCCTTATTTAGCAGACATACTGTAAATAAGGGTATTGTTGTGTTCTCTGTATGTAAAATGATAACAGAAAAAATACAATAACAAGTATTTTATTTGTTCTAGGTGGATTTGCAGTAGTATTCCTGGTAAAGGCCGCTAATGGAAATAGATATGCCTTGAAGCGTATGTTTGTGAACAATGAGCATGATCTGTCAGTCTGCAAGAAAGAGATCCATATTGCTGTAAGTAGTGAAGTTTGATAAGTTGTATTGTATGTGATGAGGGTGGAAATCAACCTGGCAATATCTACATGTAAAACATTGAAAGCTGTGCTGTTAGCAAGTTGTTGATCTTTGTAAAAAAGAAAGGGGTTCTTATTGATAATCAAGACTTAAGACAAGCATGTGACTAGGAATTAACCTATTTTTACTGGGCCTGCAAACCAATGAAGACGTCTGTAATATGAACCAAATTAAACAAAAAATTTTGAAATATAAAAAAAGAAGGCAGCATTATAACTGCTTCAGTTATACCATGAGAAATAAAATGTTGAAAACTAAATAATAAAATCCAGGTATTTGACTACAAGATTCTGAGCAATCATTAAGATATCAAATATTCTTTAAGTTTTATAAATTCAGTCGTAAATGTGATTATGTTAATTTGTTTTCAATATAAAGAACTTGTTTGGAGTGTTTATTATCACTTCAACAAGTTAACATTGATTTATTGTTTTACAGAGAACCCTTAGTGGTCACAAGAACATTATCAAGTTTGTGGACTCATCTGTCACCCCGACACAGAATGGGGTCTATGAGGTGCTCATATTGATGCAGTTCTGTAAAGGTAAGTTCAATGATTGTGATACATAAAGTTGCCTGCTAAATCTTTTTACATGCTTAGTACAAATTGATCATATTTAGGCCAGCAGTGCAGACCTAGATCAGGCTGCTGCTGTAGTGGAAGCTGTCCAATCAGGATTTGCACTTTTTGCTGCATTCTCTAAAAGTATGCCTTTACTTGTAGTTGTAAGCAGGCAGCTAAGAATTTTGTTGTTTAATAAATATAAAACATGGCAAAGTGCAGTACAGTACTAGTAGAACTAGTGTAATAAATTGTGTCTGTACTTCCAGCTTTTTGTTTAAAAAATGACATCTTAACCTAGGAAAACAGTAAATGGTAATGTTTTTAGAGCCAGTAGGATGTACATGTGAATCATAATTGTATTGTAAAATGATTAACATCATAAGTTTTTAATTGTAAATTTCCTGATTTTGTATGATTGGTTGAACGGTTTAACATAAGTACAGTTGTCATTATGTAATGTGGCAAACTTTTCATTAAAAAAATGTGACTCATGATTTTATTATAGATTAGGATTGAAATATGTACAGAAGGCATTATGTAATGTGGAGAACTATTCAGTAAAAGAATGTGACTCACGATTTTATCATAAATTAGGATTGAAATATGTGCAGATAGCCTTTTGGGTCTGGTATTCTGCATTACTCCTCAAGCAAAACATTTTTGTAGTTGTTGTAAAAAAGGTACTGTGAAAGCATTTTATTTCGTGGGGCATTTAATTTCGTGGAATTTGTGGGCAAGACAATCCACGAATTTAAGTACCAACAATATAAAATCCCCTCGGTTGGACTTTCGAATGCTAGATTTACTTCAACTCCAATTTACTTCGACTTTAAATCGTGTCAACATTTGGTATGAGCCACGTATATTTCAAGTTTGTAACACGTTAATCAAACGATGGTTTAATTCGTCAGATTCTCTGTAATTAATGGCTATTACAAATCATTGGCCTGTACAATTTAATCACACCTTTTTGCTTTCAATAAGGTATTAAGTGTTTATTTGTGCTCAAATAAAGGGTCTGTTTTGTGTCAGTTTGCATAGTACGCTAATTGGCGTTAATTGACAGTCAATGGCTTCGTTAAATTAGACCCTTAAAAAAACCCGCGCCCCTAACATCTTTATGAATATAATCCCTTAAATGACACGCTAATTGACAGTTTGGTGTCATAAGTCGTCTGATGAGACTCGGCTGTGAAAACATTGACCGGTTGCAGTGGATCAATATCATCAGGCGTGACCTTAGACAATAGGCAGAGTCACTTGCTAATCCGTAGTTTCGCAATTGACCCTGTTTCAGTGTTAGGCCTCAGTTTCGCATCTGTCAAAAATTGAAGGTATTTTTTTTTTATTTTCGTGGGTAGGGCAATGACGAAGTCAAGTACCCACGAATATGCCCGTCCTCTTCAAATGACGAAATTTCTGCCCCACGAAATAAAATGCTTTCACAGTAGTTGAAATTTCTCAAATTTTTTTTTTCCTTTTTACATCAACATTTAATATTTAATATGTGAATAATTTTTCTTTGAGCTAACTTTGCAAAATTTCCCAGCCTAAAAGTCCCCTGCTCACTTGCCCAAATCTGTGAAAGCCATGAAGCAAGGACTGGCTAGAGTGGTTCGACCTAGGTTAGTTTGGGGAATTTCCTCCTGCACTATTGCTTGGTTGAAGATGTTATAATGAATATAATTTTACAGGTGCGATCTCTATATCAAACCATTATACACACTTAAAGTATTAGAAATTGTCATTGCTTTATGATATAGAGAATTAAAAGAAACTATATGGACATATGTATTCTATATTTTATAATGGTGGTGATATGTGCACTTGTAGCAGATATGCGTGTTTTTAAACGAAAATGCTATGTACAAATGTAATTCTGTGTTTAACCCTGAGTTGGTTTATTTTATTATAAGCTCATACTAAGGCCCATATTTGCCAATCGTTCTTAAACCTAAGTCATCACTTGAATTTAAGTCACAAATTTACTACCCGCAAAATCAAGCCTGTTTTTTGTTGTTTAAATGCAATGTTTACCATCAAATAACTCGGTATAAGCTTGATGCAAAGTTTCAAACGTGAATATTTTGATACTTCAGAGCTATGATCTCAAATTCATTAAGCAGTTTTTACTTTCTGAGTCACAAACTAGTAACTGCTCAGCTCCACACATGGGATTTCGAGTCCCTACGTTTGGTTCTATCACAGCATAAGTCTGGGACCTTCCTCCATGAGTAATTAGCTGGTTGTTATCAATATGACCATTATATCGTCAGTGCCATGTAACAAAAATTAAAATACAATTTATACTAAACAATGGTGGGTGAATATAAATCTTAGTCATTTTCTTACAATTCTATGCAAAAGTAACAAGACATTGTGATAATAATTTAGCAGTAAAAATGTAGCAAGCTTAAGGTTAGCTTTGAGTCTGCTAAGCATAATGGGACAAATGATGTAAAGCCAGACCAGCTTCCTTTAGGTGATGCACCTAAAGGAAGCTGGTCTGACTTTACATCATTTGTCCCATTATGCTTAGCAGACTCAAAGCTAACCTTAAGCTTGCTACATTTTTGTTTACATTCACTACATTTTTGCTTACATACAAAATATGTTACCTGTAAAGGTTACTATACTTATTGTTAAAGCCTAAACAGCAAATAGTGTTCAGATAAGACAGCTCCTAGCAGGAGCTGGCAGATCTGGATCTACACTTTTTACCTAAGTCTTTTGAATGCGTGAATAGCAGGATATGGATTTAAAAAAAGCGACTCTGTCAATACTCTTAGGTAGCTTTCAGTGCATATATCAGCATTGTGTACTCTAAGTTAAAATGTGTTTTTCTAATAATGTAGTTAGGTACCTAGGTGCTTTGAAGTTGTTTTATTATTAGTATCATATATAATTTATTGTGGTCTGGGCCACTCAATGCATGTGTCTACACAGTTCTCACCAGCTGTCACCTGTCTGAGTCATGCTTCATGTTGAAGCATGTCTGTGGGATAGTCTCACTTTTATCAATAGCCATGGTGGGGGGCTGCCTTATCATTTAACTTGTTACTTTTGTTCATAAGCACTGCAAAATCTTAGTTATTTGCTAACAGTTGCATGCAAAAGTAACAAGACATGTTGCTATATATTCAGCAGCAACTATTGCCAGGACTGTTGTTCAGGACAAAATTTTGGTGTTTCAGCAGAAGTTATAATTATCCTCAATTCCTTATATTTGTTTTGAAAAAATGTTATTTTTTTTTACAATTTTGCTGCTAAAAGTTAGACCTATTAAAAGAGACAGGACTTTGGTAGACTGTCAGCTCTAGGTACGGGAGGCTCCAGTTCGATCCTGGGCCACGACATACCAAAGTCGTTAAACAATATAAGCTCCCTTGCTACGCTCAAGCAAATGTAAGGATAGTTCCACGACTGGCTAGCCAGGTGTCAGGTGGGTGTGATATCATGCCAGGTGAGAACTATATCTGCTTCAAGTGGACACCATCTCCAGATAACTTAAATACTGTTGGTGGGACGATAAACCAATTAACAAATTAAAAGACTTAACAGCAAACAATATAGCAAACAATATAGATTCTGATCAGACAGCTCCCAGTAGGGCCAACTAATCTCAAGCTACACTATTTGCCAAAGTATGATCAACCTGAGTAAAGTGGGCTTCAAGTTAGAATATATTCAGCTACTAGATACATTTACATGTGCATATTGGAAAAAATTATTGTTAACGCAAGTTTTACTGGAAATTCATCAGGAACTAAAAATGGCTCCTAAATACATTTAATCATAATATTGGTGTTAGCAAGGCAAAATGTCATTTATAATAGCTCGATTATAAAACTTGCATCTTATGTTGCTCTATTTAATTTTTTTTCAGTTCATTGGTACAATCTTGACAACAGCATTCAGTCATATATGTTATAAATTCAATTATGTGTGCTTGTTGATCTTTGAGTGCATAAAAAAAAGTTAACAATGTGCAGTCGAGTTTGAATTTAGATCCTGGGTTAGTTTCTCTCAGGACTATTGATTATGCCTGCTGTCCATTTCCAACCCATACTATATCTGCAACAACTGCCTTGAAAACACTTGTGGTAAATAGGTATAATGATAGAGGCCTAGTAGCAAAAAGTGTAGATCCTGATCAGGTAGATCCCAGGAGCATCTACATTGTTTTTGAATATGTTTGATCAATTTGTGCTGGGCAGTCTTAGAGTTATTGTTAACATTGACACAGAACTTCTATGCTATTTTTAGGCATGAAACATTCTTGTGTACAGTGTGCAAATATTTCAATAGATAGTGAGTGGATTTTTATGACACCCTTGCCACTAAATAAAGGATTGTGCTTCAACTAGAAATAAGAAAATAGAAACCACACATTTAAGACTTCACATGATATTGTGTACATGTCGCTAGAGTCACTGAGTCCTTTGGATATAAAGTTAATATGATTTATACTTCCTTCTTGCTGATATTACACACATGCCAACATGAAAATGAGTTTTGTATAACATTAAAAGTCCTGTAGCCAGTTTGTTCCTATTTTTAACAGTTTCCAAAATTCACAAACTGACAATATACTGGTTTAAAAAAAAAAAGTTCAACCAAAAACATTTAAAAAAACGGAAGAAGTAGCCTGTGGGGTTTACTGATCCATAAAATATATGGCCTTAAGGCGCAAGGTCATTTTCCATATAAGGCTGTATAGGAAAACTTGGTAAATCTTCTTGTCAGAAACTACAAGAGCTGGAGCTTTGATATTTGGTATACAAGTTCCTTGGGTTGCCCTTTGTGAAAATTGTTTCAATAATTATGAAATGTCAGAAAACTTGGCCATTTTCCATATAAAGCTATATAGGATAACTTAAAAAATGTTCTTTTAAGAAACAACAAGAGCTAAAGCCTTGATATTTAGTGCACATGTTCATTGGGTGATCCTCTTTCAAGATTGTTTAAGTAATTCTGATCCCTCAAAAACCATTGCCGCCAGGGGTGTGGCCATTTTCCATATGGAGTTTTTTAAAAAGAAATTAGAAAATTTCTGGTCAGAAAATTAAAAAAGTCTTGATATTTGGTATACATGTTCCTTGGGTGGTCCTGTATCATTATTGTTCAAAACATTTTGATCTGTCAAATTAAATGAACGCCAAGGGTTGACCCATTTTCCGTATATAGCTATATAGGAAAATTTTGAATATCTTCTTTTCAGAAATCACAGGAACTAGGAATATGATATTTGGTTTATGTATTCCTTTGGTGGCCTTGTATTAAGATTGTTAAAAAAATTCTGATCTGTCAACAAGCATAGCCACCAGGGCTAAATGTCTATGGCAGTCAGGTGAGCAATATAGGGCCATCATGGCCCTCTTGTCTAACCAAATCATGATTTTCCATATGCTTGGTCTAGTGACTGTGATTGGCTAATATGTAAGTGCTGTTTCCCTGTTGTACAATTGTGGTCATTCAACTACATTATCTGGTACACCAGTTTCCTTGTATTCATGCACTTAAGCAGCATAAAACATACACTTAAAAGGCTGTTATTTCTTAAGGCAGTTTATCTTGCAGAGTTGTAAGGTAATGAGTCAGGTGACATTCTTAGCTGATTACACAGTAACTTTTTATAAAAGGATATTTAACACGAAACCACATTGGATGTATAATATATAACAGGCAAGTTAGATTGAAAAATAATTACATAATTGTGGTTCAGTTGAGAATAAAGGAAGGTAGGTTTGAATTCCATTTTATGACATATGTTATAGTTAGATAAATGTTATAAATCTAGTGATGAATGACTACATATATATACTTGAATCTAATTAGTGTTAGTTATAAATCTTGTCAACTGATCAACTTAGCTCCTATTTCCTGTCCTTCCTAACAAGACTTGTGATCTCCACATAATTATGATTGGGTGAAGGAGTTCATACCCTGATTAAGTCTAGTTTCAATCCTACCAGCTAGCCTGCTAAATACAGTTATTCTACATACCCAGATTCAGCATTATATCTTAAGAACCTATGTTCTACATGTTCTTAATGTTCTACAATGCTTACTTTTTTACAACAACTTTCTGCCAAAGTTGTAACTTACAAGACACATTTGTTTAGATTTTATCAGCAAATTGTGTAAATCCTGATCAGAGAGCTCCCAGCTGAGATAATAATATATGCAAGTTAAAAAAAATATGTTCTGTAAGCTTTTAAATTTTGCAGTGGTAAGGTATTTAGTACTGTATTGTCCTACATGATACAGATTAGGGACCAGTCAACATCTAACCTGCGGTGCGCTGGGAGTTCTACCCAGACAAAAATCTGGGGTCTTCCTCCACCAGTAAATCAGCTGGATGTCACCAATATGACATTTTTTCTGTCCGTGCACTGGAACAAAACAACAAACAATCAAACCCAAGTGATGTGATGCTCTTTGGTAATGCAAACTGGAAGCAAAACTCACTTTTAGGGTAGTGAACAGGTTCAACTCTTCTAACAACAGACAGAATTATCTGACCAATACTTTTCAGTGTGTATTCACTACATAAAGAAAGGTTTATCAGTATTATAAGGGAGCTATTGGTTCACATCTCTCTGGGGACGTCATTCACCAAAACTGTTTCTTTTTTTACTATACAACTCCTAATTGCAAATACATCCAGATAGATTAGTGTTCTGTTGTCTTTATGAACTTGCTGGAAACTATTCCAGATAGTAAAGGGTTAGAAAAGAAGTATTTATTTATTTGATCTATTTTGTTATAAATTGGACCAAGGTGGCTTATGTAACAGCTTGGCTCCAATTTGTAGAATGTAGACACAACACATGTTTAAAGCTACTGTACATGCTACAGTATAAACCATGTATGGGATACAAAACTTAACAGCTGTACCTAAATGTCACATGTTTAAACCCTACAAGGTATGTGTAATTCTTGTTTTACTCCTGTCTTGCTATCTTTAGGAATATACGCCATAGACAATGTATGTTGCATGCTAACAACTACAGCCAAAAGAAACAGTACATATTGTTTGAGACACAACAGCAAAAAAAAAAAAGGTGCAGTTTCTGATAAAACAGCCGTCAGATCAGGAACTACTTTATCCTAAGCCTGATCACTTTGTTCTAAGAAGGTTAACAGTTAAACATTGGTTATGTCAGACTGTTTTAGAGATGGTTATGTCAGACTGTTTTAGAGATGGTTATGTCAGACTGTTTTAGAGATGGTTATGTCAGACTGTTTAAATGATTGTTATGTCAGACTGTTTAAATGATGGTTATGTCAGACTGTTTACTAGAAAGTTATGTCAGACTATTTAATTGATGGTCATGTCTGACTGTTGAAGAGATGGTTATGTCAGACTGTTTAAGAGATGGTTATGTCAGACTGTTTAAGTGATAGTTATGTGTCACTGTTGAAGAGATGGTTATGTCAGACTGTTTAAGAGATGGTTATGTCAGACTGTTTAAGTGATAGTTATGTGTCACTGTTGAAGAGATGGTTATGTCAGACTGTTTAAATGATAGTTATGACTAACTGTTGGTTATGTCAGACTGTTTAAATGATAGTTATGACTAATTGTTGGTTATGTCAGACTGTTTAAATGATGGTTATGTTTGACTGTTTAAGAGATTGTTATGTTAGACTGTTTAAGAGATGGTTGTGTCTGATTGATGGTTATTTCAGACAGGAAGACAGAGGTATTTCAAAATACATTGCAGAATTGAGGCAGAATTAAGGCATAGCAAGTGTAGATCAGCACCTTTAATGAAACAGTATCTAGTTTTAGGCTATACTTGCTGTCAACTGTTTTGAGACTGGTTTTGTTGATTTAAATATTTATTGGATAAGTCATGCTACTATAATAACAAATTCAAAATATGTTAAAATCAAAGTTAAATAAACAAGAAAAAACACTCCTTGGAAGTCATTTATATTTGGCACGATCAACCAAGCTACTACATACAACATTTGAAAAAGTTAAAAAATGATGTCACTTATTTGGAGCTCAGTAAACAATAATTAAACACACTGTAGAGATAAATCAGTCTTACAATGGTTTGGGTAGGTTAACAATATATTGGATATTTCAGATAGTTTTAGTCAACCAATCAAGCAACATGTATATATTTTACTTGATAACGAAATACTTTTTGTAAAGGAAATATGGCACAATAAACACCAGTGTTAACAATTCCTGTAATTGTAAGCAGATACCTTATTGTGTGGCTTGTGTTTAGATAGCAGGATATTTATTGACTTGGCTTCCATCTTCAGTATTGATACATTGTTTATCTACAGGTTCTGTGATACAGCTGATGAATGATCGGATTGGTCAGGGCCTATCTGAGCGTGAGATTCTGCGTATCTTCTGTGATGTGTGTGAGGCCGTGTCTCGACTACATCACTGCCAGACTCCTATCATACACAGGGACCTTAAGGTAAACCCATTGCACAGTGCATGCATTCATGTAGTTATATACCAAACTCTTAAAAATGGTAGTGGATTAGCACTTTTGCTAAATGTCAAGCAAATATAAGGGTAGTTTCACGATTTCTGACTCAGTTTCAGGATAATGTCAGTAGGTTTAGCATCAGGCCACCTGTTCATGGCATGCTATACACAGTGAAGGCAGCACTATATCTGCTTCAAGTAGACACCATCTTGAGATAACTGAAATACTGTTGGTGGGACGATAAACCTAAGAAACAAATATATTCCAAGCAGAACACAAGTTTCCTTTCATGTGAAGCCTTCTAGTCAAGTGGACACTGGTCCATTGTTTTACCCAGGCATGTGTCAGTAGACTTTGTCCATCAACAATAGCTGGGAATATCCTTTGTGATTATAAATACAACAAAATGCAAGTTGATTCAGACTTGTAGACTGTCATATGAAAGTACAGGTCCTTGTTGTGTTGTAATCTCTACCAATAAATTTTATATAATTATGTGTACTAGTATTCTCTTTTTGCATACTTAATTGTGGAAAGTATGCAAAAACTATCTCAGATCAAAAGAAATGTTAGAATTGATAATGTTTAACCCTTTACTTGCCAGAAACACCATTAAAAATAAAACATACCACAACCTTAAAAAGGTTTTCCAGCAAGAAAAGGGTTTATATTGATAACATCATTCCATACTAATTAATGGTAATGTAAGGAAAAAACATTTTGTTAGAGTAATTTATGCAGATGACATGTACATGTATGCCAGAATATGTTTTTAACCACGACAAACAACAACAGCTGGTTTATAATTCATATGTATCACCCTTACTTTGCTTCAGTTAGTAATGATATCAATTATTTTTTATTTGTTTACTTACAATGAGAATAAAATGTACAACAAGACCTATTGCTACAGACCTATCTGCAAAAAGTGCAGATTTGGATCTTACAGCTCCCAGAAGAAGCTGACTGATCTGAATTCACTGTTTGCCTATGTTTGATCACATTGTGCTGAGTTGGCTGACAGTTAAGGTCTACATGATAAGTATGTGCTATTTCAGCTTGAGAATGTGCTGATCAGTGATGAAGGCCAATATGTTCTGTGTGACTTCGGTTCAGCTACAGCCAGAGTGCTGGATTCAGAGCAGCATAATGTTAAACAGATTGAGGATGAAATACAAAAGTAAGAGGTTTTTCTTGTCTCCTTGAGGATGAAATTTTTTATGTCTCCTTGAGGAAATGCAAAAGAAAGAACATTTATTTTTTATCTCATTAAGAATTAAATACAAAAGCACAACTTTTTAGATTCACTTTTCAAAGAAAGAAAAACAACAACGGCACTATCATGACTGTCACATTCTTATCTTTCTTTTTAAGGTCATTTTCTTGAATAAATATTATAAAAAATATAAATATTTTTGCTTCAAACTTTGAACACTTGTTCACTTTCTAATGAGGAATTCATTTAAGGAGTATGGTTAACCCTTAAATTATTATTGGCTCAGTTATGCTCCTTTTCAACTTTATTTTTTGCATAATACTATACCAGCATGGAGAAAACTGGTGTGTGCCATCCACATGACATTCAAAAGGTGCATCTGTGTTACTGCGTAAACACAGTACTTAAAAGTTATGTTAGCCTAAAGGCTGTATATTTATCATACAAAATGGTTTTCTTCTTGTCAAAATAAATATTTGTGTTAATTACAAAATTAGAAATGTGGTTCTAATTACCAAGATATTAAAATCATTCTGATTATGGTGTATCTGTTTTCATTAGTGACAATTTGTCTCATCCGTAGTGTTTTTATTATTCTCATCTCCATTTGTTGACTTAATAATGACAGAAATTTCGCAAAGTCTTTAGGACACAAATAAGAACATTTTATAGATTTTTTGATATTTTGTATGTACAGGTATCTTTATTTCATTTACCTGCAAAATTGTCTTGATCACACAGCTCCTAACAGCACCTAGCTTTGTAGGATCCATACTTGCATGAAATTCATTGGTAATTTGTTCAGTGACAGCTTATTGTTTAGGCACTGAATTCACCTTACCTTTTCACTATATGTTACACATATAAACATGGACAAGGAATTTTATGTGGGGAGGTTCTTTAGCAGGCCTGTGATATACCAGTAGTACTTCGTAGACACTTTTGCTAGGGTCTTACTCCTCTAAGACTAGCTGGATGTTTTCAATAGGGACATTATTGTGTCCATGCTATATATCTAAAAAACAAACAATAAATGTATAGTTTTTCCCAGATTAATATAAAAAATTCTTGGTTTTGTTCAGTTTTGTAAGTACTCTATCTTTTTAAGCAACTTGTAGAAAGATATATCAATGAACTTGTTTGTTTGCCCACCTGAGCAACTCCGTTTTCCTAAGAAAAATATAAGGAATGAGTCGCGGTCGGGGCAAAAAACTTTCATGTTCTGAGGTTTTCCACTTGACCTGCGGTGTGCTGGTGGTTCTACCGTGACATATGTTTGATATGTATGGGATCTTTCTCTACTGATAATAAGCTGCATATTGCCAATATGACCATAATTGTGTTAGGTTGATATACCAAAGATAAAAAAATGTTACAATTATTCTGGTCTGTTAAAACATTGCTGATATTTTTCTTGCTCACTATAACTTTATGTCTATAGCATTCAAATAGGCCCCCTAATCTTTATATACTTCTCCCAGACACATAATGAAAGTAATCCACCTGTTCCCTTCCAGGTATACAACTATATCATACAGGTCCCCTGAAATGATAGATCTATATGGGGGCAAGCAAATTACTACTAAAGCTGATATATGGGTGAGTAAATGTCTTCATTATAATTTTCTTAACGCTATTGTCAATATCTCACATGTATGCTTTTATTTTTGTCATTTACAGTTATCATTTTTTAATTGATTTCATTTGACCATGATGGTTTTCATCGTGACAGGTGTGCTGAACATGGCTTAATAAACAAATTGAAATATCCTCTAACTTACTAAGCGCATATGTCAACATAAACTGAAACCTAATTACAACTTGCAAAATCTAGAAATCCTAATTTTTCCATGATATGAAATTCATTAAACTGACCAGTTTCACAAACATTTTTTATGCTTCCTTTTTTCGTGAATAAACTGTTTTCCTTACACAATTATAATTTTATAAAGTTTGTTGTGTTATTTCTTACTTTAGATAATAAAACAAGGATGGAGCAGACAGTTGTACTCATTAGCTAAAAAAAAAATAAAACTTTGACCCAAAGAACATGTATTACCTTTTTGACAGTACAGTGTTTGTACTTCAATTTTTAACTGTTATGTTCTGAATAACTCTTTCTAGCATTTAGCCAGCTTAGCACAATTTATAAATAAATATAAGAATTTCAAAAAACTGCAATTGAGTTAGGAGGGCAAGATGTTTTTCCCCTGATAAAATTGTTACTATGGTACATTGTGTTTCAGGCCTTGGGATGTCTATTATATAGGCTGTGTTTCTTCACACTGCCTTTTGGTGAGAGTTCACTGGCAATTCAGAGTGGAAAATTTACTATACCTGATGATTCCAAATATAGCAAACACCTGCATTCCTTAATTGGTAAGTTCTTATTCATCTATAATAGATAAAAATGGTACAGTTTTCTTTCAGTCTTACTCATGTTACACTTTTTAAAACTCCTGTTAAATTTTTAGCAAATTGCTAATAATTTCGTGAATTTGTAAAATTGTGTAAGGATAAAGACTTGGCAGTACATTGTGTTGATGCTGATCAAACAGCTTCCAATAACTGGACCTGGTAGCTCAGTTGAAAGAGCCCTAGGGTTCAATACCTGGCTGCAACATAAAAGTCATTAAAAATGGTATAGCTCCATTGATAACACTCAAGCACATTTAAGGGAAGTTCCACAACTGGTTGTTTTAGTGTCAGGATATTGTGACTAGGTGTTGTAACATGCCAGGTGTACTCAGCATCTTATATGTGGTGACGGCATTACTATATATATGCTTCAAGTGTACACCATCACCAAATAACTCAAATGCTGTTGGTGGGACTATAAACCCAACAAACAAACAGCTTTCAAGAGGAGCTGGCTGATCTGGATTAACATTTTTTGCCTTAGGTTGCTAAATCCTGGTTAGTAGGCTTAGTGTTAATTTCTTAATGTATAAGTTATTAAGTGGTTTACATGGACCATATTCAATTAGGAAGAATTTATTTCATAGCCTATTTTGTCTCCTTCCTCCATTTCATCCATTTTAACATACCTCAGGGTGTATAATTTATGCATTTACTCTTTACTGCTTAGTATAAATTTACTAGGCTTTCGCTAATATTGTAGATCCAAATCAGCTAGTTCCTGTTGATAGCTGTCTGATCAGGATCAACACTATTTGCCTCTAAGTCTATTGCAAAATTTCCTTTGTGTGTAGTTGTTAGATAGAAAACTATAATTTTAGTGTATGTTAGTTAGTAAGTTCAGCTGGCTAACGCTTCATTGATTGACTATTTACAGCCTATATGTTAGAAGAAGACCCCGAGAAACGACCAGACATCTACCAGGTCTCCTATGTGGCCTTCAGGATGGCTGGAAAGAGCTGTCCTGTACCCAATATGAATGTAAGTAAATTTAGTCTTCAAACATAGATCTCATCTTGCTTTGACCTTCTGGAGTGTCTTAAGTACAACTATGCACATGACTTTCTTTTGAAACTAATCTGCACGCACAAAAAGGCTTCAGTCAAGATTTTTCTGTTGGATTTTTTCTGAGACCATCTCAATGTTCAATTGGATAAATGTCAAAAGTTGCCTGCACCCATGGTTAATCATCCTTAAATGTTTCTGGGCTCTACTGGTGCACTTGCTTCAAAAAGACTTAGATTGTTACAGGTAGATATAAAAATTGGGAATACACCATTATATAACTCATTGAGAGCGGCAAGGAAAAAAGTACTTTTTTCATGGCAATGAAAATTTGATGGATTTTTTTTTCTCTTTTATGACTTCATACTACCCCCCCCCCCCCCCCCCCCCCCCCCCCCCCCCCCCCCCCCCGACTGGGAATTGATGGATGCAATCCTGAACTTCGTTTATTGAAATGTACAAATTACAATTGCATTGTATGATGAATTACAGAGGGCTCCAATGCCAGACCTCCATACGCTGCCAGTGCCCATGTCGGAAAACGATGCCAGACAGGTGAAAACAGCAGTAAAGTAAGTGACAGTCCATGGTACTAAATAAACCTTCCCAGTGACACATTTTAGTTTCTTATTATTCTTTTTACATCTTTATAAATCATGCAAAAGATAAAAGATCTATAGTAATGTTAATGAACATTTATGTAAAACTAGTACTGTGTACTTCATTAGGATGTATTTGTACCTATTTTCTCCACCACCACCATAGTTTCAATAAATATTGTCTTGTGTTAAAGAAATATACTGCAGATATTTTTCTGTATTCTTTATGTTCATATTGTCTTGTTTTTAAGAAAAAGATATTTTTCTTTAAGTATTTATTGTCATTTGTTTGCACTTTTTCAGAAGCTCGGCTGGGACATCAGTGGAGGCTACATCAGTTGCCCCACGCCAGCGCCCTAAGGGACAGACTGTTGGGGCGCCCAGTGGTATAGTTGCTCCTGTACAGACATCTATTGCCCCTAGACGTCGACCACAGGCAGGGGCAGCAGGTATGAGTTAATTTGTCTTTTCTGCCTTAAATCTTTTACAATTTAATTTATAATCATCTGAAGAAGATATTGCTTGATAGTTAAACAATTTTGCTGTTAACATCCAGCCATTTGTTTTTATTTTTCAAAAAAGGGTTTGTTGATTGTGTGTGTGTGTGTGTATATATATATATATATATATATATATATGTTTCATTAGTTGTGTTTATTTACAATGGTTTAACATAATGAATTAAATGTTTGATCAGTTACTTAAGTTAGGGATTTTGATACTGGCTTTATTTTTGTATTTTGGTTTATATTTAAAAATGTCTATGAGGAATTTTTCCATTTTTTTAACCTTATAAACCCAAAAGCATTCATCCAAACTGTACAGCTAATGACTGGAACTTGCTGTCTGTAATCCTTTAGATCTATTTATTGTGTTTGATTTGGGGTGATATTCATTAAGATTTTTTTTGTTAAACTAATATATTTCCTTCAGTCTAAAAGACATTTCTTCATAGTTTTCAAAATAAAAGTGAATTTCTTAGTTTAGTTTAAGATTCCTCATTGATAAGACCCCTGACCAAATTTAAGCAAGGTACCTAAACTATCAGTCCAGTCTGTTTACAGTTTATCTAGTCAGTTAGGTTATAATTGACAATTGAACACATGCATTTTAAGCTTGAATATTTTCTAAATCTGGATAACTGTTCCACTCAACCTAACTTTGACATGGGTTTAATAAGCAGTTTAAAGTTCTATGTGCAAAGTTTGCATTATATATTATCAATATATATTATCAAGCACTTGAAAAGTTGGGCAAGCTGTCCTGTAACTGCTCTTGTGTTTGTGGTATTGTTTGTGATCATTTGGCCTAGGTATGAATAGCAACTTAATAACTATCATAGGTGGAAAAAGTTACATATGAAATGCCGAATTCAAACTCTTTTACATTATCATTACTATCAAAACTGTTTGAAAATAGATGTTACTTTTCCAGACAATGTGAGCCAAGTTCCTCCCATTCAACATCAGCAACTACAACATCAACAGCAACAACAACACCAACAGCAACAACATCCACAGCAAAAACAACATCCACAGCAGCAACCACAGCTGTCTCAACAAGCTTTCCTACAGATGAGTGCTCAGCAACAACAGCAGTATATGCAACAACAAGCAGGCAGTTCTAGCAATGCACAGGCTCAGGTATAGATAGTCATTTTCATTTATCATCATTTGTTTGTAATGTTTTTATTTAAAGGTTTTAGGTACTTTATTGTCCAGTGAAATATTTAGAATAACAGCACATAACGAACAAAACACATTCTGGATTTAAAAAAGTGTAAGAACAATATGTGTTAGCTTAACACTTAGCTTACTACATTTTGTTAAAGACCCATACTAAATTCACAGGATTTTTTGCTTACTATATAGTATATATATATATATATATATATATATATATATATATATATATATATATATATATATATATATATATATATATATATATATTGCATGGTCAGGGTTGATATGCTTATCAACAGACAGAGCAGCATATAGTGTAGATCCTGATTAGACAGCTAGGGAACTGACTGATCTTGATCAACAATTTTTGCCTAAGACTTATAAATACGTGAATATCAGGCTAAGATTTTAATAATTCCTTTGTTTTCTAGATAACTTAATGGTGTTGTTTTCTGTCTCTCAATAATAACTTTGCCAGGTAATATTTTTCAGCTTTCAATACTCAATACTTATTTTTCCTATATATTAAATCTAGCTTTTTACTCTTTTTTAATGATATTTAGCTGTTAATTCCAATGGAGTATACAACAATACTTTATGTATGATTCCTTTCATCTGGTTCCAGGCCTATTACAGTCAAGCTGGGGGCGTGTCCCAGTCTCAGTTTTATAGTGGGAACCAACCCATGACTTCCCAACAATACCAGTACTATATGCATCAGCAGCAGCTGCTGCATCAACAGATGCAACATCAGCAGCAACTGCAGCAATACCAACAACAGTTTCAGAATCCACAGCAATATCAACAACATCTACAACAGCAAATGCTTCAGCAACAACAGGTAGTCAGTTGATGCAGCATTCATAAAGGCATAGGATTAACAATTTGTGCGGGTAGTTTAAACCTATTTATATAGAGTTCATTGAAAACAGGTTCTTTCAACTTTTATTATTCCCTCTCGACTGCCTACTTCCTCGGCAGAACCAGGACTCAGGTACTGAGTACCTGGAGCAAAATGCAGTAAATGGTCTTGCTAAAGGACTTACCAGGTTGGTTTTGAGGTTTGATCCTCTATGTGCCTTTTAATCATGCCGACAATTGTTTCCTGCATGTATACACCATTTTACGCCCTTACAAACCATTCACAACCATTAGCAGAATCTGCCTGACTAAGGGTTTATGTGTATACTGGTTCACCCATAAATCTATTATTACAAGTTGAAAATACATTTATTAAAATCCTTTTTTCTCTTTTAAAGAAAAACAACAAAGTCAAGTGAATTTTCAGAATTATAAATGAACTATGAATGAAGGGGTTAACCCTTTCATTACCACAGGCGAGTTTTCTCGACAACAACCAAACAGCACCGTAGGTGAGATTTCAAGACAAAATGGGTGTGTTTACAATACTGTTTCGTATAGTGCGTATGCTGACACCAGAAAACCCGTACATTCCTAAGTAATGACATTACACCTCCTGCGGACCATTGAAATTTGGGAATTGGTTCTAAAATTAGTAAATTTATGCGCACTAAACTGTGGAGGTAGAAAAACATTCTTTGTATTATTCCAAAATGGCTGCCATGATAAAACACACTCAATACTCATGTGAAGATGCTTTAAATAACATCGTGATACTGCTGGAAACAAGACAGAATCAGATTCAGAAGAGTTTGAAGATGATGTATCTAGCAATTTTTCAGCTAAAACTCGGGCAGAACCTTCAGAATCGTCGAATTCAGGTTTGTTTACCAACTGTTTTCTTTTGTTCATGTAGCTTTTTAATTACTTATTGTGAACTTTTCATGTGTTATATTTAACGCATATTTGTGCGAGGATAGTTTTACATGATATTTTAAGTAGTATTTAACACAATGTTAAAAAAAAAAACAAAGCACATTCAGCAGGACCAAAAATAACTAAAACATAATGTAATATTATAAGGTGCTATGTTGTGGGAGGGGTAAATAGCAGCAAGGAATGAAAACGAAAGTAGACTGGTTTTTTCAAAAACTAGCCATTTCTACTGATTTGTTGTGTTATAAATAATTGGTGTTTATTTGAATATTGTTTTTTTTCTTCAGACCAATCAGATGAAGAGCAAGACTGTTCTCGTCATGATAGTGGTCGTCGTGATAGTGATAGTGAGCCGGATGGACGTGCTGGTGTACCTGGTCGAGGTCATGGTAGAGGCAGAACCCGTCAAAAAGCTTTGAGAGCACCAGTTCAGCCAAGAACTAATCCATCAACAAGGAGCCAAGATGGTGGTTTTGACTGGCAGACATATGATGACATTGACCCACACTACCCTGACTGGTTACCAGACTTCCGAGAGCAAAGAGGGATCTTAGTGGACTCATCAAGCTACAAGCCTGTAGATTACTTTCACCTTTTCTTTCCTAGAGAAGCTGTTCAGTTGATTTCTGAGGAAACAATTTGTTATGCTCTACAAATGTTAGACAACCCTACACCACTTCCTCTTCATTCTCGATTTCATAAATGGAAGGATAGCCATGAATCAGAGGTACAAGCATATATATCATTGCAAATAGCCACGGGACTTTGCCAAAAGCCAGAAAAAGAGGATTAATGGGGACAATACTGGCTATCTTCACTACCATTTTCAGATGTGATGAGTAGAAACAGATACAAGCTTCCACTTCCTTTTTACATTTTACTGACAATGCTGCTGAAGGTTCGACTTGTGGGGATCCCACCTTTGACAGTCTATGGTAGATTTGCCCTTTGCTTTCACTATGTGAAAGAAAGTATCTAGAAGTGTACAGCCCCCCTCAAGATCTGAGCATTGATGAAAGCATTATCCACTTCAAAGGTCGTGTTTCCGACAATATATTCCCTCAAAACCCTACAAATGGGGAATAAAACAGTATGCACTGTGTGATAGCAAAACTGGTTACTTTTATAAGTTTCTGACATACAGTGGGAAAGGAACAGTTGCAAGCCAGGATCCTTTCCCAATAACTGAAAGTATATGTCTCAAACTGTTAAATGGATTCGGGCATAAAGGACACCGTTTCTTTACAGATATCTATTTTTTGTTGCCAAAACAAAATATTTTGGCAACTGGAACGAAATGGCATCGGAGCATGTGGAACAGTTAAAGTTGAAAGACAAAACATGCCTCATCAGCTTAAACCAAACTGCATCTAAAGAAGGGAGATGATCCAGTATGCATGCGTGCTGGAAATGTGGTGACCTGCGCCTGGCATGAAAAGAGTTCATTTCTTGTCAAAAATGCACACAAACAACACTGTTCACAAGGATATAGGCAGTAAAAATGCAGTTGGTGGCCGCAGACAAGTAGAAAAAACAATGATGGCAGATATCTACAATGCTTATATGGGAGGAGTAGACATAATGGACCAGAAACTGCAGACATAGGCATATCCGCACAAGTCTACAAAATGATACTTCACCATATACAACCGACTGCGATAGGTTGCACTTGTGAACAGTTACATCATTTACAAAGAATCTACAGAAGGAAAGCCTATGAATGCCAGAAAGTTTAGCGAAGCTGTCATTGATGGGCTATTGTATTCAGTGCAAGTTAGCAATGTGCCCTCATCCATGCCACATGATTTTATCATACTCAAAGGGATTTAAAAGAAGCTGCGGGCAAGATTGTATACAATCTGTAAACTTAAGTTATCTAGTGCAAAAGTAGAACTCTTCCAAATAGTACATATTATTGACAGTGTGACTTTAATACTTGTGTATAAGCTACAAACTGTCAGAAAAACAATAACAAATATTGTTGACTATGTTTGGATGTTGTTGTTTTTTACAATTTGTATCAACCCAGCATTTGCAAAAATTCCTGTTTCTTTTTTTTTTCTTTAAATTTTTAATTAAACTTAAATATTTAAAAATTCAACAATGCCTTTATATAAAACTTTGTCATTTCAGATATATATTTATAAATGTGTAGTCTGTTGATCCTGAAAATTTGATTGAATTATATTCAGTAAAACTTAAGTTATGAGGTTTTTATTATACCCACTATGTTTCTGAGAAAATTCCAGCAAATAATGTGGCGCTGAGCGCACCGTTTACCCAGAAATGTGACGCCGAAAGGGTGAAGAGAAATTGTTTTTTATCCTTCAAAGTACAGACTTTATAAGACTACTCCTTGAACTATTTGACTTTACCTCATACAACTAAATGCACTTTACATAGCATTTTTATCACTATTTCAATCAAATGCATCAATGGACACTTGCTTTACTGTCAATCTGAAAAGCACATGATGAATGGGTTATTCAGAAGATCAATTGCCTTTTGTTTGTGATAATGCTTGTGAATGCTTCACATGGGCACCATACACAATGTTTATTTGGGAACTTTTTTTTTTTTTACAGATGATGATGATGCAACAGCAGCAGCAACAACAAATGAAACATCTAGTACAACACCAACAGCAAGGTTCACTGTCTGATGATGACTTTAATTTGCTGACAGAAGAACGACTACATCAGTCACAGCAACAGCATCAGCAGCCACAACAACCTGCCCTCAGCAATAGTGCTTCCAAAGAAAAAGTTTCTGCAGAGACAATGGGAGGAGCTAGTGTTGTAGGGGGAATGGCTAATTCTGGTGTAGGTGTGGCATCTGCTGGAGGGAGTGGGATCAGTATGAAAGGTGTTGGGGTTAGGAGAGGGAGGGAGGAAGATAGTTTACTAATAGTGTTTAGTGACAGTGATAGTGCCTCCACAGGTACGCAGAACCCAAGTCTCAATAATAATACATTCCAAGGCAAAGAAGTGATGAAACCCCCCAAACCACCAAAGCCTACAAAAAATGTAAGCTTACATTTTTATATACTGTTTTATTTGACTTAGTAAGATACCTTATAGTATGTAGTGCATGAACATTTTGACAAGCAAATTGCAATGAAATTTTCTTTTTTTTAGAAGCTAACACATTTGCACCATGCATACCTTTGTAATTATGGTATAAACCAGTCATGGCATAGGTGTCTGCCTGAAAACTTTTGTAAGAAAATATTTCAGCTGACATGGTGTATGTTGGTTATTTTTCCAAGGTAGTTCTTAATCTAGTTTGCCTTAATTATTTGTCTAAGGTTTACAGTTTGATCAATTGGATAGTCTTACCATGTCAGTTATTCTGTAGGAGTGATATGCAAAATGTCCATCATCTGGGATCTTTCTGTATCAAATAGCTATACAGTCCAACTTGTGTGATGTGTTATGGGCAATTAACTTGATGTTAGTGGTCAATTCAGGTTATTTGCTGTCAGGCACTTCATTTTGACTGTACTGTCGAATCTGTTTTAAAAGACCACCCCATGACAGGACTAAAGTGGTCTCTTAAGACATTTCTTTGTCGGAACCTCAACCAAATTTGGCAAATTGTGTTTTTTATAATTATTGCATTTACTTTCATTATCATAATACTATGATGGCAATAATGATGATGATGATGATTATGATGATAATGATGATGATTATCATCATTTTAACAGACATGCATTAAATTCTCTTGACTGAAAATTACATTCTGAAAATTTAACTGCATACACTGTCTACATTTTTATTAATAAAGGAAAGGTGATATAAATAATAAAAACATTTAGGTGAACATTATCTGTTACTTAAATCATCATTATAAGACAGAGACTCCATGGTCGATAGTTATTATAAAAACAGTTACGCTTTGATTACATTCCTACAAAAATACATTATTCAGACACTCCAACCTACGAGTCTCAGTTAAGTGTAACACACCATTTGCAAACATTGATTTCTCTTTTATAAACATGAATCAAGGGCATTTGTGTTTACTTTGTTGTCAATTACAAACACAGATATTGACATGATTCTCTTTTGCAATGCACTTCCAGTCTGCTACTTTGGGATTTATTTTCATAATTTAGCCATAATATTTACTTTTATCAGGGAGTGCATGGTTTACCTATCGTGTTAATGTTTTGGTTCTTGGCTGAATTTACATCATCGTACCTTTAATTACCTTGAGTAAGAGTTAATTGTAGTGAGTAGAGTCCTAAATAAAAGCAAAAAAAAAAGCAAATGTGGTTTGGTTAAAAGGTGTAACTGAGAAAGTGACACTTTATCAGAAGCAGTTCGTTATGCTGATCACATGCTCATATCTGATTGGCAATGATCTTTGAGTGGTCGTCTGTTGGGGTCCAATTAAGGCATGATGGACACGTTGGTATGTGGATGCTGGGTGCAGGTAACAGGTGGTTCGTTTATTAGGTATCAGTTAAAGAACAAATTTGTGTAGGCCGCTTTGAAGTGGTCATATACAGCAAGTGGTCACATGGTCAGGTTTGACTGTATATCTCTGCTTCCCATATCATCACTGTTACTCTTTAACGTTTTGATTTGCCAGTCAAAAAGATATGGCTATCACCATTGTTGTCAAATACGAGTGTCGGTAGTCAGGGAAAAATAAGGATTTCAGCCAATAAACGTTTGGCTAACACAGAATTGATATTGATAGCAAACTCTTTCATACTGGCTACATGTACAAACAATTCCTGCAGTATCTCTTCTTGTGGATACAAATCTTATTAAAATTACTTGAAAAACTATTTACTAGTGAAGTGCTAAAAACTTGCACCATCTGAAACATGACATGTTGGGATTTGTGACAATTTTTAGTGGAAAAAATAATTTTTCTACACTCATAAATAATTATATGCTTATTTAAAATCTTAAGATTATATTAAGTGACCTGAGTACAAACTATGGTGCAATAATTTTTTTGCTTTTGCTGACAAATTTGATATTCTGAATCTAACATTGACATTATAAAAGCCATAAGAAGTAGTAAAACATTTCTAATAAAATCATGCTTTTCTACTACTTAAGTAACACTTAGTGTAAAAATACACATAGTGAAAGGTAAAAATTTAATATCATATTTTGCCATAAGCAGCCAACTTGTCTTAAGCAGCCATGTTGGACTGTACCTTGGATGGCTATTTGATACAAATTTGATTGTATATTGCCATAATGAACATATTTATGTGTATAGCATATAAAAATTAAATAAAACATAAATTTTTTGGCATGCTTATAGACAACATGTTCCCTTACTTTTTTCAGGTGCATGGCCATCGGCGTAATGTGAGTGACACATCTGGCTACAAGATGGGTGGCAGAGGCAGTGCATTCCGAGCTTATAACAACCAAGGGGGAGAACTCCTGAGCACTACTAGTGACCAGAAATCCAAGTCTGCAACAACCAGTCCCATCAATTGCCCACCAACGTGAGTGACTGTTTGGATGGGGAAAAAACTTAAGAAAGTTTTTACTCAAAATACTTAAAAAATTTTGTGTTCTATAATCTATATCAGAAATGGCGAATGATTTTGAGCATTCATAATTAAAAGTGGAATGTGAGAAACATTTTTTTCTCAAAGATTTATGACTGGAAATTTTTGTTTATCAAAATATACTGATTTATTTTACTTACATTTATTGGCACATGAAGAGTTTATTTAATACATCAGACACATCATTTTATGGACTTGTTGTGCATTATCCATTGTAAACCTGTGGAAAACACTTTAAAATGTCAAACTTGTTCACTGTATTAATCCATTTTAGTAACTTTAACTTTACGCTAACAGAAGTCAATGTTATGACAAAAATAAATGTAAGTAAATGTTTAAAACTTAAAAAATCGCAAGAATTCAGTATGGGGACAATATCAGTAAGCAGCTAGTTGCCAATTGGCCCCTATGGCGACATCAAATAGTAAAATTTATTAACAACATTAATTGCTGTTATTAATTCAGCATTGTTATTGTCGGATAAAGAAACAATATTTTTTCTCAGTCTGAAGTGTATTAATTGATTTATAAAAGTTTGTATGTGACTGAATTCGTTTTCAGATTGGGAATGACGCGCACCCTGTCAATGGATGTCAATGAATGGAACCCATTTGAGGAGGAGACATTTGGTGGTGAGACTGAAGACTCCATATTTGGCAAGGAATTTGATAAACTACGAAGGGGATCTAATAGCAGTAAGTTTGTGGATACTTTTTCAATTTTGCTAAGTTCTGCACACTAAATAAGCCCATATAGTAAAGATCTGTCCTGCCTTGTATGAAAACTGTTTACCTCTTAGCCTGCTAAGAACATGTTGATCTGACATAGTTAAATAGTGTAGGTCCAGATCAACCTGCTCTTATTGGGACATATCTGATCAGGATCTGTACTATTTGCTGCAGAGAATTTAGTATGTAGGTTTGCATGTTGATGTTAGCTAGATTTATTAATCCACCGACAGTATTCCTGTTATTTGGTGATGGTGTCCACCTGAAGCAGATATAGTGCTACCCTCACTGTGTATAGCCATTGACACCTTATATCACCTCCAATCGTGTTATTCTGACATGGGATTGACCACTTATGGAACTTCCCTTACATTTGCTTTAGCTTTAACAAGAGAGAGTTATACCACTACCATTTTTGATGACTTTGGAATGTCAAGGACTGGGATCGAACTCTGGGGACTTCCATAACTTGAACCAAAGCCCTAATGATTGTGCTACCAACACTGGTTTGCATGCTGACATAAAAAATGACTAAGCGTTAGAATGGGTTATAAAGAACTAAAATGAAAAGTTGGCCCGATTTGTTTCAAGTTTTTACATTTTTCAGGTTCTGTCATAGAGTGACGTCTCACTTGTTTAACATTTCTGTAGTCTGTCATACAAGACATACCAAGTCCTGCTGTGAATTGAATAAAAATAACAGTTTTGTTGTTTGTATTTTCAGGTATATCCAATGTGAAGAGTCGTGAAGACCTTGTTATGTCTGGGTCAGATTCTTCCTCAGATCCTTTCCAGAATGCACCCTTCAAGAAACATGGTGAGAATTATCGATACTTTGTCACCTTTTTTTATTTTTGAAGAGATGATGATTTTGAATCTTTTTGTCTCATTGAAGCGATAATGTTTTCTAGAAAAGAGAACATTACCATGAGCTAGTAACAAAAACAATTATATTTATGGGAAAACCAAGACGCAGTGGTAACCCGCTGTTGTAAAACTTTACAATAAAAACTTTAAGGTTTAAAAGCTGAACTTATTTTTAATTATTAAGTTGAAACCCTATTTTATAATTGATAAAAAAATATTCTGCAACAGATTCTCTTTTACCATTCTAAAGTAAGCAAAAATATTAATGATAAGTACAGTGTCCAGTTTACTGATGCATTAATTTATCAACTACAACTACATCAACCACATTAGAAAATAAGTTCCTTGTCTGATAATTCACTTTATTTCATTACAAATAATGCACGCTTAAAGTCCTTTATATTGGATTCAATAAAGAAGTATTCTTGAATTAAGATTACATTATTAATTAAGGTATGTTTAACAAGACAAACATTCCATAATATGTAGTAAGACAAGTTGTAATAAAAACTGTTTTGATAGCTTACATGCCATACCTTTGTTACAATTTAAAAGAATTTTCGATGAACTTAACAGAACATTGTTTAATACTAAATTCCCTTACAGTAAAGCATGATTCCAGGCATGATAAAGACCTTGCTCGGAAGTCTTCCCGCAAATGTATGAACTTTATCAATACTAGCTTTTGTGAGGACAAAGTTGCACTTTTTAAAAAAAAAATTTCTTTGGTCTTAATACCAAAAAGCAATAAGGTTACAGCTATATATAACTACAGACAAGCCTTTCTTTTGCCATGGATGCCTTTTATCCTTCAGCCAACCCTAAAACATAAGAGATCACATGTAGTTAATGCAGTCATAACAAAGAGACAATTAAGTACTTCAGTCAATTATTATTATCGTGGCTTTGTATGAACACTAGACAGAAAACCATTGTTTTAGCTTAACACGGAGAATTGAATAAATTTAGCACCCCCCCCCCCCCCTCCCCCCCCCCCCCCCTCTCAAAAAAAGATAAGAAAAAACATTTTACATAATCATTCTACTCCATTGTGACTTGTACCTCACAAAATTTGGTATTTCTCCGTATTTAAGTATTTCTCCTAAATCTAATGCTTCATGCCAGTGTTCGGACTGGGTACTGCTTCTGATGGCCTAATTGCTCTGCCATTTCTTTGTTTACTTTTCTCAAAAGATAATTATTCAAGATAAATAAGGTGATCTGAATACTTCAGTATTCCTTCTCTAAAACTATATTTATCTGGGATATTTGCTGTCAGGCATGTTTTATGCACTTGTGACATTTTTTTTTCAAACCACTATTGTAATTTTAGTACACTGGGTAAATTACAAATAATGATTTGGGCACACATAGGGATGTTATTTTTCCTATGTCTGTCACTGTTACCAAAAAATGATTAATATTCAATTATTGTTACTTGCCACTCACTTGTATAAACTGTCTCATGAATATAAAGAAGTAAAACTATTATATCTTAAATAGTTTATGACAAATATTAATTATGAAATTAATTACTCCATACATATTGAAATACGATACAAAAAGTCTCTTGAAATGTTTTCTTCACTGTTACATTCTGAACTGTACTTTAAATATTATTAAATGTTAAAATTTCTGTATAAGAGGGATTTGTGTAATTGATTTAAAAGGAGTTGTATATCCTCATTTTGACATTATGCATCATGAGGAATTAATACTTTGCTAAATATCCCTTCAAAGACCTGGGCCCAATGTTATTAAACTATAAGCTTGAGTCTGAGACTAACCCTCGGTATCTCATTGGTCAGATTTTATATTGGAACCAAAATCTGACCAATCAGATGGATGAAAATGATCTCAGAGCTTGTCTCCATGTTGTATAAGCTTGGGCCCTGTGGTGTGTTATCTGCTCATGGTATAACAATGCAAACCCTTTGATCATATATAGAACAGTCTATAGTTATTCGAGGGGATATGCAATTCCTGCCTGTAGCCATGTCACCATAGTTAAACAGAAGACAGAATTAGGTCTTCTGTATGCTCATACAGTATTTTAGCACAAATCTTACAATGAAGGTGAGAAAACTATATTCTTTAAACATTTCATTCATTTTCATCACCAGTGCAATGGAACATGGTTTTTATTTTTTGAATTTATTCAAGTTTGTACCAAATTCATATCCAGATTATCATACTTTCATGTGCTCATTGATAACTCAATATTGCTTTGTTTGGGTGTGGATTCTTGAACATGATGTTCCTCAATACATATGGCTTTGTGTATTTCTATTTCTAAACATTTGATGCATTTATATATGTCTAAAATTATTGTTAAATTCCTTATTTTTACTCTTTCAGTAGTTTAAACTATAAATCATTTGTTTTAAAATATGTTTGGTGATTTTATGCAATGAACTTTTTATGGCATACATGTTGTTAAGTCATTCATTAATCTTGGTTTTAATTAATGTAACCATGAGTGTATTAACTTAAATTTCTGCTTTAATGTTTCTCTGTTTTCTAGTGTAAAATGTCACATGTCTAATCAATCTTGCCCAAGGACATTCATGCTAAAAACAATAAATTATAATGTTCCATCTGTACAATTTTGTAATTTATATGAATCCAGATACTTTAATTGGTCAAAGGAAAGTAACAAATTTGTTTGCCATTTTTAATCATAACTTCCAGAAAAGAGATTTTTTGTGTTTTGGCCAATTTTTTTATTAAAAAAAATGTAAAATAAACCTTACACAATTAGCATTTATGTTCCTTGTGTATTCTGCAATAGTCCACTCTGCTGGAAAAAGAACATATCTGTGTCTTTCAATTACTTACATTGGTGAAATGTCAAACCAGACTTGTTCTTTTTCTGTTTCCTAAGTAAACATTTTATGTTCAACACACTTGTTGATTTGTACATACCCCCGCACTCCCTTCTACCATGATTTTATAATGGCAAACAAAAAACTGACTCTTTCCTTTGACATTGCAGGTACAAAAGTTAGATAACTGCATGACTTACCTCCCAATCACCTGCATCCATCTATCTGCATCTTGCACACACGATGCCTCATCAGACAGCTGCTGACCTGGCCATAAGATCCTGCATCCCTTCTTTCAACTGATCCCAGTATTACCTATCCAGTGATATGAACAGAATGAGATTGATTCATCTAGACTTCTGCTACATCGACTTTCATCCAGCTGGAATATTGAAAATAGATCAACTCTTTCCACCTCCACAATAGAGAACTACAACCTTCTAGTCAGCACATTGAGAGTTACTCCCCCTAGTTTTCAAACTGCTCTTTGTAGACTTGGGTTCATATTCATAAAGAATCTTTGTTATTGTCTCAGGCTTAAACCATGAATTTTCTTAAAGCTAGAAATATTTCCTAAGATATTATAAATTTCTTAAGTTAGTAAAAAACACTAAGAGTCTTTATGAAAATGACCCCAGCTCGCACCTCAACTCTGGCACATAATTGTTTGAAACTATACCTGTATCCAATAGTGACTGCTACCTTCTTCTGTGGCTTCAGCACTTGATCATCATTGAATATATACAGTGTAATGAAATAACCAAAAGCAAAGAAAGGATTATTAGTATTTTATAAAAGAGATTTTCTAGCCATCATATAGATTCAAATCATTAATTTTCTGTATAGAATGCTTTTTATGACCAGGTAACTTAAGTATCAAGCTGTTCTGGCATGATTTCCTGAGTGCACATAGGTCACTTTATTCTGTCTTTCACTATATCTTGCCTCATGTAGCAATGATTTAAGATGTATTTATATTATTGTTATCATTGACTGGGTTTGCAGTTTATTTATTTGTACATAATATGTGTAATTAATTTACTAAAATGTCTTCAAGAAATATAAATGAGTGCAGTAAGTTTATAGACATTGTGTTACTTAGACCAATATGATTGGTTAGTCAATATCTGCCTTCTTTAGGACTATTTCAACATTTAGCCTTCATATTTTGAAACGAGTTTTAGGAACAACTTTATGTATGAAATTCATCATCAATTAGTCATGTTCAGCTCAAGCTTTTAGGTTCAATAGTTAATTGTTGAGACAAATCTGTGGTCCGTGTATTTTATTTCTGGTTATATTCACTTTAATATACAGAGCTTAAGGTTTTCATTCTTGAATTCAGTATACATTTTATACTGCCTCCACATGTACAAAGCAATATGGGGCACCTGTGGTCGCACGGGTAGAGTCCCAGATTTGTAACTCCTCTGACTACAATATCTTACACCATGTGTTGTCCATAAAGACTTTCAGCTGACCTGCGGTGTATCAGTGGTTCTAACCAGACCAGCAAGTCTTTCAGGACTTAGGATAAATCCAGCACCTTAAGCTCTTGTTGTTTAGGTATGTCTGTGTAAGAGTGTCTGTTTAACTCTTTCCTGCTAATCACCAAATCAGTCAGAATAAGGCAAATGGTGAAGATCCATATCAGTCAGCTTAATGAAATTGAAGTACAGGTTTTAACTAAGTAATTGGTTAAACTTCACTCTTATGCTCATACTTATTGGCTTGACTGAGATTTTCAGGGTCTTCTCTGCATAACATACTATGCCTTTGTATAATGGACAAGCAAACTCTCTAGAGGTCCCACTGTGTTTTCGAGCTGCTCTTTTATGTGACACATGGCATGCCACTGCATTAAGAGCAAGCAATCACTATCTAGAGGTCCCACTGTGTTTCAGAGCTGTTCGACTTAGACCCAAACCAGTTGAGCACAATCTGGGAACAGTAAAGCCCTTGATCAGAACTGTATAAACAATGGTATGATAGCTGTCAGGAGACAAACAGGACTGAAGTCTGGCTGTAGGTGAATACAGCTGATCATGGTCACAAAGAATACCTCTAGCAGTTACTAGCAAATAGTGCAGATCCTGATCAGAATGGTGACTATTGCTTTGGATCTACATAATTTGGCAAGGCTTACTCATTACTTGCTAGGAAAAGTATAATGCATGGTTCAAAAGGATATTTTAGAGGTTGTATTTAATGTACACTTCTGATATTCCATTAGGATGTGTTTTTCATAATTCTAACAGATATAGCTCTTTGTCTGTTTTCATAAAACCAAACTCACAGCTTGTAATAAGATATACAATGTGCAAGTCAGCAAGATAAAACAAGTCTGTAGGCAATATTCTATCAATAAATTATCGGGTAGAATGATAAGCACAGAAATAATTGAGGAGGCATGCTCAGCTCCATTTTCAATATTATGCATGATATGTTTTGTGATAAGATTCCTGTCATAGGACTTACCTTGTTAGTAATTGTTGTTAATCGTGTATTGAAGTCATTTATGTTTGTACGTTTCATCATGTATTAATGTTTTTGCAAGTCACATGTCACTCCTGCGGCAATATATAACGCATTTGGATGCTAATCAATATTTGGACCACATACAATATAGTGTGTAATATTTTTTTGTAAGTCTGAAAATTTTGTTGTATATATGTCTACTGATGAGGTTTATATGAAGTACAGTATTTTATTAAGAAAAATAAGTTTTTTTAAATAATAATTCTAAATCTAATTATGAGAGATGTTAAGAATTATTTATAAAATGATAAACATATTTTTTAGCCTATTTCAGAATTAATTATTTAATATTAGCATAAGTTTATGGATTGGTATAAATTAGTTAATTTTGAAGTGACTTCTTATTTTCAATTTTCCTAAAGCTTATTAATTAAATAGATTTATATGTAGTAGAAAACTTGACTTGTGCCTTAAATGGTTAAGCATAATAGTTTTTGCTTATCTAAGTCAGGGGCAAATGACATGTTAACTGGCGGAGACTCTGTCATACACCAAGAGTGATATTATAATAACACATATACAAGAAAAAGTAATAACTATTTAGATTTTATAGTTACATTATTTTTTTATGGTCTAGGAAAACTTAAATCTTTCTTACTGATTATTTTCATGTAGATAGTAAATTGAGAAAGGATTTATACTGTATATTGAATATTTACAAAGTATTCTGTTATCCAACAGACAATTTAAATTGTTACTCATTATAGTATGCACTTGGAAAATATTGTTTGTAAACATAGAAATTGGTATGGGTTGTATATTTTACGAAACATTTTTGTGACTATTGCATAGTCTTGCCTGTTACGTGCACCTGCCATTGCGCCCGAAACATTTCACATGAATTATTTTTTCAAAATTAGGTTCCCTAAAAATCCTTAGAAAAAATTAGCCAAACTAATTTGATAAATCTTTGATAATGTTATCAAATTTTTGGTTTGCTATACACATATAAAATAATGGAATTTTTTAACACACTTAACAAATACAAATAAACTAACTGAAGCGTTTCATTTTATAATACATTAATATGCAGTTTACCAAATACATGTAAACATGACATGTTTAATGCTATTAACCCTTTGCTTGCTATATTTGTAAATAATCTATACTTAACTGTGTCTGCCCATGGCCAAGAGGCTAGAATCACAGACTTGTAACTCCTCATCCCCTCACTGCATGGGTTCATGTCTCGGTCGGGGCAAGTACTTTAATGTGGGGAGATTTTCCAGCTAACCTGCGGTGCGCCTGTGCTTCTACCCAGACGTAAGTCTTGGGTCTTCCTCTACCAATAATTAGCTGGACGTCGCCAATATGACCATAATTGTGTCGGTGAGATGTAACAAAACAAACAACAACAATTAAAGTAACATTTTTTGTTTTTAGAACCAACAACATATCAAATTGTAAATCAGTTATTAGTATTATCCTTCTTTGAATTTAATTAACACTGGTTTGGCAACATTACCGTTTTTTATTTTTAATATTAGGGTCCCAAAATACATTGTTTCAAGTAAAATGTATTTTTTGTTTAATGGATGCATCTCTAAAATATTTGTAATATCAATGAACAGTTCATAGTTTATTTTTTGAGTCTTGTTCTTATAAAGAATTTTGACATTTTACAGATTTTGTTCTTTTTACTTTCGTTACAAATAATCTTTTTTTTTCTTTTTATATGCTCTACATTTCTTTCTGGGAAAGGCAAATTATAGCAGTTATTAATTTTTTTACTGGACAGTTAACATAATTTTGTCTAGCATTTTAACATTAAATATGTTGCTCTATATTCTTTTGTACATGTACTTATTAAATTAAAAGGGTAATTTGTAATAATTTAATCTGCAATAATGAAATGTAGGACAAGATTGTGACAAAAGGAAAAAACATTGTTTTTGTTGTTTTTTTTCCCCTGAAGATGTTAGAAATTTGTGTAGTGTATAGTTTTGGATTTTCCTTATTTAAGGTAAATGACTTTTGTCTGTATTAAATGATGTTTTGTTAGATTTGGCCTGTTCTCCTTAACCTTACAAAATATTCTGGTTTGTATTTTCATAATTTCTTATCATATTCTTTTAGATATAAAGCCTTCTTTTATTGTCAATGTCCTTTTTATCCCTGTTCTTGCCAGAAACACCATTTAGGAGGGTATTGTTTGATGTTAAGTGGTTAAATGGTGATTTAGCAGGTAAAGGGTTAGGGCTACGGCTATTTATTCTTTGCATTTTTATTGCAAGTATTCTGTTTTTCTTTAAATTTTTTATACAAAACATGTTTACATTTGAAAGTCCATTGCTATTCGAGAATTCCAGATAGTGTGACAATCTGTGTGTATAGTTTTATTATTGTGTCATGTATCTTCAAATCTTCTTTTTAGCACAACCAGGTTTTATACTACATTGGTATGCTAAGATTTTTTTTTCTGATAAAACATATTCAGCCATGACATTTTAAATATTGTCAGTAAATGAAACAAACTACTTAAAAAAAATTAAATCAAGTTTCATTTAGTTAAATTTTGCATCATTTTATGATGATTGCTTTGCTTGTAATAAATTACTAATTTATTTAATATATATAGCATTGTTTTCAATGTGTTGCGCAAACTGAATATGTTAGAAAGGATAAACTGTTAAGATTGTGTGCTACATGCTGCACAAGTTTTATGTTTTTAGTCATGATTAAGCCATAATTCATTTTTTTCCATTGTGTTATAATGATAAATTAACACAGTCTGCAATTCATGGAAAGGTGATTTTTCTAGAAAACTATTGTTGATTTATTTGTTGATTGTACATGATTATATTTTGATTGTTATATTCCAATAATTGTTTCTGTTTTGTACAAGTATCAAGTATTTAACCAGTAATTTGTCGATTTAACTACTTGTTTCATTATGGTTACATCTGTAATTGGTAGATTTAACTACTTGTTTCATTATGGTTACATCTGTAATTGGTAGATTTAACTACTTGTTTCATTATGGTTACATCTGTAATTGGTCGATTTAACTACTTGTTTCATTAAGGTTACATCTGTAATTGGTAGATTTAACTACTTGTTTCATTAAGGTTACATCTGTAATTGGTCGATTTAACTACTTGTTTCATTAAGGTTACATCTGTAATCGGTCGATTTAACTACTTGTTTCATTATGGTTACATCTGTAATTGGTAGATTTAACTACTTGTTTCATTATGGTTACATCTGTAATTGGTCAATTTAACTACTTGTTTCATTATGGTTACATCTGTAATTTGTCAAATTAACTACTTGTTTCATTATGGTTACATCTGTAATTTGTCAAATTAACTACTTGTTTCATTATGGTTACATCTGTAGTTTGTAGATTTAACCATTTGTTTCATTATTGTTACATCTGTAATTTGTTGATTTAACCATTTGTTTCATTATGGTAACATCTGTAGTTTGTTGATTTAACCATTTGTTTCATTATGGTTACATCTGTAATTTGTCAATTTAACCATTTGTTTCATTATGGTTACATCTGTAATTTGTTGATTTAACCATTTGTTTCATTATGGTTACATCTTTAATTGGTAGATTTAACCAATTGTTTCATTATGGTTACATCTGTAGTTTGTTGATTTAACCATTTGTTTCATTATGGTAACATCTTTAATTGGTAGATTTAACCATTTGTTTCATTATGGTTACATCTGTAATTTGTAGATTTAACCATTTGTTTCATTATGGTTACATCTGTAATTTGTACATTTAACCATTTGTTTCATTATGTTACATCTGTAGTTTGTTGATTTAACCATTTGTTTCATTATGGTAACATCTGTAGTTTGTTGATTTAACCATTTGTTTCATTATGGTTACATCTGTAATTTGTCAATTTAACCATTTGTTTCATTATGGTTACATCTGTAATTTGTTGATTTAACCATTTGTTTCATTATGGTTACATCTTTAATTGGTAGATTTAACCAATTGTTTCATTATGGTTACATCTGTAGTTTGTTGATTTAACCATTTGTTTCATTATGGTAACATCTTTAATTGGTAGATTTAACCATTTGTTTCATTATGGTTACATCTGTAGTTTGTTGATTTAATCATTTATTTCATTATGGTTACATCTGTAGTTGGTAGATTTAACCATTTGTTTCATTATGTTACATCTGTAGTTTGTTGATTTAACCATTTGCTTCATTATGGTGATTATAAAATTAACCATTTGTTTAATGGTAATTATAGTAACACCAAACAATGCTAGAGTTAATCATTTGTTAATTCAGCAGACATCAAACATTTTTCAAATAAAACATTTGGTAAATAGTAGTGACAACAAGAATATGTCGATATAAATATTTGTTTAATCTCAGTTTTATGTTAATGTAGAAGTATACGGAGAAAACCAAGTGATAGTTTAACCACTGTTTGATATATATACACAGTGTCACTGGATTATTGCCCATGTTTTAGAGCTAGTGCAATATGTGAAATATATATAGAGGTTCAGATTAGTGTGTGTTTGTCATTTCAGCCCTTGCATTAAAAATAAAAGACAACAATATTAGAAAACTCAAATAAAAGCAATAAATGAAAAAGCAAGTGAGAAGGCAAGTATTTGGTTGTTATGTACCACAGAATATTAAGAAAATATTAGAAGAATTTGGGTGTTTATTTCCAAGACATCACCAGAAATCAATATTTTGACCAGTCAAAGATCTCACTCAAGATTGAAAAATGTGCATTTAAAATCCATGGTTGATAATGTTTTTTTGCATTTGTTCTTAAAGTGACCTTGGTACAGTATAATGGATAAACAAGGCACATAGAGAACTTAACATAATTTGATATATAATTAAATAGTTTAGCCATTCAATGTTATAATGTAATGTTTATATATACATTTACACTGGTTAAAAGTGGTTGGAGTTTTTAATGGCTAAATTAGTTGGAGAACAATATCCCTTGTTATGTTGACATATGAACAAGTGATTGAAGGTCATACTTTCACCCATTGTTCATAATGGTATGACAAATTTTTATCTTTTTTTTTTCTTTTTCTTTTTTTTTTTCTTTTTGCACAAAAATTTCAAAAGATATGAAAAAATATGACAAACTGTGTACCTAAATAAATAGTCTGTCCGTATATGGCACACAAGATCAGGTATAAAAACAACAAAACAATGTCAAAACAAATCACAAAGAAAATAGGCTATTAAAAATAATAATTGAAACAAGTTTTAAAGAAAATAAGAGCATTAATACACTATATTATTGCATATTTGATATGAAATAGTATCTCTGTTGATGATTGTTATGAAGAAATGGTTTAAATATTTTTTTAATTTGCTTAAAGTGGCCCCATCAGATTTTATTGTACATTTTCTTAAGGTTGAGCAAATTTAACGCAGCAACACCAGTTGAAAAGTATTCAATATAGGTGAGAAGTCTTTAGCAAAATCATCTAAAAGACCATGCAGAGAGTTTTAGAAAATATTTGAAGAAATTGTACGGCTTTCAACTATGTATCAACTTTTTAATCCAGCACACTGGTCAGAAAAAAACAGAAGTTTTGTTTGCATACATGTCACCTTTAACATGATGTGGTAAGGTGTTCCAGCTGATCTGTGGTGTACCAATTCTACCTGAACAATTGTTTGGGGTCTTTCATTAAAACATCTGCAAAGAGTGCATTCTCTTTTGTCAGATACATTGTCAACATGTATTTAAAAAAATCACAGAATGGTTTTGAAATCGATGGAAATGTTTGTTTTGAGGAGAAATAAAAAATATTAATTAAATGTCTTAATTGTTTTCACTTTGACCAGGTTATAGACCAGGGCACTAATGAGTGTTGAATTAAAATGCTTGAATTTTGATCCTTACTTACTATATTTTTTGTGCTGTTGCTTTGAGTTAACTGCTGTTTGTTCATTTATAATAAATGATTAAAACCTGTGAATAAGAATTATGGTACACTACCAAAGAGCAATTATAGCACTTATTTGAATGTCTTACAACTGTTTTACAGCCAAAACTAAAAATATATAGATTTAATAAAAAGCAAAGTGTTGAAGGTATTGTAAATAAACCACAAAACCTGCAGATAATGTACTGTTTGTTCACTTTTAAATGTGTTACGACAGAAGTATTAACTTAAAAAAAAATATATATATATATTTTACCACTTAATAGGATATCTTTAATTGACTTTGTTCAAAGTATTCAAAATGTCTGTTTTAAAAATTATATAAATAAAATAAAATGTGATGTTTATAAAAAAAATTGGGTACAATAGGTTTTTATGACCTTCACTTGAATTATAACATTTGTTGTTTTTATTTATTGTAATGTGTTTTTATTTCTGTATTTTAGATGAAGATGGCAACAGTATAGACAGTGATGATGACAAAGTTCCTGACGAGAAATCTGCCGGTGACAGTAACTTCAAACCCCAGGACCTGTTCTCAGCGCCTCCTAGAGTGAGGGCAGCCTTTGGGATGTCGTCAAAATATAACAAACTCTCTGATGATGAGGAAGAACAACAAACAAAGGCAGAGAAAAAAGATCTGAAAAACAGCAAATATAACAAACTGGTTGAGCCAAAGGAGAAGGAGAAAAAGGGAGAAAAGAAAGTGAAAGAAATGAATAGTTCTAGTAAAAAGTCAGCTGTTATGAAACACATACAAGTGACAAATGAACGGACCAAGAGTGTTGATGAGGTAGGTGCAAGTAGATCAGTGGTTAGGAAGACTCTTACAGTAGGGGCTGCGACAGCTGTAAAAAGACATGAGAGGAGGGAGTCTAGTTCTTCCTATGCTGATGATGATAGTTTATGTGATCAGAAAGGAACAGAGTTCCATTACAGAGAGTTAGATGATGAATATGGCAGTCGACCCACAGCTGTAACCTCTGTAGCTAAGCCTAAGGACCATGATGTGATATCTATTATATCTACATCCAGTCAGGAGTATGACCCCGCCCCTAAAACTGCCCCACCTCCACCCCCTTCAGTCAGCAACGCCTCAGAGCAGGATGCAGATAGTGCCACGCCTGTCCTGGCTGATCCAATTATAGGACACGAGCATGGTGTGCGACCCCTTCTTGAGGATGATGAATTAGAGATAGCATATGATCGTGTGTCTAAAACCTCAGAGAGTGATGACAAAGGACCGCCCAGCGAGGCAGAGACAGTTGTCATGTCCGATTTCTCTCAGCAGGATCTATCCCCAGTGCCAAAGCCACAAACCACTGATATATTTGGAGCTGCACCATTCCGACGAAAGATGTCAAGGAAAAAACGACCAAATTCTGGCATATATGCAGGTAGTGCTCCAGTATCAAAAGAGGACCTTTACAAAGCAAGTGGGTGCATGAGCAAGCCAGCAATTCCTCCTAAACCAAGGCATGTGAAACAGTCGCATGCCAAGGATGATTCTTTCAGACCAAGTTACGGTAATAAGAGTGTGAAAGGTGGCCGTAAGTTTGTATCTGGTGAGGATATGAGTGTAGGGCTGATAGACAAATACAATGACAGTGATAATGAGGAAGCGAATGTGAATGACGTGTTTGGAAATGCTCCATTTATTAAGAGGTCATCCAGCTCTGCTGACGCCCTCACAAAGACTATTTCTCCTGTCATGGATGGCTTCAAACTGAGCAATAGCTTGCATCAGGCTGAGGAACGATCAGCTGGACCACAGTCATTCCAAAAGAATGGCTTTGCAAGCAGCTTTAGCACAGATAGTTTGAATCGTAAGTCTGAGGCTAATGCTGATTCATTTGGAGCAATGCCATTCAAATCAATGTCTATGCAAACAGATGTTGGAAATAGAGGGCTAAGAAAACCAGCTGTTCGTGCAGCAAGTGAGGAGAAATCTCATATACCATCAATGATATACAAGACTGTGACAAGTCCAATACAGCCTCCCGAGCCAGCCCCTAAGCCACAAACTGCAACCAGTCCACCGGTTAGGCTAGACTATCCTGACTCAAAGCAAGCATTGGCACCTGAAATACCATCAGCAGGGAATAAACGTGAATCGGCTGCACCCTCCCCATCCTACACCAAGTTTAAGGATGAATCTGACTCTGAGTCAGAGGAATTCTTGAATGATGGCAGGAAATATGGAAAAGCCAAGCCATCTCGGAGCCCAAGACCACCTGAGAGAGATATTGAAAGTTCTGCTTTCTCCAATATGAGCTTTAACGATGACTTTGAAGATGAAGAAAATGAGCAGGTGCCCCCAGACCGCTTGGCTGCATCATTGTATGAAGGCAATATGCAGACTCTGAAATCGTCTCTTAGTGTGCAGGTGTCAGGTTTTGAAAAAGAGTTATCGCCTGGTAGTCATGATGGTGTCAAAGTGGGTACAGGGGGTTATGATACATTTACCTGGCCAAGGAAGAGACACAAGATTACAGTGAAAACCTCGGCAACAGCAGAACCCTTCACTGTAAAAAAAAGAGTAGAGGGTATATTTAAATAAATATTAAGTGTGTTAATAACAGTTTAAACTTTATGTCTATACATGTATATTTGTGTCTATATGCAACTTAAGGGTAGATATGTTTGAAGCGATTGCTTTTTGCAATGTTTGTTAACAAATTGAAATTAACCTGTTTACTAGATACCTTGTTTAAAATATTATTTCAGACCTCACCCCATGTAGGTTCCAGTCCTGTTTGGGACAAAGGACTTATTGATGAAAGGTTATCCAGCTGACCTGTAGTACACCAGTGGTTCTACCCAGATATTTGTCTGGAGTTTCCTTCCACTAAAATAGCTGTATGTTATTATATAACTAGTCACAGCGATGTATTTCAAAAACCAACTAGAAAAACTCATTTCAGAAGGTTGTCAATCTAAAATGAAAAAAGAAATAATATCCAGTTTATATATGTAAGTATTTAATTATTTATATAGAAGACCTGCATTTATTTTAATAACATGTACATATATATCATAATGATCATGTCTCAGAACATTTGGTATGTCATCCCCAATGATAGATGACAGTCTATAGAGGGCAATGATACTTATCCATATTATTTACATATTTCAATACACTAAGAGTATCTTGAACATTTTTTTCAGGATTTAAGTAAACATATGTACGAAATTAAATTGCGCATATCTAGTTTTAAAAAAGGATGTTCATGTTAGGGATATGTTCTTGTTGGAGTGGTTGTAAAAAATGCCTCTTTTTTTACCTGCTGTCAACAAACTGTGAAAAGAAAGGATCAAACTTGTCTCTAACACAGGGTCCATTCACAGAGATAAAAAAACAAGTGAATATTGTGAACATAACAAGGTCATTTGCTCCACAAGTCAGCTTATTTCCTTAGCAATGTCTTTAAAATCAGTGTACAATGTTAAATAACAGAATATATATTTATGTACTTAATTACTCAATAACAGTGTATTGAGTTCTTTGTACTAATTATTCAATTAAGTATATTGAGGTCGAATTAATTAATTATTCAATTAAGTTTTTTAGTATCCATTTGTGTATATAAAGCAACAAGCATTAATTTATTTCTGAATGTATCTATGCATGTATAACTCTGATATCTGTGCTAGTCACAAACATGAGCATTTTTCTGTGCATTTATTAATAATTATATGTATGAGTTGTCTAATTTATAGTTGATATTACTTTAGTTGACTCAAACAGCATAGTATAAACCAAATGTTTTAAGCTAATTAACATTTTAAATCTTAGCTTGCAAGTTGACTAGAACTAAGCAGATAGCTTTGTTCCAGGTCAGAAAGCTCCAAATATGATCAGGATCTATATTATGTCCTCCCAAGTCTCTATTAGAATAGTCCTTGTGTGTATGCATGGAGTTGTTTGCACATGTAATAACCTAGTGTAGCTTGCGAGGCATGTTAACAATCCCTTATTTGTAATCTTTTTATATTTTTTACAATCTATGGTATAAGATAATCAGAATAGTCCAAAGATAATGGACATTTCCAAACGGTCATTGAAGTCAATATACATAAACTGGTTTATCTTTTCAGGGTTGGTATAAAACACCAGCACGCTATTGTATAAACTGGTTTATCTATTCAGGGTTGGTATAAAACACCAGCACCCTATTGTATAAACAGTGGTTAAAGTTCTTGGTTATCTTCTGACAACTGGTTAACTTTAACTTCCTTGGTTAGTTTAACCAAAGTGGTTATCTTCTGACAACTGGTTAACTTTAATTTCCTTGGTTAGTTTAACCAAAATGGTTATCTTCTGACAACTGGTTAACTTTAATTTCCTTGGTTAGTTTAACCAAAGTGGTTATCTTCTGACAACTGGTTAACTTTAATTTCCTTGGTTAGTTTAACCAAAGTGGTTATCTTTTTTGTATAAAGGCAGTTAACTGTTTTGTTTCTTAATAAAACTGTTATTCTAATTCGTTCTGCTAAATGAGTAGCCATTTTTATTTTTGGTTATAACTTTTACAGACCAATAGGATAATG
Source organism: Sinonovacula constricta (assembly GCA_007844125.1). Classification (NCBI taxonomy): domain Eukaryota; kingdom Metazoa; phylum Mollusca; class Bivalvia; order Cardiida; family Solecurtidae; genus Sinonovacula; species Sinonovacula constricta. The sequence goes on from CM017555.1 coordinate 91,395,255, forward strand.
GTTAAAGTTAACCAAAAATGGTTAAAATTGGAACTGGTTAAACTAGCAAAACATTTATACAATACCTAAGACCTGATAGATTTTTATTTCTGTCGGTGTGCCATAAAACCCAAAATACAAATACAATACCTGAGCAGAAGTTAACCAAAATGTGTTAGGTAACCAAACTTTAACCGTTGGTTAAAACTTAACCACTGTTTATACAGTTGGCCTCTGGTAAATTGTTGGCCTACTTTACACAAAGGAGCATGTGTGTTCTGTTTGTGCTACTGTTTGTCAGCACATACAGTAGGCGTGAACTGAACATTCAAAATATGAATGGAGGGGAGGAGTAATATAAAAGTTAAGCCAATTATTGATAGTAGTAGGCAGAGCCAAATTAATGTAGACTTGTTATCACTGGCAGCCAAGATATAACAAAATATATGACAAACAGGAACAATATGTGTTAATTTTTATACAGCTTATATTTTCTCAATATTTTGGAAAATCATTTAAAATTTCGTTAATTCACTATACTCTCAGCATCTGCATTTAGTAGTCTGTTTTTAACTGTGATACTGTTGCAATTTTCCATTTATACCTTTAATACTACTCAGATAATCACACAATTTAAAACTGATTTTAATGTTTTTTCTCATATAGAGACATTGTCTTTATGACAGGATTGTATGTTTAGATAATTGAAATCTGTACTGTGTATTCCATTTTTTAATGTGTATTAGGTTTACATTCTATCGACAGTCTTGAAGCATTGCATACATTTCTAAATGAATTTAAGATTAAATTATTGTTATGAATCTTATCTGAAATTAAGCATGAAAGTGCTGCAATTAATCTTGAATATACATGTAGTTACTTTATTTTTTTACTTAGAACATATTTTTAGATAAAAATGTAAAATTAAGATATTTGTTTGTTATAATTATTTTTATAAAATTTGTATTTCTTATTAAGATGAGGATATAAAAAATTAATGCAATACATAAGAAAAAATCTTCAACAATGTTTGTTATCATTATTTACAGAACATATGTATGCTTGTAATTTTATCAATATTGAAGGGTAATGTAATTTGTTTTCCATTTTCTTGTACAGAGAAATCAGTTTATTTTTCACTTTAACAAGAACAAATTCTGATTATGAGTACATATATTCCAAGGGCAGAAAATATGATATGTAAAAATTGTCTTCCACAAAGAGTTATTCCCCTTACAATGAACAAACGTTTGCCTTAACCATTGTGTAACAATTTACTTTAGTACCTATGTGTTCAAATTAAAATTATGAGAGTGTTATTCAAAGAAATGTTTATACAAATGTACAAATTGTAATACCAAAGTTTCTGTTTAGTTTATTAAAATATTGTTCTACATTATGTTAAAGCCATAATATAGCTGGCACATTGTTTTACCTGGTCCAACGCAGCATTCAATTGTCTGTGGTTTAAATTAATACTTTAAACTTTTTTTTTCAATAAAATTTATAAGCTGTAAATATGAAAAAGTAAGAAGATGAGAAAAATGTAATATGGAAATAGAAATAAAAAATCCTTCTTTTCTGTTAGATTTAAACTCTGGACCTCTTGAGTTGTAGTCCATTGCTCTACCTACTGATTGCTATTGAGTCTTGGTGCATGTTTGTTTTATGTAGTTTTAGAATACATTGCAACTGCAACAATGTTTAACTTCAAATCTTAAGATAACCTACATTATGACTTTGGAGGGTTTCAACTAGAGCTTGTCAGCTCATTTGAATAAAAGTCCGGCCCACAGAGGGCTCGAATTCTACATTTCTGGCTAGTCTTATGTGTCATATACATCTTGTTTTGAATTGTTTTGTACCAATAACAATATTTTCTGGAGATATTATGGCTTTAATTATAGCTGCACTTTTGTCATCAGGTTTGAAATCTGCCATTTGAAAACAGCTTTATCTTTAACTGTTCATTGAATGAGGAAAGCTGTTCCATGTTTAATTTATCCGTGCATCAGTGTAGGCACCCCACTACGTTCGGCATACTATTTCTGTCACGTTAATTTCTCACCAGAGCCTGGACTGGAATGCAACTTTACATATGTCTGCCTTTTGATCATACATAGTACCTACCAGCACTGATATAATCAAGTTTGGTAGTTTCAGGGGTTTTATAAAGAAAGAATCTTAGTTATTTTTCTGACTTACAGTTAAAGATTTCTTTTTTATCTTATATTTCCTTAGTTTTTCTTTAGATAGAATCTCTTTAAGATTCAGTCATAAAGACATTTAATCTAAGAGATTCTTAATAGTTATCAAAATTTAAGATAGCTTTGTTTAAGTTTGAAATATAACTAACATTCTTTATGTATACGAACCCATGAATGAGAGATATGGCCTTGGATAGACTTAGAAAATTTAATGTTTATAGACGAGGAAATAAATTTTGCTTGTAAGTACAATGAAACCTTCGTCAAACATTCAAGCACTTGAACAGTTGAGCATGGTGTCCAGTGTCAGCTCTTGTTTTGTATAATACTGTAATACCACACGTTATTGTCTCAAGTGTTCCTTCTGAATGGATTGCATTTATCATAGTCAATGTTTTCATTTGTAAATGAACACTTTAAATGTCTTTTGCTTAATACAGGTGCAAAAATACAGTTGCTTCTTTGGTACCTTGACTACATGTAAATAAACTGTTGTTAACAGCAGACACAAAAATAGATGTAGTTTCACTGATTTAAATAGAACTTATGTAAGTATGTGAAAAAAATATGTTGTAAATGGTGTATACACCAGATCAGGGCACTGTAAGTATAACCACTGAATGTTTTGTTGTTGTTATTGTTATACACAAACATATTGTATGCATTTCTGTGTCATCTTTGCATTGAAAATTACATTTGTTATTGTTAATTACACTGATGTCTCTGTCATTAGTGTATTCAAAATGACTTATGTATTGTTAGTTACACCCCAAAGTTTCAAAATTATGGTACACCAGTTTGTTCAGAATCCATGCTTACTTTCATGTCTCTTTCTTCTTCAGACTTATGTGTAAATGTCTGCCCCGTTTTTCATCAGATGCATTGACAGTCATTTAAGGTTAAACAGGGCATCATGGTAAAGTCACCAACTTGTAGCACCACTTGACTGCTTAGTCTCTCATTACGTGGGTTCAAGTCCCATTCAGGGTAAAAAACTTTATGTAGGAAAGATTTCCAACTGAACCATTGTTTTTTCACTAAAATAGATAGACATCACAAAGTGACTATAATTGATTGCTGGGATGTATTCAATATAAGAAAAAATCCATTTCAGATTAAGCAAATATACATTACAGGTTTATACGTAGACTACATTAAAGCACTTGTATACATCCCTTTTGCAGTGTACCAGTGTTCCTACCCAGGCATTTCTTTTCGTCTTCATCCACCAAAAAGCTGGAGTTGCTACAATAATCATAATTGGTCGTTGATATATTTAAAAACCAAACCAAACCAAAATCCCTTTCCATGCTGGTTAATATATGGTCTTACAGTCTAATTAATTGTAACATTGTATAAAGTTCAGTAAAATCCTGTCACCCTATTAAGCATTTCCCCACATTCAGTAGACCTCCATTGAGGTCAAACACTTTAAGGGTGTCAACTCACTGGTTTGTATAGTCTTTAAGAAATACCAAATACTTGCATAACATTAAAATGTTGGTGTAAAACTATATTCTAACCTGCTCCATTTATATTTATCTATCTTCTACCAGCTTCATGCAAATGTAACATAATAAATGCCAGGTAGTAAGCAGCAAGTTGTACACATCTTGATCGGACAGCTCTCAGATGAGATCTACATTATATACAGAGACCTGATTGATATAATGATTAACACCTATAAGAAGGATAAGAGTTAATACACAAATAAATCAATTAAGGCAAAGTTATTTCAATTAATTTTCCTTGTATACTTTCTTTTTTGTTGATAGAAACCGGTTGTGATTACTTTTTGTTTTACTTATGTTGAAGATTATGTTATTTTGTCAAGTGTTGTGCTATTTAGAAACTGCTGGTTGATAGATATTAAAATGCTTTGTTTCATTTATGATTACATTTTTTCTTTCTTTTTAAACGCTGTATTATTAAATGTCAATATTTATTTAATGTACATAGGTTAAATGTATTGAATAAAAATATTTAATTAAAAACTCAAAGTAATGGCTATTGAATAAAATTAATAATTTATAGAACATTAATTTGTCTGGTAATAGTGATTTTATTAGGAAGTTTTTGTGATATATCTGAAATTATTTTGTTTTATTATTTTCAAAAACATTTTTTATTAAATTGCTTTGCAAAGTCCGTTTTGTTTATATTTGTTTATGGCATTTTGTCGCAGAATATTGAAAATAAACTCTGTCGAACGTTTTATAAATGACTATACATACTTTTGTCTGTCTTTTTTAATTTCATCCAAACGATATTGGACCAGACTTGTTTGTCTTCTTCAAGTTTGATAATAGTTTTTCTTGAACTGCAAATGTTGCCGTGCGTATATCGTAAACGATTCCTTACTCGATATGCAGCTAAGCCAATGAATAATAGTCAGTTGTATATCCATATAGAGTTAATGGCAATTATTTATATTTCGTTTTACAATATAACCATTCACCCTCTCATGTCATGAGTTCTATTTCCCGTTAAAAGTAAGACACATCCTCTTACTTGTCGGACGGTGACAGCTACCAAAGTTATGAGAACGCTGAATTTCGGAAACACGAAGGATTAACCCAGCATGACCTTGACTACCCGCGGTTAGTCTCCATGCCTCGAAAAAAAGTAGTGCGTGTACAAATATGCATGCCAACGGAGACTAGACGCGTAAATTGTGTGCCAATGTTCAACAAATGTTAACATTAATATCCTAGTCTGTTTAAACTTGATTTTCAAGTAATTGTATTGTGTAATGTTAGATGTACATGAAGTTCAGATTTATGAACGAACGATGCCGCGCATGAATATCATACACCGAAGAAAGGGACGAAAGGAGGGTTAAAATTAAACTAGTGTTCTACAGTCTATACATTATAATTTATATGCTTAGCCGAGATATTTGCGATATCTCGCTCTGGACTTCACCACCTTCTGCGGCTCTATACAGGGCTTTCCATTCAGATACATTTAGGTTCAAATTTTACAGTTAATTTTGAACTTATTGTCTTTTGGTCTCGTCCGTTAGCACTTATGAGCAGTTATTTTAGACCTAATTTAAGTTAAAATGCAATCATATTGAAAGTCTTGTATGTTCTATTTGTTTCTATAATCTATAATGTTAGTGGCTGTGTTGTAGCCTTTTTACTAATATATAATCTGTATTTAACATGTGTTTTTTTGCAACTGAAGACTTGCTTACTTTTCAATGCGTTGTGCAATCGATTTACCACGAGATTATTTAAAGTGACCATTATTTGCATACCTTTACTCGCATATAAGGTAAAACCTACACCGCCCAAACAATACTCAGCGCTTTGATTTTTTTCAGCTGGCCTGAGCTGCCTAGGTGGTTCGTCAATACGAATTAAAAATACAAATTCGTCTGCTGTCATCGTCTACTAACATACTTGAAAGGTGCAAACACATCACGTAGACCACGTGCTGGGTCCGGAAACAAAAGACGCACTTTTGATGGTAGACATTTAAAAAATCAAAAACATTTACAAACTAAATTTCTCGTACATAATGAATTGACAGAAACGAAAAGCATGCCCGCGGATTTAATCAGTCTATGGCTCGTCATAGAGATTTGCCATGGAAACGTAACAGCGTATCTATTTCGCGGGTCGTTACGAAATGTCCGGGTTCTCTGATTGGCTCAAGAGAAGATTTAGTAACTGAATGACTCTGTATTACATCAATACGTTGACCCTTCAGGGATCGGCGGAATGTCAAATATGTAAACAAAGTATCACGCACTGTCGCTTGACATCATTTGACCCATATCGTGCTACATTTGTTAATAACCCATATTCAAAGTTTAGGTAGCTAAGGTTTCCTTTACATATTGCTAGAGGCTTAGTAGTGAAGATCCTGGTTAAACAGCTCACAACGGGGTTTGGCTGATCTGGTTCTACACTGTGAGCATAGGCTTGGACAATTCTTGCTCATCATGTTAAGAAATGAAATATGCAAAGACAATTTAAGAGCGTAACTTTATTTCTTCAGTTTGTAAAATATAAGAATTTAGTTATGGCCAGAATTACCATAAATGGACTGTGAATCAGGTCCTTAATTATCAAAATGATTTTGATTTAATATATTAGCCAGAAACGCATCAATACTCCTTGTAGCATGAGGTTTACATTTTCATATAAGAATAAAATGGCTTTCATCACTTTCCTTTGTAGTTGATTTAATAACAATTGTCAACTTAAGATATGTACAGTGGACCTTTCAGATATTAAAGTTCGCAATCTTTAGATAACAGAAAGAAGTCCACTCAAAGATGCTCTGGGGTTAAGATTGTACTCGTTTCAAAAGATCCTTGATCAAAACTTAAATCCCTGGTAATTCCGATGTTGACTTGTTGACTTGTGTCTATGAACTACGTTAATCTCCGGCTAAACCCTATCACTTCATTAAGGGTGTTGTTCATTGATTTTAGCACGCTTTACAATCCGAGATGTCTGATAACCGTCATTATTGTGTAAGCTGTTTGTCAAATATTCTTCCAAATTGTTTATGTGTATTTGACCGAGGCTAAAGGTGTCAAGAGAATTTTGGGAGGAATACATTCGATACAAATAGAACTTCAGTCGGTCCTTTTGCCGACTGACCGTACCAAGGCAGTAACTGCTGGTTTTCTTTTCTCTGTGTCTCTGTGATTTATCACTTTTACATTTACCATGTGTGCCTTTGTCTAGAAGTAGTTTAAATGTAAATATCTGGTAATTCTTACAGGACCTTTCCTTATTTACCTGTTTATTGTAACGTCAAATCTGGGTCCCTCGAACACCGAGGGAGACTGTAACGTCAAACCTGGGTCCCTCGAACACCGAGGGAGACTGTAACGTCAAACCTGGGTCCCTCGAACACCGAGGGAGACTGTAACGTCAAACCTGGGTCGAACACCGAGGGAGACTGTAACGTCAAACCTGGGTCCCTCGAACACCGAGGGAAACCAGGATGACCTAAGAGTTCGAGTGACCCGGTAGTTCGTGTGAGAGGTTAAAATATCCTCACACTATGGCATAAAAACATCTAACGCCTGTAAAATATGTTTGTTTATTATAGAATATATATACCCATTTCGTCAATCAACAGTGCAATTCACTTTTCACAGTTGACACTATGCTCTAAGAGTGTTTTTTTCTATTGCTTTATAATAAAGAGATAAAACATATCTTGTTATAATGATACAAATAAAGCCGTACAACTGTAGATCTTGTTTCCAAAAATATTATAAAACGCAGTTTACGATTTTATGCCATAACAAGTGAGAACATAAGAGTTGTGCAAACGTGTGTTTCACTTTGTGGTTGTTCGAATGAGAATTATCTGTAACTAATAAAATTTAAAAAAATAATATAAAAATGTTTGAATAGTTTCTCGAGTTGATTAGCGCCATCCATAACATATTTGAGTGGTGGGTCTTTTTTACGAAAGCGCTATTTTCAAACCATTAAATCATACCTCAACGTAATGCCTGTGGCATATGCTTTTTACGGACAGATCTAAAATATATTCTTATCAATTGTAAAAAGATGACTGACTTAAATGTTTGCTTGCGCAAAAATGCTGGACCCAAGTCAAACAACATTTGAATATTATTAACATATGTTGTGTATATTTTCAGCAGTTCCTATCACTGGCGTTAGCGATGAAGCGCGGTCAAACTCCGCACAGGGTTTACGACATCGCTACGCTCGCTTAAAACCACTGCCATCATACAAAATCACGTGACGATAGTAACCAAGAAGCAGATTAGCTATGACGTCTTTGCCTGACAACAGAGACTGCAGACACTCGATCTGTTTGGGTTTCTCTTTTATGGAGGAGTCAAACTCCGTTATTACTTTGTGAATTTCTTCAACAGTATCCATTGATTGTTTACATTGAACCGGTGTAACACTGAAATTTCGCCCTCGGCGAAAGGACGGAAATGGCCGAGTTGTTACGATTGTAGTGATAAAAACATTCTTTTTTTTTCTTTATCGTTAGAATTTGTTTTTTCATCCATTGTTAGTCGTTTTTCTAACATACACATTCATTCCGATTGTCATTTTACTGAACAAAAATTAAAAGTAAAAAAATAAAATCCTTCCAGATCTGGAAGGATTTCTGTGTGGTAGCAGAGATTCTCCTTACTGAAAGGGGAAGATCACTGCGTTGGAGATTGGAAGCACGGTATCTGTAGTGGAATACATCCGAAATGTGTCAACATTCGATGTACCTCGGTTATTTTACTTTTAGAAATAGAGATCGGAGATGCCGTGGGGGAAAAGAAGCCCATTAAAGATAGCAGCCAAACTGCATACCTTGACACATATATCTGATGACACATCGACGTGCTTTCATGAACATAAGATAAATATTTTTAATTCAAAGACCTTATAAGAAAATGTTTTATTGTCATTAGTTTTCGCAGGTTGTCTTACTGGGTCTCTGGTGTTTCCTTACTGAACTTTGTGGTCTATATAAGCGAGATAAAATAGAGGACAATTATAGCGGGGTTTTCTGATTCCACAAACACACTGATTGTGTAGAAATGAATGATTGAGATAATGGATTGTAAAATGCGCTGTAATGTCGACCTGCCTTAGGTTGACAATATGGTAGAAAATGATTGACAAGTTATAGATAAACAGAAAAAGAAAGGTCGCAGCCATTGTACTTTTAATCTCTATATTATATAATGCATTTATTGATGTGTAATGGTACATGTCATTATATTGTACAATTAATATATTAATATATTTGTTAACCTTAGTTGGTAGAGCGTCGGCTTGCGGATCGGGAGGTCGCGGGTTAAAACCCCGGCCGGGTCAAACCAAAGACTTTAAAGTTAGTAGTAGTGGCTTCCCTCCTAACGCTCGGGGCTAAGGGGACAGCATTACGCCTGACTCGTCGGTGTCAGTGTAACGGACCGGCCGGGATCAGTCCCTGGGCACCTCATAAGTGCCCCTTCGCTTTAATAATAGAAATGTCGCTGCACAGTATCGGCAAAAATGCCGGCAAATCCCATCCCATCCCTATTTGTTAACTTTAATGATTTGGAAAAGATCGTACTTCATAAAAAAGTTTTGTAGTATACCATTAATTTATAGTACAATAACTCAGTCGACTAAGAAGTCGTAGACATGAAAACTGCTAAATCGTGGAAGAAGTCTCTCCCCCCGCCCCCTCCCCCACTCCGTCAATAACACATGTTCGTGGTTAGTAATGTTTACAAAAGTTTTAAGTTATATTTCTATGTCTACCAACCCAATATATCTATGCCTATTCGAAACCCCAATTTACTTAGTCATAAAACGGCAGTGATAGAATATACTTGTTTTCCATCTTCTGGAGTATACAAAACAAACATAATGAGATACATCTATATAGATAGGCGTGTTTCTTCTTTTCACCGCCCGTTTCTAGTGAGACAAGCGTGTCGGTTCGATCTACGACTAATTGACATAATGAGGAGGAGTCTGGCTATACGATTACAACTTCCGGTATAACGAATCTATGTGAGTCGTCAATGAGTTAAGCAGACCCGTCACACATTTCAGATTGATATTGCAGGTGTCGAGTCAGGTAGGAGATAGAGATGTTGGTGAGCAAATATTAAACACTAAGTAGATGTCGTAATATGGTCCTTTTTTGTTTCATTATTTTAATGTTTATGCTATATTTTACGTGTAATATATTCATTTCAAAGAATTTATAATTTCAATGTGTGCAAGCCTTTTATCAGCCTTTTATCAGTTGCATTGGCATAGACATCGAGGTGCCGCCAAGAATAACATCCTTATCTCAGTGGTTTCTCCTGTTCTCAGTTAGTTTCTTCCTCTTCTATTCTGTGTCTTTTACTATAGCTATTGTCCACTTCTATTTTTACAACTTGTCGGCTGCCTTAGCACATTTAAAGCTTCAAAATGGGCCATTGCCTTAACACATGTATTATTTTCTGTCAGGTATTTTTTTGTTTCTGAATGTTTCGTGGTTAGAGTCGAGATCTAAGTTTTGGAACGTGTGGCTCAACCCTGTTGATTGTGCTTGTTGTCATTTGTTGTAATGTTTTATACTTAATGTTGACAATTAAGTATGTTAAAACTAAGCATATCTTCGCAAGACACCTGGTTGTAACGAACCACGACACTGATTTCTGACCATATCCATTATACCTACGACATTTGGCTAATCATTCTTTGGTCATTCTCTGTTCTTTTGCATCCCTTTAAACTATATGTTTGAAGTTACAAAATTAAATTATGTAATTTTTATCTTTTTAAGATGTGTTCAGCGACATTTTAGAGATGGTGTAATCAAAAAGAGGACGTATCTTAAATCAGACATGGGATCGGGCGGAAGTGTCTGCAAAGTCATTCAAACCCGTTGTGAGAAAAAAATGGCATATGAGCCAATCAGAACGTATGACTCAGTCACGATATAGTCATAGATGATGTCATGGGATACGATATTGAGCGGTAATTACGTGATGAGCCGGATAAGATGGGACCCGTGATTATAGCAGATATCCGCAGATCATTTCAGCTAGCTAGTTGATTATGCGGCGATTGCGGCTCCGAAAAAGCAAGCACCTGGTTCTTGTCTTACCCCTCTAATTGGTTTACAGCATGTGCTGATTTTCGTGATTTTACCGATCAACATAAAAGTTCAAACCTGCAGTCTTTGATCTATTGACGTTTTAACGGCCCATTTGTTTCTGCGGGATAGTGCCGTAATTTTGATCGATGGTTTAGGACGATTACGATAATGGCGGTAAGAGATACTAAAATAATTAGGTGGTTCACCGTGTCACCGGAAACGGCCTCTGAGATTGAATACCGCGATTTTAATTACTTCATAAGAAGATTGTATAGTTGTGTAGCAATGTGGTCCATTTATATACAGTATCTTGTCATTAGTTTTAAACAAAGTGACATACTGCACATTAGTTCGGTTTATGATTATTCCTTGATGAGCCAAAATTATCAAGTTTAGTTTTACATGAGAATGATCAGGAACAGGTATTCAAGAAACCAACTAAGAAGTTTTCTCCGAAGTTTTTTTTATATATGCATGTCATGCACGTGACTTTCATCACCAGTAGTACGATCAACCGGCCAATGACAAATTACAACACTAAACAAGGCTTTTGGATATATACTGAACAAAATCTCTAAATGTAATGAAGGGCCTAAACACATTTTCCCAAAATATAAATTATACGATGTCTTGACCTTATACTTAAGTTTGGAGTAATTTATTATATTGTCAAGAGACAATCCACAGAAGCCCTCACTCCACATAGCGATTACGTTTAGCTTTGCTACAGTTACCGCTGCCGTCTTGAAACGTACGCGACTCTAGTGAAGACCATGCTTTTGTACCTCAATATTGGTTTGTTTGTTTTGTTTTTGACATACATTGAAGCGACCATTTATGATCACTATAGCAACGTCCAGCTTACTGGTGGAGGAAGACCCCAGACACATGTCTGGATAGAACCATCGGCGAACCGCAAGTAGGCTGGGAGACCTTCTCACATTAAGTCCTTTGCCCCGAACGGGACTCGATCCCCGCGGTGAGAGGGTAAGCAGTCAGAGGAGTTACAAATCGGCGACTCTACGTCTACGCCACGGGCGCCCCCTCGATATTAATGTCAATTTGAAATGTTCCATACGATTTAAATTCAATAAAATCAATTTATTTTGGAACGTACGCATTTCTTAAACTTTATCGATAGAAAAAGAACTAACGAGGTATATCTAAAAATACATTCTCGTTCAATTCTCCTTCGTCAAGCTCTTTGATATTTTTCCTTTTTGGTTGCAAAGGTTACTGTGATGTAAAAGGCACGTGACTGCTGACTTGGGAAATGCAGTATACCTTACTATAGTTTCTAGATAGAAAAGCCAGTTATGTTGTAAGTGGTAACAACATTTACGAAATGACAACTTTCACAATTAAATGACGATCTCAAGTTAAAGTTGCACGATTGTGTGGTAGCCCTCACTTGTTCTGTTTTTGTGTATGTTTATTTTCATTTTTATGTCGCACTCATTACGTATAGGCAAAGTCAATTCTGAAAATTGTCATTTAATTGTTTGAATATATATGCATGAATACACATGCATGAAGATCTCTCTGACATGCGCACAGATACTTTGCCGACAAATCGATCCGCAAAGTGTGTGCATCATTTGCCATTGATGCGTAACGATCGTCCGAAAACGCGACTTCTGTATTCGTAACAAGTAATTTATCTGAATGGAGAGATCGCACAAACTTCAAACGATTTTTTACCATATGTTTTCGATGCATGAATCCTAATACAAAAACTTAAAAAATACATAACTTATATTAATTCAGTTTATTTATTGTAATTTATGAATCTTTATATAAAAATAATTTGCCATCATGTATGGTTTCCAAATCCCGCTGAAGGTTTTCAAATCAGTGCAATGAAGCTTAGTGTAGTATAAGTTGTTGCAATTTATATTCAATTAATGCTAAAGAAAGGCATAATGACACGATATCCTAGGGTTGTATTTTATACCATCTGAATTGTTTCACGATACATTGCAGGGTTGTATGTTCTTATGTTTCTACTCGTAGGCGCCGTGGTGAAAAGGACGGCCTGCGTTCAGCTAATTTGACAGTAATGTTAGACGCTTTTTAACGTTAGGATCGCGTGAGCAAATATTTCAGTCGTTTTACCAGCATACTGGAGTCACACAAGTTAATAAGTTTTTTTTTCGTAAACAGTAAATTCTATTCGAATAATCGCCATTAAACCATCACCAGTATCGTCAACGTAACCACCACCTCCATCATCATTATTATCACCATCTTAACCGTTTTATTAGCATAACTATCATAACCACCATCATCACATTCATCATTAATATCATAATCACCAACACAACCATCATAACCAACAATACATCATCAGCGCTTCAATCAACATTGATATTATCACGCCACTCATCACCGCCATCACCATCATACTCATAAACATTAACATTTTCACGACCGTCATCGCCGCCATCATCACCAGCATAATAATTTGCTACTTTCGCCACCATAATCACCAACCTCATCATCATCACCAACATAACCATCATTACCACCATCACTTACATCACCGAAATTATCAACATTAAAATTATCGTTTCAATCATCACCACCACCATCAAGTCACCATAATCGCCATAATCACATTTACATAATCACTATCATCTCATTCTTTATCACCACCATCAACATCACCATCATCAAAATCATCATGATCACTAGTATAATCATTATCATGACCATCGTCATCACAATCGTCACCGCCATTATCACCCTCCTTTACGCCATCGGCAACAACAACCTAAACACTACCGCCATCTCCATCAGCAGACGTACTACTATTTTCACCATTATCACCAACACTACTATCACCAACATTATCATCATCAACTCAGTCATTTTACTATCATCGCCGCCATAATACCACCAATAACAGCAAAGAAAGAGCAACAGAATATCACGCATTCAAACATGCATTCAAAACAGTGAGCAGTTTTTTAGAAAAAAATATCAATTTAATCTTTTTCGAGCCCGACACCTTGTCCGCATTTCTTTTACACTTTCCGTGCGTTTCATGCTTAAGGAAATCATTTAACTACAATATTGTCATCGTGGAAAAGCCACGACAGTAAGTCATTAGGACCGCAGATCTTTGCCTTCCTTTGGGGTCACGATGATGGTGCTTCCTTCCTCTGGGGTCACGATGATGGTGCTTTTGTCGTCCTAATGAAACTAATGACGCGGATGTATTTCTATTTAATGACAATTTAATTCTATTTGCAATTTGATGCTGCATTAAAGAACACAACGTATTTTCTTTGGCGCTAATACTCCTGATGTGTTTAGTAGTTCTTGAAGTTTTTGTACCTATTTACATGTATACAATCTCTAAATACATCATGTCATATTAGGACAGATAATTTTGTTTCGTGTTCTGAAGTGCGCAGTTGTAATTATTTAAAATATTATAGGAACAACTGCGCGGTTTACATTGAAGTCTTTTTGCTGCCCTTTTTACTAGCAACGTGCTATAAAAGGATTAGATTATTACCCGTGTATAGAAAGTTATTATTGTCATTTTAAGATGAACTTGTTAAAAAGCCTGTTAAATCAAAGAGGTCCTTTCGAAAGTAGACTGTTAGAATTTTCATTTCGGTCCTGTCTGAACTTTTCGCAAACATTTAAACTTTACCCGTATCACAAACGGAAGTTTACTTAAATATCCTTTGAAGAGCCCATCGATTACAAAAACTTCGGCTTTTCTGTTAAATGTCACACTTTCATTGCATGTTACCTATCAGGCTCTGAAAAATAAATACCGGTGTTTCAGCTAAATATTTGGCTACACAATAATGCGTATTTCGATCCTCATGTCATCGATGATTTCCGTGAAAGTTCGTTACTTTGACGTCATAAACATGACTTTTTTTAAAGGTCAGCGCTAAGAAGGCGGTGCCTCTTATGGTATAGCTTTCCGGAGAAAATAATTTAGCAGGCTATTATAGTAATTCGCAGTGTTTAATATGAAAGAGCTGTGTATGCAGAGAGAAACGGTGCAGCTTGTAATTAAAAAAAATATCAGTGTAGCAGAAAAAAGTGGAGAAAGCACATTAGCGAGCAATAAATAACTTTGTAAAATATTGGATTGGATTAGCCGGCATTTTTGCCGATACTGCGCAGCGACATTTCTATCATCATAACACAGGGGCACTTATGAGGCGTAATGCTGTCCCCTTAGCCCCGAGCGTTAGGAGGGAAGCCACTACTACCAACTTTAAAGTCTTTGGTTAGACCCGGCCGGGGTTCGAACCCACGACCTCCCGATCCGCAAGCCGACGCTCTACCACCTGAGCTTTTGAAAGATAAAGAAAAATAGACGTTAACGAAAAATGGACGTCGAAGTATCCATCGACATTGATTGCTAGTAAATATACGTCCCGAAATATGTTTATGCCATTATTAGTACAGTAACCGTTTGTTATTTATTTGATTGTTTGAATCGCATGTTCTATGTGGCGCCATGGATGTTGCACACGCATAATCTTTCTTGTTCAATAAAAAGGAAATATGAAAGTCATGTGAGTGTTGCAATATATACCAAAATTTGAGAATGCCCAGGACTCAGGATTTCACATGCAAGTCACATGTAAAAGTAAGAACAAATCTGTGATGAGTCATAAAACAAAAATATCAACCCTGCCTTGGAACGGTCAGTTTTCAAAGGGGATCGACTGGATTGCTTAAACCGGGTTTACAGAGCTCTAACCTCGCAATTCTTGCGCGGTTTCTCAAATGCAAACAATGAAAACCTGTCTATTTTAATAAAAAAATGTTCAAGCGCTGAAGTTTTCAAAGACAAGTTATGACGTCGTTAAAAGAAAAGAATGACGTAATTAAACGATAATGTCTATATTGTATTTAGAAGAGAAAAAAAGTGGATTGTGAATGGAATAAAAGTTTTGAATAAATAAAAAAAGACAAGAGAAGAATTATCATTTCAATATCGAGATCATCGCTTATGAGAGACGTACACCAATGGTGTAGTTCCGCATCCGGCGCCGGGTTAAAGTTTTTTTGGCATAAGAATGACCTGAACAAATATAGATAAATACAACATTTTCTATGACATAAAACCCCCATAAAAAGCATTGATACGCTTTTAATTATTTCAAACTTAAGACAACACACTCGTTTGAAAAACAACATGTTTACAACGTATTAAGTGATTAGGGAATCTGTGTTTGTTGGGTTTATCATTCCCCCAACAGTATTTCAGTTATCTGGAGACGTTGTCCACTTGAAGCAGATATAGTGCGGCCTTCACTGTGTATAGCATGCCGTGGACCCCTAGCATAATACCACACCCTGTAACATTAATATGACACCGGGTCAACCAGTCGTGGAACTACCCTTATATTTGCTCGAGCGTTATCAGCGTGGGAGCTATACCACTACCATTTTTAACGACTGATATGTCGCAGCCCGGGATCGAAACCGGGACCTGCCGTACCTGGAGGAAACTGTGTGAATCCACGATCTAATGTGGTTTAAAAGGTTTTGCTTTATCAACAAATATGAAAACAAACGCTAATTAATAAAATGTGGCCCATGGTCTTTAAACTGTGACACGTACTTTTACCAAGCCCAGGTTTAGTGCCACCTCAGCCCCAAGTCTTTGACCTGAAAACGAAGACCACGTGTTGGGCGGGAGTGAACAAAACTACACCTAATAACCCGTAACAATGCTGAGACAAATTTTGTGAGGAAAAAAAGAGAATGTGTTCATTTACTCGGCCCTGTTTTATTGATTAATTAAAGCTCTTTAATTCGCTAATATTCTTTTCAAAAGAAATGTACTCGGTTTGCAATGACTTAACCACAACAGAATTAACTAAACAAGCATGCAGCCTTGGACGGGACCTGCCTTCTTCTATTGTTATGTATCCAAGTCTTTATCCCCTTGTTCCTGGTGTACTAACTTAACTTATTGAAGTAGACTTTTAGTGCAAAAATCAATTTGCGTACAGAGAAGTGTAAAATACAGGCATGACAAATGCAGACGTAACTTATGCCTCTGAGCAGACGACTCTACATTGTTGGTGGTAATTAGTCGTGTAATGTCGTCTGGTTTGGCACATTTTGATCTGCATGTAAACGTAAGTCGATTGTCTAAGACAATGTTTCAGTTAGATTTTAGGTTATTGACAGTCGGTCTACGTGAAACAGTCCCATGACAAAAGTATACTTGATTCTAGAATGCATTTCTTTTACATTAACATTCCGTTATATTTTAATACAATTGTGTAAATATTTAACGTTTAAAAATGTTTGATTCAAGCAACCATTGCCAGTACACTGTTCTGAATTGATATCATTAAGCGGGTGAATAGTCTGGAATTTCAAAGTTTAATAATGATTCTAGCCTTTTTTATTTAATTTCAAACCGTAGTCCGTACAAACAGTAACAAAACAAAAATACAAAATATAAAAATAAATACAAAAAAGAAACAAACAATGCTGCATGATCTTTATAAACATAACAAAATAACTTCAATACAAATATCACAATAAAATTACCAATAAATAAATCCCACCAAATTAAGCAAAAAGGTATCGAGACGTTTACACCACAGAAATATATAGTTCTTGTTTACACCGAAGTACATAGTCTAATAATCGATTTTGTGGTCTTTTGGTGCAATGACGAATGAACAAGGAATTTCTGGTAAATTCCAGGACTTTATTTCATCAATAAAGAACCCGAAGGTTTATGTAAAAAAGGTTAATAAGCCTACACTTCGCTATCTTTGCACCGTTTAATAATGAGTATTTATGTACATTTCCTCTAATATTAAAGTTTAATGTCGCTTATAATAAAACGTATTCTTCAAACATATAGATGCATTTTTGCTATAAGAAACTCACCTTTTAGCAATTCACGTGTCGGCACGTTAAGTATTTGCCAATAGGTGTTGGGTATGTCAACAAGGTTAGCAGGGAGGCACCTAGACACAACATTGTATTAATTATTTCCATGCCTCGTGGTAAGTTAGCGCAAGAACGTTAGTTCAAGCGGAATGTCATATGTGCAGCCACCATTCACCAAAACTTCCAATGGGAACTCCTCTGGTATTTCTGTGTACCAGACGATTACGTCTCGGAGGTATCTGGTGGAAAGATTTGTACAGAACTGCAACGCTTTGTTCGCCGGAATAAGATTACGCGATGAAAATAGTTCTTACAATATGCGATGGGTGTAGTGTATGGCACTGTTAGGCCTTAAACACGTTAATTTACCACTTTCCATTTCATATTTTGTGACTGATACCGCATCGAAGAAAGAAAAATTACCGTTACTTTAAAATTGTATGACGTTATTGTCATGTCATATTTTAAAACTACGATAGGAGTAGGTTGGGATCAAATGATTCACCCGAGAGTTGACACGCGGTTATCGCCGGGAGCTCTAGATCAGCAGCTACCATGCAAGAATATTCCTCACACTCCTTACATTCGATAACACAAGATTACTGCGTTTGTGGCCATTTTCATTTAATGTCAATATTTTCATTTAATGCCATCGATATAAATGACCCCGGCCAAGACAATACTCGAAGACGGTGTGAAGACAGTTAAGAATTTGCACAAGCTCAAATTTGGAATGCTAAGTAGTTACTTTTCCTGTTGTTTTCCCCGCATCACTTCAGTATCGGAAACCATCAGTTACCGGATTGGAACGGTCAGTCGGTAAAATGACCGACTGGGGTGCTTACACCTGATTTGTGGAACGCTCCAACCTCGCACTTCCTGAAGTTTTTTTCTATCAAACAAACAGTGTAATCAAACGGACAGTGTAAATAAAAATATCCCGTCAAAGTGAAACAATTAACAGTAAGCACCTGCATCGGGAGTTAAAACAGATACAATGAGCTTATATACATACGAAATATCTAGTAATAAAATAAACTATCAACATATGTACAGTATGTGCAATAGATAAAAGCCTCGGCTACCTAAAAAGTCCAAATGAGAGAGTAGTTTAAAATAAAACGGCCCAAGCGCTGACATATAATATGAACAATTTAAAGACGTCATACAATGCCATGACGTCATATGCCAAAAGTGTCAAAAGTGAAATGTAAAAAATACGAAAGAAATCATCGAATTTTAGAAGACAACCCAAACCAACAAAATAAAATGTATTGATAAGAGTTTAAAGGTAATAAGTTTTAAAATTACATATCATAAAAAGCCGAGGATTTATCCGCAGTTGGCATATTATATAAAAAAGGTACAAGAAATGCCGACGAAGCCACGAAGTTATTAGTGAACGCGTTCTCAATTTTCGAAAATTGGGTAAAATTTCGACCCCTCTCTAAATGATTATGTCATGCTATGATACATTGTATATTTATCGTTAACTGAATTGTATTTGTTTTAAAGCACGCGCAATTCTAGCCATTTCTTTAAACAAACGTTTTATTACTAGTTATTGTGTATGTATATAAGTTCATTGTATCTGTTTTAACTCCCGATGCAGGTTTTTTTTGTTAGTTGTTTCACTTTGACGGGATGTTGTTATTTACACTGTTTGTTTGATAGAAAAACTTTCAGGAAGTGCGAGGTTGGAGCGCTCCACAAACCAGGTTTAAGCACCCCAGTTGGCCCTTTTGACGATTGACCGTTCCAAGGCGGTAACTGATGGTTTTCCTTTGTGTGTGTCATGTCTCGTCTCTGTGTTTTTGTCACAATTGCATTTACCTTGTTTGCCTTTGTCTACTGGTACATAAAATTTAAATATCTGTGAAAATTTTGATAGGAC
Organism: Sinonovacula constricta; assembly: GCA_007844125.1. Taxonomy (NCBI): domain Eukaryota; kingdom Metazoa; phylum Mollusca; class Bivalvia; order Cardiida; family Solecurtidae; genus Sinonovacula; species Sinonovacula constricta. Next base: position 91,414,833 of record CM017555.1, read on the forward strand.
CTTTTCTTATTTACCTATTTATACAGTTATATTTACGTTTCTCGGCATGATTTAGAATCCAAAAAGCTTTATGAATGCACTGCACGTGCCTATACTTGTCTATATATTCTGTTGTTTTTTATTATATCCATTTGCATTCAGAAATGTAAGACGTTCCTCTTTTATCATATGATGTTTTGTGTTGTTTTTATTTTTTGTTGTACAAACTAGAATTCTTGGCATTTAAACATTGCCGGAATGTATATATGTACACCGGAATGTATCTATGTAATGGTGTTGATAATGTGCTTACATGGTCTTAATAGCAGGAGGAACGAACTGAAAACAGACGTGATGCAACTTTGCGAAACAACAATAGCTGTTGTTTTGTTATAAACGGTTTAGACCGTAAAAGACAAAAGCCAGGCAGTGTGGAGGCACAGTTAAATCGAGATGCAGGTTGTTATACATACATGTACTTAAATATATTGGCATCCACTGATATGTTCTTTCGGCTACCTTTTGCTAGTACTTAACCCTCGCATACATGTAAATTTTATTTTCTTGTAATTTCTTCATTTCTGGTCCAAAAATTAAAATTAAAAGCTATACACCATTTGAAAGCTCTTAAAATTCATATTTTTAGAATACAATATTTTAAAATTGATCTAAGCACAAAGAATTAATACACAGAAATATATCAAATTATTGGCTTATCCTTAAACAAAATGAACAGTGTTTCTTTGAGGTGAGTTTAATACAGCACATATTTCCAGATTTCGGCCTGCTTTAGCTTCTGCCTTCAAAGATGGCTGCCTTAAACTGTCTTATCAGTGCCTATGATATTTGTTTATATAAGTAAAATTATAAAATCAACATTTGCCATTGTAATAGATAGTTTCCACATCAGTGAAGATCCCTTATCTTGGCAGCCATCTTTGATGGCAACTTCAAGTGATTTTCAGTTGAATTGTATAGAAGCGTAAAATTTATTTTCTTGTAATTTCTTCATTTTTGGTCCTAAAATTAAAAGTTATACACCATTTTAAAGCTCTTGAAATTCTTATTTTTAGAATACAATATTTTTAAAATTGATCTAAGCACAAAGAATTAATACACAGACATATATCAAATTATTGGCTTATCATTAAACAAAATGAAAAGTGTATCTTTTTTGGTTGTATTCTTTTTACCTTTGAAACAATCAAAATATAGTTTTGATATTTAAAATACTTCATAAAAGCTGTTAAATTTGATATAAAATTCAGTAAAATAGACTGAAAAAACAACAACACAGAGGTGAGTTTAATACAGCACATATTTCCAGATTTCGGCCTGCATTAGCTTCTGCCTTCAATATGGCTGCCTTAAACTGTCTTATCAGTGCCTATGACTTCACATGGAAACTATCTATTAATAAGAAACTTGTTGACAGCAACATTTGAAAGCAGTTTGCAACAAAACTTAAATCATCATGTGCATAAACATAACCCTGTTATATACATGTAGTTTGTCGGAAAGAACACCATCATTTGGAACGTTTAACTCAGATTTGTTGCAAATTCTAAGTGTTTATATCTGTGTAACAAAATCGAATATCAGATAGCAACTTGACTGATCGCTGAAATCAGATCGTGAAACATCCCGATGCGGTAAAACAACACTGCCTTAGCAGAACAATAATCTGTACCATTACGAGATTAAAGTCCGTAACAGAATCCTTGTGAGTGTGGATGTTTGGGCGTTTTAATTCCAATCTTATGTCCAGAATCCTCACAGAGACTAGGAGCTGTCTCCGCGTGACAGATTGGAAGCTGTTTGCCGTGACAGCGGTAAACATCTCCCTGACAACCTGGCCATGAACAGGGTTCTTGTCTGACAACTCAATACAGACAAGGTTTCCTTTCTCCGAGGATGGAAGTTCCCGATAGATCTTCTTCATTTAAAAAGCGGATCGGAATTTGTATTTATATATTTTGTTGTTTTAAAAACCCTTGTACACAATTTATATGAACGGTCAGCATTTAGAGGCATTTTTGTAATCTTCCAAAAAGTCTGTTGAATTATGAAACCACAGTCGTCGAATGACATTATCGTATAAAAGTATGTATGCCGGTACATGTAATTTATAAAAATATATTCATATATTTCATTAATTAATATAGTATTCGTCATACTTTACCATTTAACCATGTGCCCTGGAAGAATACGACGAAGTCACATATTGCTTACAAATCGTTCGATAAAAAAAGCTCCGCCTCATAAGGTCCTCCTCATTTCTCATTGGTTGTAGAAAGATCAGCTAAAGTGGTTTCTTAGTAGGCACGTAGAGTTGATTAAGTAAGAATATTCAGAGCTAAAACGCGCAGAAGCAAATGGAGATTTTTTTATTTGATTGAGACTAACGTAATACCGTATGAATGTCTATTTGCCGCCGATAGATGTCATAAATGAATATATCATGATTTGTTACACTGTAAACAGTCAATATAATACTTTCATCTTGGTACACGTATTAGGCTTCATAGTAGCCTTTGATGCATTTGTGATCTACTGCTAAAGTTTAAAATCCTTTTTCTACAATCTGTTCCGAGCTTTAAAATAACAAGAAAATATCGCAGTGCATGCAATCTATTCTATCACGATATGTATTTATTCTTTAATGTACGTTGGACAGTGTTACTTCAATCTCATCAAACTCTGCACAAGCTACTACAACCCATCATACTCCTCTGGTGTTATTCTTCCAATTCAAATACATTATGTCTTCGCCAATGAAGTATTTCGCGTAAATTACTTAATAGCAATTACTTAAGATGACATTACCATTTCAGCTCCTATTTTTAAATTTTATGGCGTCATTACTTTTATTATGGTATACGTCAACACTTGGTCTGTTTTGTTTCAAACTGGTGTTTTCTCTACACTGTTTGTCTTAGAAAGACCCCACTCTCCCTGGAAGTGCGAGGTTAAAGGTCTGTCAACCGGTTTGAGCATTTAGTCTGTCTCTTTGTCGACAGACCGTTCAAAGACGTAACAGCTCAGTTATCATCGAGACATTTTCTGTGTTACGTCGAACCCCAGTGTTTTTGTAACTGTAACATTTAGCTGTCATGTGTATACCCTTTGTACCTTTTCAGATTTTTATATGTTGTAATGCTCAGGGGATCTTTCAATATTTTCTTATTCTTATCAGAACAATGGTACATGTGCCTTTATAGGTCTTAATAAATCTGCCCGTGCATGGAGCACAAATAAGCTACTTTCAGTTCTTATCTGATGTTTTGTCCTAAAATTCGATTACAGTGTCTTCGCAAATGTAGTTTTCGCGTTACTTTTTTAAAAGCAGTCACAAGGCCATTTTGACCACAGTCTTTCAGGTAATCAGAGGCCTCAAAATTTGAAATCATCCACCAGGATCAATTTGGGTATTTAAACTTACAGGCAGGCGTTCTGGTGCATCTTTAACATGCCAGAAAGGCTCGCGGTGCAAATTTGGTTTGCTTCAACCGCAAAACGTGATTTGATGCCAACCAATTTTTAAGTGAAAAACACACAGGCAAGTCAGCCGCTCTGTGATGAAGTCCCAGACTGCTAAGACATAAATACTTACTTTACTGTTAATACTTTAAAACAGTGAACAAGATTAAAAAAAGAATCTTCACTACAGCACATAATGATGGAGAAAACCAAAGAGAGCAGGAGCAAAATGAAACAAATGAGAGAAAAGAAGATAATGAAGAAGAAAAGCGTACAAAGCTAGCTTGGCAGTATACTCATCCTACTGTATCGTTTACGCTCGTGTCATGGAAAAATACAGTGAATCAGGAAGTGTGATCCCGACGTCACCAGTTGCTTACCAACTTCGCCCAGCTCATCGGTCGATGAAATAGCTTCGCCTTATAAGAACCTCATTATTTGTGGAAAGGTGAGTTGAGGTTATACACTTGGTAGGCATCGGCCTGCCGGTAGGGGCCTTAGAATCCGACTGCCGCTACATGTAACGGGGTAAGAACCCTCCAAATGTAGCCCACCTGTTTGCCGTGGGTGGCAACCTAGTATCTCTACGACAAGTGGATCCTGGTGGTTGAGGTCTTTGCTGGCTTAAGTCAACACTAACCAGCACACCACTTTGGCCCTAAGTTGTGGGGTAGACGGGCAAGTGCTGGTCCTGTATCCCCAATCGGCTAACCCCTCGGCCGGTGCTGGGTTAGCTTTTACTCCCTTTCGTGTTCCGTAAACTCATTTTCTCAAATTTTCCCCTATTAACTATAACCCAGTTGCCGGTCGACACTCCATTAACGGATCAATCTGGTATTTTGTATGCTTTAGAGTATATTTTATGTCGGAGTATCGCATCCTGGTATCACTGGCGTTGGGAGGTCGGAGAGCCACTCCCGTTAGACGCCCCCTTGTTGGGCTCCGCGGTGGGTGGTGAGCCAGGATGCTGAATTATTATAACAATCTCTCATGAACCGCAAACGTAAATGCAAAGACCCAAACCCTACTTTATCGTCAGAAGATTCCGATACCGAAACACCGACAAGCACGTGCTTTCCTCACTTCATTGTTGTTGAATCGTCCGAGAAAAAAAACCGATAACCAAAGTATCCCCTTTTGTAATAGAAAAATCCATCAAAGGTCTTATTGCTAGTGTTGTATCAGTCAAAAAGCTAAAAAATACTGCTTACTAATAGAAACTGATCGTAAAACTTACTCAAATAAACTTCTTAAACTTTCAGACTTCTGTTCCTAAAAAGTAAAAATGTACCCCGCTCTTCTCTGAAATCTTCGAAAGGAATAATTCGATGCCCTGACCTTGCTGGTGTCTCTGAGGAGGATATCCTCAGGGAACTCACGCCACAGGAGGTGTGTGGCTTCCGCAGGATCTCATTTCTGAGGGACGGCCGGCGAGTTCAAACATATAGTTTTATTTTAAAATTCGCCAACCCATCACTCCTTACTTCTATTAAGGTCGGCTACCTCAAAGTAAAAGTGCAGGTGTACATTCCCAATCCGGTTAGGTGCTTTCATTGTCAGAAGTTTGGCCACCACGAGTCCCAGTGCAAGGACGACGACCGTTGCCCACGTTGCGGTGAACAGTTCGCCCAGCACAGGGAAGACGTATGTCCTAACCCACTTAAATGTGTTAATTGTTCTGGACCTAAATGGCAATTACAACTACTCCTAGGATCACTGGTTGTGGAGTTCAGTGAATCAAAAACAAGACTGGTGCTTATACTTAGAAAATAAAAATAAAACAGAAAATATTACAAAGATTAAAATTTGAACTACAAAGCGTACAGATTAAATGTAAAAGAGACAGCATACACAGACGAGACATTACACACAAAAGTCCACAAGACAGTAACCGCCAAGGAACGGTTAGTTAGCAAAAGGGCCAACAGGGGTTCTTTAACCTGGTTTGTGTATCGCTCCAACCTTGCAATTTTAGAGCCTTAGCTGATGACAAGATCGGCAGAGCGGGCATTGAAGTCAGGACAGGTCGTTAGTGGTCAGCTAAACAGGCAGTGGACCTGGAAAAAAACAACTTAAAGCTGAAAGACATAGAAGATAAAACCAATAGGAGCTGAAAATATTATAGGAACAAAACAACAATCACGTTGGCAGAACAAAAGTAGATATATAGTTTCGGAGGTAAGAGGGAAAGAAGAGTCTTTCCAGTGGTACATCAAGAAGTACGGACAACGGGGAGTGCATCTGAGCAGAAACAAACATGGCAGTAACTGCGCCTATGTGAACCACTTAGACTTAATTTCCACCTATGATGAGTGTATGACCTAGTCCACTCCAGATGAACTTTGTATATGGAAGATGGCTGGTGAACCAATTTGTCAACTGTGCAGGACCAGAGGCATTTTCCAGCATGTTATGTCGTGATGCAAAGTAACTAATGACGTTTTCGATGGCGTCGCGCTGTACTGTACGTGATAGTAGAAACAATGGAGAAAGAGAAACAACAGCAATCTTAAATCTGGAAGCCTCCAGTTCATCCTGTTCATGAAAATGGGTTTAAGAAACAACCGTACGCTCCTATTATCTCAGTTTAATACAGTAATAGAACGAGTAGGAAATGTGCATATTGATCTTAGGGGAGAAAACTAGCATATCCTAAGGGTGTCCAATCACCCCTCCGACCAGAGATTGTGCTCTTGTTCCAGTCCCAGCGGAAGGAGATATTGACAGAGCTAACTGTGCCCTGGGAAGAGAGAACCGACGCTGTATCTGGAAGAAAGCTTGTTAAGTACCAAGAGGTAGCTGTCTGTTGCTGAGGCTTGTAGCCGCCCGGATTGATTAATGACAGTTTTGATGTTGAAGTCCGATGCTTTTCCCGCACCGTCTCCGTAGAGAATGCTGTTAGCTTCTGACATTATTTGGAAGGAATAAACAATATAAAGAAGAAACTTGAAATATTTTATTTTAATTTACACGACTTCGAATAAAGAAGTTAAAAACAGCAAAACCAGGCTTTGAAGAAGACACTTACACACTAATGTTTGTTTAGCCATGTCTCTGTAGTACAAGCAATTATTCATTTTAATAGGATTCATAACAATCAACCCTATTATTACATGGATACCTATTGTTACATTCATTTCGCAAAGCTGAATCATGTTTGACTCAGTAGAAGTATTTTGTGTCTAGATTTTTTCAGATCAGATATTTTTGACCACGCCCTGTTCAACTAATGTTGCCACTCGTCGTGTGTATGTTCTCACATTGGCGCGAAATGTTGGAAATAAATTGCACAATTAGTTATCCCGCCGACGGTTCCTTGGTGGCCATTCGTTATTCCAATTGAGAACCTGTGTCCTTATTAAATTATTGGATGACATAAATCTCGTGTGAACATCACCATGATCGCATGCTCTCTGAAAGGTGCGATGCACTTTGAAAGGCGCGAAGATAATTAATTTTCATCGATGGGCTATGAACACATTTCTTAGATTCCACAGGATGCATTGTCATTGTTTGCAGATTAACACTTACGACAAGGATTGAATCCAAAATATTTACAATAACAGTTGGTGGTATTAAAGACCAAGAGATCTTATTTCAAAATACTTAAATCTTTTAACCCCAATGCTTCAGTCTATTTATATCCGGATAAACCTCTCTTTATATTTAGTTGCTTTGTTGAAAGGTTTATCAGAGTTGTAACACTAAGATATATTCTACTATAATTAAGTTTATATACAATACACATTGTGTGACATGGGTTGTTTGTATTACTTCATTATGTGATTGCTAATTTGGTAGAAATCGTTAAGTGACAAATGTATAAATCTATGGTTGCAGGGTCTTGTCAACCTTGTTTCAAAACGTTAAGTGACAGATGTATAAATCTATGGTTGCAGGGTCTTATCAACCTTGTTTCTAAACGTTAATCGAAAGAACTGCCAACTATTTGTAGTTTGGAGTTGACAACAACAGATCGGGATGTGTGGGAATACTTAGCAAATAAATCGTAAGAATAAGAGTGATTTGATAATGGCGAAACTGATTAAATAAATTGGTTATAAGTGAACATGTCTGAAATAATCTTGGTGTCAACAGGCATTCTGAAATTCTTCCGATGTGGTATGAAGTTATTAACATATTTCTTACAACCCCAGGCAAGATTGTAATTTTTGTAGATTTTAATAGCAGGTAATTGACCTTTAAACACATACATTTACGGCACAAACTAATTAGAATGTTAAGGAATGACACTGTAGACATTTGCCTTAAATGAGGGTTTGGTGAAATTAATTATGCATGCTATTTTTGTCATAGTTTTATACTGCATTATTCGTTTACCTTGTACATATAATTGACAATATATTCAACAAATTATAAATTATTGAAATCACTTATTCACCCTTCATCTATTTTGTTTGTTAATGCGTCGATTTCTTTCTCCAACTGCTCCTCTGCAACGTCTTCATTTTCACCAGCCTCACAGTCTCTTGGCAGTTCACTGTAACAGGTCTTTTTGTGCAACATTTTCGCTCGATCTTCATCTGCAGTCGTATGCCTGTGTATAGTTTTGTGTACACCAAGAATAAACGGTAAATAATTATGCTTTTGTAGGATATTTTGTTCATCGCCAGGTCTAAGGATGATGGAAACACTTTTTTAGAACCCGATTGGCTTAATCTATTTAAGTATATTCACAAAGCTTGGGCGGTAAGAGATTAACAAAAACAGGAAACAGACTCATTTCTTTGTTTTGACTAAAATAGCCACTCCACGCTATAACGTAAGAGGAGTCGCAATCGAGCTTTCGAGTTAGAGAATCCAATTGGTATTTTTGACTTGATAGAATTTATTGTAAATGGATGCTTTTTCCAGAACCCGATCGGCATAATTTATTGAAATTCCAGTGCAGAAAATCGTTTGTAAGAGATCAATATAAAACAGGAAACAGACTGTCTTCGATGTTTTGACTGAAATGGCGACACCACGCGTTAACGTTAGAATGGTCGACATCATGATTTGGAGGTTGAGTAGTTCAGCTGATATTTTTGACTTTATAGGTTAGAGCTCTGTAAACCGGTTTAAGCACCCCAGTCGGTCCATATTGCCGACTGACCGTTCCAAGGCGGTAACTGTCGGGTTTGCTCTTTTCGTTAAATGACTCATCACAAATTTGTTTTTACTTTTCGCTTGGCTTGCATGTGAAATACCTTTGTTCTATGCCTTTTCGGAGTTTGGTATATGTTGCAATTTTCATAGGACTTTGCCATATATTCTTATTAATAGAATTTGCTGGAACTGAAACCTATGAAAAAGTCTACAAAGGAAGCAACATAAAGACGGCCCGCTTGCCGCAATCAATGTGATGAACGGGACAGCGGGATTTGGAGAGATCAAATTTAAAAACAAAAAACGTCCACAAAAAGTATTCCCGCGAAAAATACATAGCCACTTACTACGGGGCGTTTATGTAAAAAGGTCGCCAATGGAAGGATGACTTACCCTGAATAGTTATGGTATATTGTGATGCGGGATTCGTAACTGATCTAGTCAAGGCAACAAATGGCAACTGTCTCAAAGAAAAGTGGTTTGCATGAGACTTTAAGGAGCACGTCACATCTCCATAGCAACGTGTTTATGAATTGTGAAGTAAAGGAAAGCGCTACTCACATATAATGCTGAAATCAGATTAGTAACTTCCGAGTTATTTGCTCAAATAGATAAGACTAAAGGATGGAATAAAACATTTATTTAGACACTTATTGGATGGCATCATAATTGATTGCGAATGACGAAAAACAGACTATTTACGCCAACAGAAGGGGCCACTTTATGTCATAGGATCAGTGCTATTGAAATGACAGAAAGCAGACCTTTATTCTGTGATGTGCACCCTATATCTGACACCATTTTTCTCGAACCCCATACATAAATTTACATTTTCAAACTGGTCGTTTAAAGTTTCACAACTTCGTCAAGGCGTGCATGTTAAAGGACTACAATCAATTCTTGAAACATCCGTCCATTCCAGACCAACCGACTTAATGGAAATGATAATGAGGATGAGTGTGTGAAAACAAAGGCAGTAAGTTTCATACTGCCGACAGTTCCCACTGAATCTACCCAGTGGCTTTTCTTTGCTGCGAGCTAGGAGCTCAAGCCATCCTACGCGGTGCCAAGCCCCTACCCACCAGCCCAACAACAACATCTGGATCACCGCCCATAGGGAACACTTATCATCAATCGAAACAAGTCTGGCGAGAAGAGGCCTTGGCCGGAACGCCACTCGAAGCAGGAGATCCAGCTGAATGACCAGCAACACAAGAACTAGACTGCCCAGAGTGCACTCTCCACAGTGCCAGCATTGTATGTAATGTTACCGGGACTTTTTCCCTGTGTCTCGAAGGCAGCAGTCTTAAAACCATGCTGTGCTAATAGGATAAAGTCATGGCGGCGGCAGTCAGGTAGCAACAGCCAAACTAGCATCAACAGCTAGAGACTCTACATGTACGACGTGCCCACGTATGAATATGGGTTCATTGAGAGAACTGGTTCAGCAAAAACAATGAAAAGGGTGGTTTTCTCTCTGTGTGTAATATCTCGTCTCTGTATTTTGTCGCTTTTACATTAACTTGTGTGTATGTGTAGTTTTGTCTTCTAGTAGTTTAATTTTAATGCACATAGTAATTCTCATAGGATCTTTCTTATATTTTCGTAAAAAATGCGTCCTGGCTATACGGTATTACTATCAAATTAATCGTGTTATGGAATTCTACCGGCTTTATAGCCTTAAATGTACATCGCCAACTTTGTCTTTAATGCAAAGACCTAATGACTTCCATTGAATATTTGTAGATGTTTCCTAAGTTTTATAATCAATATCTTGCAAAATATCTTACAAATGTCGACGTAAACCATGTAAAACAGCGTCTTTTTTAAGCATACCTTAACTGGTATGGAGGGAAAAGTTAAGTGTTAAAATGGAAAGAAATCGCAGACATTGCATACAATAATTATATTTGTTGGTAGAACAATTATTTCACTCCGCGAGAATTGCTCATTTAGTTACCTACGAACCAAAAGAAACTACTTATAAAATGCTTATGAAAAGAAACCCTGCATTTCTGACATTATTCGATAACATAGTTTTAAAGTAACAGTCTATTCACTTCGCTTCGCCAAACTGGACTCATTTGTTTTAAATGACGTTACGTGTTGTTCGTATGACGTCATTGCTTACCCTCGAGCAATTATCAGCGCTTGGACTGTTGTGCTTCAAATTGATAAGCTTTGTTAACTCTGCTTTTCAATAAAGGTGTTTTAGGGCTCTGTAAAGCGGTAAACCGGTTAAAGGATTCTAGTCGGTCTATTTGTTGACTGACAGTTATTTCTCTAATTAAGTTTTCCAAAACCTCACCTTGTGCATTGTCTAATTTTAATTTTTGTTGTAATTCACTTCCCACCGTGCCATATTATCATATTGGTATCCATCAAATTAATAATATTTAAGCTCTCACTATTATTGCATTGCATCATTTACGTAAACAATACGAAGTCAGGTTTTAGAAAAATTGCATCTTATATAGAATCGATTATTTTCATTCCGAATAATATGTTATTTACATGTCATGAGGCAACTTGTGGATTTGATTGGCTTAGCAAATAGTATCTTCCAGAACAGCAAGCCAGAAGGATCAGCAAAACTTCAATATATTCTTAATATCTTCTTTTTAATTTAAATCAAATCTGTTGAAATAGGGTTGGCAAGCTTGAAGCATTGCTCAAAAAGTCCGTACGCCACAAAAGAACAAATACTGGCCAAAAATATCATATCCTTCATTAATGTAAGGTGATCCATGAAGATATACCATCGATGAATAAAGGAAACCTTGTCTGTTCAGTTGTCAGACAAGAACCTTGTTCACGGTCTGGTTGTCAGGGAGATGTTTGCCGCTGTCACGGAAAAACAGCTTCCAATCTGTCTCGCGGAGACAGCTTTTGGTCTCTGGGAGGATTCTAGACACAAGATTGGAATTAAAACGTCTAAACATCCACACTCAGAGGGATTCTTTAATCTTCTAATGGTACAAGCTCTTGGTTTCTTTACTTCGGGAACTTCCAAACGTCTATTTAAGCAATCTGATTGAGATTTAAATCAGACTGAAATTTGACAATTTTTCGGTAAGGTAGTCAGTTGGAAAATTTGAAAAAAGGTGTCATTCTGAATTGACTAAATGCTTATACATGTATATACAAGTGATGATTTATTTTTTGTTGTTAAGATTCCCTTTTCTCTGGGAGAGAGTTTCTTATTAATAATCCCGAGAAGTTATTATTGACTGCTTGTAGTTTTGATCATTTAGTTATTTTTAACAAAGTTAATGAAGATATATGTAAGTAGTTCTTGATAATTTTCTTTAACCAGCCTGTTTTCGGTTCACGTGTTCGAGTGAAACACACTCCTAAATTTAAATGTGTAACAGCATAAAGATGCTGAAATTGTCTTTAAACTACAGTCACTGTAGCGAACACCAAACATAATATCAATTTCACGTTTTCTCCCTACGTAACCGTTTATTAGCTTTGTTTTATAGCCATCCATCCGTACTGTTTAATTAAAAAAAACTAAAATCACGTATGATTCAGAACTTGTCATTTTTTTTTAACTATTTCAACTATTCTCTGGCCACTTTATTTTACTCACTGAGGTCAAACGCCGTAGTTCTTCGCCTGTATGTCTTCGTATTGTTTGGTGCAAACAGTGAGAATAAATTGCGCAATTAGTCATGACGTCGATGGTTCCTTGGCTGCAATACGTGATTCCAATTGCGAACCCATGTCCTTATTGAGTCATTGGCGCACATAAATCTCCTGTGAACACCGCAATGGTTGCATGCTCTTTGAAAGGTCCAAAGATAATTAATTTTCTTCGGTGTGGTATGAACACATAACTTAAATACCAAAGGATGGCAATGTCATTGTATATAGATTAACACCAATGATAAGGTAAAGAAATTTTCACTTCAGTGCTTGAAATACGTGTGATATTAAATGCCAAAGACATAGTTTTGTCGTTAAGTTGAAACGAACCGTATTGCAGTATTATTCGAGTTTTGTTATTACTTTTAAATATTAAAATGCGTGAAGCTTTTGGATATCAACATATGATGAAACCATATTCCATGAAATCATGAAAATTTTCCTGTCAACATATTTTCTACAAATTGTATATTTTTTTATTTGATCGACATTGGCAATGTGTGTATATGTATTTAACCAAATCTTTTTTTGAACATTGTATCACTGCCCAGATATTTTAATAGAGGCCTCCAACCCTGACAAAGGTCTGGGTAGAACACACCCCGCCACCCCCACGCAGATCAACTAGAAGATCGCACATTCAGTCTTTAGGTCCGGCTAAGACTCGAACCCACGCATTTAAAAGCTGAGGGGTCAGAAGAAGTACCAGTCTGAAACTCTGCCCATCGGTTACTGGCATCCCGGTCTGTAGATTCCTAGTTTAAGCACTTTGACGATATTCTGATAGTGTATGGCGGCAGAAGTCTACAATGCAGAGAAGTAATAAAATATAGTCAACGGCTAGATATTTTACACGGAAGTCGTAACTTACATCATAGGAATAGTGAAACTTCCCGACAAGATGTGCAGCAATAATGGCGACATTGACAGCGGAGTTTTGAAAGTAATCAGCTACAAAATATTAAATTAGTATGTCAATATAGTTTTGAAAGCAATGGTATATATAATCTCGAATGTAAAGGCTCTGTATGATCTTTTAGGAAAATAACTTTAATTCAACTTGTCATTTGATCTTAAAGATTAAAAGCGAAATGCTTGGTAAAGCAACGCGTAAAATAAGTTCTATGTCGACTCAATATCGACCACGAAGTTGGTTTGCTATATAATATTGAAAGTAAAAAGCTTTGTTCTTTGATGCAACAGTTTTTATAAACTGAAAATCAACGCGATGAATGGTCTGGAAGAAAAAAACCCTGCACATTATTGAAGGCAGCGCGTTTTTCATCTTGAAGATAAAATATTGTAACCGTGTAGGTAAGAAGGTTTATGATCTTGAATTAAAAGCGGTTATGTTACCTTGAAGGCAACACATTTATGACATTAGAGGTAGATGTTATGTTACCTTGAAGGCAACGCATTTATGACATTAGAGGTAAATGTTATGTTACCTTGAAGGCAACGCAGTTTATGACATTAGAGGTAAATGTTATGTTACCTTGAAGGCAACGCATTTTATGACATAAGAGGTAAATGTTATGTTACCTTGAAGGTAACGCAGTTTATGACATTAGAGGTAAATGTTATGTTACCTTGAAGGCAACGCATTTATGACATTAGAGGTAGATGTTATGTTACCTTGAAGGCAACGCATTTATGACATTAGAGGTAAATGTTATGTTACCTTGAAGGCAACGCATTTATGACATTAGAGGTAAGTATTATGTTACCTTGAAGGCAACGCATTTATGACATTAGAGGTAAATGTTATGTTACCTTGAAGGCAACGCATTTTATGACATAAGAGGTAAATGTTATGTTACCTTGAAGGCAACGTATTTATGACATTAGAGGTAAATGTTATGTTACCTTGAAGGCAACGCATTTATGACATTAGAGGTAAGTATTATGTTACCTTGAAGGCAACGCATTTATGACATTAGAGGTAAATGTTAAAATGTTATATCACCTTAAAGGCAACGCATTTATGACATTAGAGGTAAGTATTATGTTACCTTGAAGGCAACGCATTTTATGACATTAGAGGTAAGTATTATGTTACCTTGAAGGCAACGCAGTTTATGACATTAGAGATAAATGTTATGTTACCTTGAAGGCAATGCATTTTGTGACATTAGAGGTTAATGATATGTTACCTTGAAGGCAATGCATTTTGTGACATTAGAGGTGAATGTTATGTTACCTTGAAGGCAATGCATTTTGTGACATAAGAGGTGAATGTTATGTTACCTTGAAGGCAATGCATTTTGTGACATTAGAGGTGAATGTTATATCACCTTAAAGGCAACGCAGTTTATGACATTAGAGGTAAATGTTATGTTACCTTGAAGGCAATGCATTTTGTGACATTAGAGGTGAATGTTATGTTACCTTGAAGGCAATGCATTTTGTGACATTAGAGGTAGATGTTATATCACCTTAAAGGCAACGCAGTTTATGACATTAGAGGTAAATGTTGTGTTACCTTGAAGGCAATGCATTTTGTGACATTAGAGGTAGATGTTATATCACCTTAATGGCAACGCAGTTTATGACATTAGAGATAAATGTTATGTTACCTTGAAGGCAATGCATTTTGTGACATTAGAGGTGAATGTTATGTTACCTTGAAGGCAATGCATTTTGTGACATTAGAGGTGAATGTTATGTTACCTTGAAGGCAATGCATTTTGTGACATAAAAGGTAAATGTTATGTTACCTTGAAGGCAATGCATTTTGTGACATTAGAGGTCAGTGCTATGTTGCCTTGAATGCAAAGCGGTTTTTTTATCTTGAAGGTAAAATGTTATCTTACCTTGAAGACGACGCGTTTTATGACATTAGAGGTAAATGTAAGGTTACCCTGAAGGTAGAATGTTATGTTACCTTGAAGGTGACGCGTTTAATGACCTTGAAAATAATGTAATATTTACATTGCATGCAACGCGTGTGTTGTTTTATTTTTGAAGGTAAAATGCAATGTTACATTAAAAGCGACGTATTTTATGATCTTAAAAGTAAAATGTTATTCACCTTTCAGGCAATTCGTTTTTTTATCTTTAAGGTTAAATGTAATGTTACATTGAGAGCTACGCGTTTTATAACCTTGAATTTAACAGGGTATTTAACATTTCAGCAGTGCGCTATTTGACATTGAAGGCTACGACTTTTATTACCTTGAAGGCAATACGCTGTATCTGTTTGAAGCGATCAACAATATGAGCTTTAAGGTAACGAAATATGATCTCGGAGGTAGCATTACATAATCTTGAAAGAGACGAAAGCTTATTCTGAAAGCAACATGTTGTATGGTGTTGAAGGCAGTGGCCAGATGACGTTGAAGGCAGTGGCCAGATGACGTTGAAGGCAGTGTGCATTATAATTCTGAAGTAAACGGATCTATTATCTTTAAGAAGGCATGTCATCATCATTAAAGCCGTGTATTTAATAATTATGAGACGCCTGTGTCCGAGCCGTTAACTCATCGACTTGTAAATCTTCAACCCTCAGAGTGTTCCAGTCCCCGTCGGGAGGTTTTCCAGCTTACAATGTGTCTGCAGTGCGCCGCCGGTGGTTCTACCTAGACATATATCTGTGGTCTTTCCATATCAGTTACTAGCAGGACGTCACCAAATATGGCCATAATTGTGTCCGTGCGATGTTACAAAGCAAACAAATAAATATGAATGCAAGAAGTTACATGATCTTGAAAGCAACGGATTATATGATCTTGAAAACAGTGTATTAATTGAGCTAAAGAGAAATGCACAATAGGGATTTTGAAGACAAATTACTTCGAAAAACAAGTTTTAGGATCTTGAGCACAGCGCATTGTTATATTGATGCAAACACGTAATGCCATCTCAAGGGCGCCGTTGACATTATCATACAGAGAAGTACACATGAATGCAATGCAGAGACATTTTGCTAGTAATAATTACGGCTGATTCTTTCGGAGGCAAGTAAATAATAAATTATTGTTCCAGAAATAATATATAATAATCAAGGAAAACTAACAACCATATATCACAAGAATAATTTAAACAAATGAGTATCCGATTTTAACTAAAAGTCAATAGACAATCTCAATAAGTGTATCAAATGAATTAATGGTCATGCGTAAATAGAAGACAAAAAACCTGTCACACTTAGATCAGCTATGTTTGCAATAACATGTCTCTCGAAAAACATAAACATGGTGTGAAGAGTCTACCCTATCGCAATCTGTGCCGAGCCATGAACGTGTCGCCGAGGGTCTAAACATCTCGTGTATGGCGCCGAGCTGTTGTGAGAGACACTGCCTCTGCTGCCTTTATTTGTCCGTCCCTCCTCGTATGGCGACGCCTTGGCAATTGATAGAAACTGATCCGCATTCAATCTGAAGTGATCTTCACGCGTTTTAATTCGGTTCAAAGATATACACTCATAGAACGATACTTAGGCATTAAAATGTGAAGTTCACCCCTCTTCGGTCGGGCCACTTGAAATGAATTGTCCCACTCGAGTCGCTGTGTATCAGCCGATAACAATAGGTCCATTGCGGAGCCGGATTTGTCTAAATTTTAATTCGACTGCGCACAGTCTCAAGAGCCTTATTTAATGGCTCTGTTATCACCGCTAGGTGTCGCTCCGATGTGTTTAATCGTACCTGTATAAATAACGCAGTCTGTCGCCTGCAATCTCCGATGAGAGATCGCGATTTTTACGTTGTGCAATAAGATGGTTATGTTCTGCTTAAATAACATAACAGAAACACCCAAAATTTTCTTACTCTTTTTTTTTCTAAAACATTTTACCAATCAGAAGATGCAAAAAACACACTAAACGTGAGTTGTAGCAACGTTTTTGACAAATTCTGCAGTTGACAAAATGTATAAATTGAATACTAAATTACGTTGTGCTAAAAACTATAAAGCTGTATCTGTAACTAAACCATTCGCTAACAGAAATGAATCGATGTTAAGTTATTTAGTTCCTTGTTTGGTTAAGTTTATATTGTCATAGTTCATGAGTTTGAGATTAAGCATACCGTATCACTATACAGCATACTTTGACTTCTGTCGGTACCCAAGGCACGCCCGATAGCTTGCGCATAACCAGGAAATAAATTGAAAGATTACAAAGTCCCAGTAGAACAACTGGCATTAAAGGTGGTACCCACAGTTTGCCTACATCAAATATATGTAACATCTTACCATTGGGTGGAAAATTTGGGTATACTTTCTGCATCTATTCATTCTTTAGTCTAAATAAATAGGATTTTAAAAACAACCTATATTGTTAGACGGTGCAATTTGCGAAAAACACTATAAAAGTTCATTCTTTCAAAATTTATAAATAGTGATATGTGCTGAAAATACATATCGATGGCATAGCGGACTACCCAGATGACGATATAACATGATATCAAAAGCAAATTGTCGTTTGGTATTCTTAATTTAAAACTATCCGTCTCTGCAGCGCGGTTCAGATAGGAAATACCTGTTTTCAATGACAAGTGGGGATTTATGTTGTGCCTCATTGTTCACACAGGACTAGGGCACCAATAAACAACATTTTACTTGGCCTTTTCAGATAACAATTACTTCTTTCGCTTTTTGAGATTTTTTTGGTCAAAACTATCGGATATCACCTTTAACTAATGTCTGAACGCATAGGTACTCGGTTTATGTTCGCTGTTAATTTTTATATTGTCTTCTATAGTTTTATTGTTTGCTGCATTGGCATGTTTTTGTAATCGCAAATGCAATGAAACCCGCGGATTAAGCGGCTCTTTAAATAGAAAACACACATCAATTTATTGTCAAAGAGTTGCGAATTCTTGTTGGTGTTGTTTTTGTTTGCTACATTAATTTCTCCATTCACAGACCTATCTCAACCGCTTTCTAACTTCGAACAAGAATGCTTAACATATAAAAACAAGATCTTCAAAGTGGTGTATATTTTTCTTTTTAATGAAATATCAAAATCTTATTATCGGACAGCTTAACAATTGATTGACAACTGAGACCAGTTTACAAGTATACTATCATATAAACATCATTCGTGAAAAGAAAATTGGTAGATGGGATAATCTGAAAACCGGACTTCGAGCACAAAATACCTTTTCCTTGAAGGTAAGTTAAAAAAGTAAGTTAAGAAGTTCAATTAAGAATAACTAACGCTTTATGTAAGATCTTACCATCGGGTGGATATATAATAAACAATTAAGTCATGAATTCAATACATGTGCATACCATCGCCTTCGAAGTACGAATAAATTCCAATATTTATATACATGTAAATGAATCTCGATATAACCATTTAATTCAGTCTTAAAACGGAATTTACCCAAAACGGAAAACATTAAATTCGCATTCAAATAATTTACAACGCACATGAAAAGCTTCATATTCACTTGAACGTTAATAATTATGGAAATAAATTAATTTCTATTCATATTTCATACCATATAAACATCAATTACGATATCCTAAATGACGTTACTTTGATTTTAGCATCATAGCCGCAACCTAGATGTCTGTTCAAATTCGACTTAAAGATGTTTCTTGTTAATTTATGAACGTTTATATTACATTGACATGGTGATAAACTTCCACACAAATGGTGTTCATTTAGACCATAGACAATGTTAGCGACGTGTGAAATAAACAATAAATTTCCAATATTACTTGTTATATTTTAGATGGTGGACGGCCGATAACAGTAATTGATTTACAACAAGGAACCTTTAACGTTGTATGCTGGCTCGCGGATATTTTCTCACATGATAAAATCTGGTTATTTATTGTAGCACTCTGTGGTTAATATTTAGTTGTTGTCAAGATCGGTAACTGAACACTAACCTAGTAAGGGATGCAAGAAAAGGTGTTCCCAGCGAAAAGATATGTGGTCGACATTTTTAATCTTTGATGGGGTTGGTGAAAATGGTGTTGATAGTGATGAATTGATGATGATATTGGTTGTATATATGTTGTTGATGATGATGACGATGTTGATTTTGATGATGATGTTGTTGTTGTTGTTGATGATGATGATGATGATGATGATGATGATGATGATTATGATGATGATGATGATGATGATGATGTGATGATGATGATGATGATGATGATGATGATGATGATGATGATGATGATGATGATGATGATGAGATTATGATAATGACGATGGTGATAATGTGGATGATGATGATCATGGTGATGATCACGTGGAGGAGCAGGCGGCGGAGAAGGAAGGACATTGGTAGCACTCATGCTGATCATTACCATGATTTACTAACGCAACATTTTTATAAAGAATTTTCAAATAAATCAAAGCGGCATTATCAAAAAACATTCGAACATCCTAACCGCAAAACTGGAGAAAATCACTGCTCTGCAACGAGATACGTAATCAGAAACGATTAGAAAGCAAGTCAACAAGTGATGGTAATTCCAACTCTACCATTACGGTCCATTTGTATTTTCCCAACTTGTTGTACCTGTCATTTAGTCCACCCCGGTCAGCCGTAACAACAGGGTTGGTTCCCCACGCACGACGGCGAGAAGATCGTGGGCGCCGAGACCCAAACACGGCCTGAACATACCCGGGTATTTGGAGGTTAGTTTTCCAACATTTATTCTATGAATTACGCCCTCTCTCCCCGCGATCGCGGGCTAATAAGAAAGTAACCACAGTAACATGGGTGGGTTGATACCCGCCCTCTGTCATCCCCGGGGTGTCCCATTACCAAGATACGGGGAACCAATACCCTTCCAAGGAGCGTATGGTAATTTTCAGGAGAGCTTTCTATTCTCCTTTTTTCAGATCTTCGGACGCTGTCTCTACCCGGAGACAAACATCTTTGATTGAACCTGTCAGGATGTCGGAGTTCAGAGTGAATAAAGATTTCATGTTTTTGTTTGTTTGAATTGTGTGTTATAGAATCGGATAGATTCTGTTTTCTCTCTTAAATGTTCTGTTTGGTAGTTGGTCAACTTGCCCAAAATAGATGAACATAGAAAATAAAACTCGTGTCGGCGTAATTGATTTTTGTAAGAAGAAGAGGGAAAAATAACAAATCGCGTACTATTTAACTACGTTAGCATCAATTTTATCTAGTTTTATATATAATTTAACGTTTGCGCGGAGTAAATAAAAAGTAATTACACTTTGGACATCCATTTTGAAATGTCCGGTTTTTGCATAACGATATACAAATGTTGAACAAATAATTCTTGTTCTTGTGTACACCAATCATTAACATCTGCCCCTATGCTCTAGTACGGAAGTGTGCTCGGTCCTCATACCAGAGATCCTGATTTGAATCCTATGTGTTGCATTCATTATGGTAACTTGTGTTAACTTGCTTACATGATGCATTTGTTCGTGACAGCCATGAAAATAAATGGACAGTCAGACATCCAAAGGCACAAGTTCCGGTTCTTTACCTAAAGAATATTTTATGAGTCGCTTCTTGGTTCAAATGCATTGATAACTAGCAGGTGACCTGAAGAAAACGAGATCAAAGGTAGCGCCATTCTAAACACGATGTCTCACTATTTAGAAAAAGAAAATTGACTCAAGTTCGATCCATAAAGCGATCGCTGTACATACCTGTACAATACAATGATGATATTTGTCTCCATGTCTATGTTATTACATTGTCTATATGTAATTGCTATATCGGGGGTTGTGTGTGTGCTAAAACAGTACTAACATATAGGTAACACAATTAGAAATAAGAAGCTGTTTTTACGTTTATGAAATACCGATATGCTTGGTGTTTTTCTCGGTTCTTTTTTTTCTGCTCCTTTGTATATTGTATACCCCTCGCAAACCCAGTCAAACGAAAACACAAGGTTGCCCTTTATCCCTAGACTTAAAACACTTCACTGCAGCCAAAGATCGTTACATAAATAGTGAATTGTTTTCCATGCGCCTCTAATAGAGAACGTTCTTAGAAGTAATTGGGTGGGCATTAAATCATCCGCATATGTGGTATAATCCCATAAACCAGAAAACAAAACAAAGATTAATGGAATGTGTTGATCTTGCCGCGTTCTTTTTAAGAAATTCATCAAAACTCGAATGTGTGTTGGCCTAAAACATAAACGACCTACGTTTATTATGAGAAGTTATTGAAGACATGTGGATTCTGGGAGGGTGTGAAGTGGGGGCGGGGAACGAGGGTCAGAATGTCTCATAGTAGCGCAGCATCAAAACACTTCTAAATGCAACCGTGGCCTTTTGTAAGCCCGCTGATTAAAGAGCGCCAATGTAAATGTTCCATAATTTTTCGCTTGTAGGCAAAAAATTATACGTCTATGAACTTGTTTATTAAATATATTAAGTTTGTGTAGCACTTATATATCCACCGATAAAAAATACGGCATGTTCTGTTGTATGCGCCTATCATATTGCACTTATTTATGTACAGTACAGAATCTTAGATATTTGCAAGCAAACTATACGTGCAAAGGCAACCCAACTCGTCGCTAAAGACCTTACAACAAATAGTGCAGGGCCTGATAAGGAAAATTTCTTATCAAGACCTAAACATTTTTTTCTGAAACTAAATAGTGTTTGCTTATAACGGCCATGGCGGAGAATGATTATTTAGTTCAAGTTCAGATTTACAGTTTCAGTTAAAACTTCGTGAGGTGTTGTAACTTGTGTTGTTTAGAAATTCTTTTTTTATTGAAGCTTTTTTTAGATTATCATTTATTTAAGAAGAAGCCACAATGAAATATAGGCTACGTTACAACAGCATTGCTGCTACAACATTGATTATGAAACACGAGGTGACATTGAGCGTTGAATATAGCTACGGTGCAAAAAAAACAACAAAAAAAAAAAAAAAAAAAAAAAAAAAAAAAAAAAAAAAAAAAAAAAAAAAAAAAAAAAAAAAAACGACAACAGATTGGAATGACAAAATATGTTTATTAAAGCATTTCATTTTAAACCCGAATGTCCAAACGTCCGAATAACTATTTTACCTGCTTGAAAAGCACACAAAAAAGGTTTCCGACTTAAAATATTACATTATTATAGCAAAAAGATTTATTATGTTTTATGATGTTACCTATTTACCGTATCTTTGGTTATTTCACTTCATATATTTAATATGGAAGTGTGTTTAGTAGTTCTAAACGTAGGATTTTAAGTAATGAAATGATTTTTCTTAAACTTTACTTCACTTATTTAGACACCAAAATTATAAATTTCTAAATTTTAATAAAAATGCAGTATGTCATACGTATAGGCAAAAAAACCAACACAGTTTCTATTTTGAAATACAACATGTTTCAGTCGCATGAACGCTATTGGTTACAGGAACTATATATAATATGATGAAACTGATCCAGCTGTCTGTATGCTGCACTGTAGGCTATTTTTCGGTACTCGATTCTCATTGCTATTTAAAGCGTATTATTTTACATGCTTCAGTTGCCTAAACCAAAAACACTAATAAATAAAATCCTAAACACTCATTGAAAACAGCAATATGGAAAGCAATTAAATGTTAATAACTAAACATTCTCGCAGTGGGTTGTATATTCTTTGTTGTTATTGTCTGTGTGTATTTTGGAACACCAATCAAACCCACCCACACTCCAGCTCGCGACCACCACCAGTCGCCTGCTGGGCAGCCATGGCGCTAATCTGTAGAACACGCATGCGTGGCATGCACAAGGAACGCACGCTTCACGTGCAAAGGCTTTGCTGAGAGGAACTCTACACGGCTTCGAAAAGGGAAGTCGTACCGCATCGCCGCTTGCAAAAGT
The DNA here is from genome assembly GCA_007844125.1 of Sinonovacula constricta. Lineage (NCBI taxonomy): Eukaryota > Metazoa > Mollusca > Bivalvia > Cardiida > Solecurtidae > Sinonovacula > Sinonovacula constricta. Next base: position 91,437,819 of record CM017555.1, read on the forward strand.
ATTGCTGTTTTGACCTTTGATTTTGATGCCATGTTGGTGGTTTTCCCGTTTCTGTTTCACCTATATTCTATTTCTATCGACATCTGATCCGTTAAAGGTAGGACTTTTAACATCACCTGACACATTTTACCACTCAGAACAAAAGCTATAACCCCGTCTTAATTTGTAACTTAAAGTATCACTTTGCCTTTATTACAGTAAAACCATCGTTGATGACTAATTACTGGTTGTATTTATTACGGAAAAAATAAATTTACTCAAAACTAAAGCACAAAATATCGCTTCAATAAACGTCAGTTAACAAGAAGAAGTATTGTTTCCATTCCGTTATTTTTGACGTACAATGTTTATTCAAAACTGTTTAAACACAGTCTGTGTCAAACTCTTTGAATGTTTCAAATACACCGAGGACCCTGCAATGAACAGAAATTATTGTCCGTGGTGAAACAATAGACCGTGTATGTATTTGATGAGCAATTTACAACAATAACGATAATTACCCATAACTCATACTTATGGAATATTATTAAAACCTTCTTATAGGGTGCCTTAGATCATGTTGTTTATGTGTAAAATCATGCACAGCAATGACTTATCATATCTCTGGATTGAATGGTTTGCTGATCGGAGACGTATTCGTAATGGGGATATACTTTTCAACATTGCGTGCCAAGTTATATGTATTTTTTTACTGTTTTGTTCTGTTCTGTTATATTTATTTGCCGCGGCATGCGTTTGGTAAAAAAGTATTTTTCGCGCTCCATTTCTGTTTCATTTTTTGTCACCATTTTCTGCTATGTAAGTTAGTAAGTTAATATATATACTCAAATGATCTCGTGATTTCCTTAGTTTAAAAATAGCTTACTGTGCAGGTGGCTCAGATAGAAAATACAAGTTTGTAGTGACTGATAGGGTGTTATGATTCACTTTTTATTAACAATTAGAACAGAAATATACATATATTTTCAGACAGCTACAATTCCTTTGGTTGTTTGATAGAGAAAAATTATCTGAGAAACTTAACCGCCAAACAACAACATGCTCTTGTTAAAAAGGGTGCTTCTGGTAAAGTTTAATAACTCAATTATTTACCGCGCGTGTTCATAATCTTTTTACTGTTATGATTCTGCAGAGTTTCATTTTCCTTCTGCATTAGGAAGCTAAGTAGTTTCTTCAAAATAAGATTTGATGAAATCTTAGTTTCACATGTACATCGCACCAAGACCATTATTGTCACATTGGCGACGTTAAGCAATTATTGGCGGAGGAAAAAACCCTCCTAGAACAAATGTCTCGGTAGAACCAATGGCGCAAAACACGTCAGCTGTACCCCATACCCCACCTCCACCCCATCCCTTCTCGCCAAGACCGGAACACACGAAACCAGCAACATTATAAAAATAATTTCAAAACGCAAACACTTACTCAAAAATAAGAACAAAAATACGCCATGGGAACTACTTTATGCTTGCTTTACCTGTCGAGTACAAATTTATCCCCTTATTCCTGCAGGTCTCTAATTTATTGCAATTAGTTTGCGCTTTGTATCTCATCGGTTATGTTCACAGAAAGACACCTCTTGTATTCGACTGAATATTATTTTTTTCTGTTTAGGTTCACTTTTATTGACTGGAGATTATAAAGACCAGACTCGGTTAGTATTTGGGCATTTTAATTATGAGGATTCGCTACTAAGTGACAAGTTTGATTGACAATGCACGTGTTTCCTTGACATATTATCATATTGTCTATTATTTATTATATGCATGCAACTATCCACATTTTTGTTCGAGCTGTATGCGAATATTCTCAGTGCTACAGATCCGGGTTTCTCCCAATATAATACAATCTCATTTACTTCTGCAAAAGTACATCAAAACTCTTGACCTACTTATCTCGAATTTGTTAGACTTTGGCAAAAAAGTTTAGATCCTGCTACCATTCGATGAGATCTTCATTATTTGCGGCTATGTCGTTTTCTTTCAGTACATAATGTTATGATGTATGCATATGAATGTTAGGTGGTCTGTCAATTCAGAATTTTTAGCATTGGTTAACCAGAAATGGAAAGCCTGCTACGAAACCACAGCATCAGCCGCCAATGTTTCCACGGAATAAGGTTGGATGATGCAGACACCCTCCCCTTAATAGTCCATCATTTGGTGACGAACATCATCTGCCATTTCATGTGAAGGACCTTTGAGGACCTTACAGGGACCCTTCTTCCGCTCGAGTGTCACGAGATTTCGCGCATCGGCCGCTTCACAAGGCCCGTCCGGAGCCGCCAAGCCTCGCTCGTCCTTCGAGCCATTCTTCTCCTGGCAGACGACACAGAATACAACAATACAACGACAGACGAGAATGAACTCAGTTCTGTATAAAGATGTCAGGCGGTGTCTTATAAAAACGACTGTCATGTAATAGAATCCGGATTTATGGCTTCTTAACACGCTCTTACAGGTACGGAGGCTGTCTCACGTGACCGCCCCGTGCGGCAACGAGGCTCGACCCTGGGTTCATCGAATACGGGAAACACAAATATAAAATGTATCTTCAAAAAGATTGTGTTTTTTTATATTTTGTCTGCCTTCGTGCTTAAAATATCGGCCAACTTTGTGATTGAAGTGGTTATTAGTGAAGAAATATTATCAGATGAGCATAGGTCCTCGGCCAGCAAGTTAAACGCTTATAGCTGGCATCACTATTTACATTTTTAGATAGCAAACTTGCATTAACTAATGTAAACACGTAAACATACAATTGAAACAATCTTACAACTCATCAAATATAGGTCGAAATGCAACAACAACGACGACATGCAACATACTACCAACATCGTATACGTATATGTAGCTGCATTCAACTACTCATATTTTTTTTTCTTTTATCGATATAAATACAATGTCTAACTTGCTGTCTGCATGTGAATTTTTACATTCTGTATTTTTTCTGTGCATTGAAATATTGAAAACTTCATTTGTGGCGGAAATTAAAAATATATTTAAATATTTAAGATATATATATATATATATATATATATATATATATATATATATATATATATATATATATATATATATATATATATATATATATATATATATATATATATAGAGAGAGAGAGAGAGAGAGAGAGAGAGAGAGAGAGAGAGAGAGAGATGTATACTTTCGAAATTCAAATTTACTAGTTATCATATTTCATTTGAATAACATGAAGCACAAATTTAGATCCTCCAGGTAGAGCACTGGGATGAAGATGTTTCTTTTCGACTCCATATCGTCTGATGCTTAGGCCAACAGATAACAGACGATCGCCGCTACCAGAGCAAGCAGACGTGAGTTTGAGGCGCAATTAGCCACTAAGGTGTGTCTGCGTGAGCCCGTTCGGGGCCCGGCTATGAAATATGGTAGACCAATTAAATGATATAACAGATATATGCGAAGTCAACATCAAAAACATCCTTCTTCGTCTGGTACAATGGCGCGCTTTGTCTGTAGTCATAAAGATAACACATGTCTTCTTAAAGTCCGCGTCGAATTGAAGAGATTCAAAGCCAAATAGGCAGAAAACGAATTATTTATAACATTAAATTTCAACAAAATGGCTAAATAATGCATTGTCTGAAACCGTGCCTTTACTTACAGTGCGTGGATTATGCCGTTGTAAATATGGCCGAATCACACGTATCTCGATGGTATATAGTAGACGACATTTACCCGCGAACACCTTGTCGGACTGAGCGGCGCCTTCCCGCTTATAAAGTAGATTTTTCGACTGCTATAAATCGAAAAGGTCTAAATCAGGCAATTGTATTTGATGTTAGGACAAAACAAGGACAATAGAGCGTTTTAGCAGGGAGATGAATGAAGGCAGTAATGAGGAACAATCATTTCATTTCAAGCGACTTATTTAATCGGTGTTTACGACAAAAACACACGGAAGCGTCGTGGGGGTCCTATCACTAACTGTATCCCATGCCTTGGTCTGTCTATTGTTGCTAAGGTTAATTGTTCTCGTCTTGCTGGTCAAAGGGGAGCCTATTGATTCATCATTTTATATTAAACATAAATGTTACAGTCTTACCTTCACGGATTCTGCTGTATCTTTAGATGGGTTGGGGTAGGGGTTTTATTACCGTGAGGCATTTGTTAACGCTGGTTTAAAAATGTTGTTTTATTTCAATCATTTTAAAAATAAAAAATATTGTTTTAATTAATGTGTTACATATAATAGTTTACAAAAATAAGCGTTGTAGCTTATACAAGTAATATCCGTCGCTGTTTAATACTTACCTGTAAAAAGCGCCGATCTCGACATCGCACAAAAAACATATCCGATTTCTAATTCAAGCTGAATAAGATATAACTAATGCGCCTGAAATGAATGAATTTAGCATTGCAAATTTGTCAATGTTTAATCTTCTATTTTCAATTGAAATTTCAATTTCGTTTAACGCAATATCATTAGATGAATATCGTGAGAATCGAATCCGTATTAAAATACACCTCTAAACTTTCCAGTTCCCATTTAAATTCTTTGTTTGCTATGCATGAGTGGACCAGATTTAGGCAAATAGTGCAGATCCAGATTAGACCAGTTAAAATAAGATCAGTTTGCTGCTTAGTTTCTATCAATATGTTCAGTAGCATGTGCATGAAGTTGTTAGCAAGTAACTAAAATTACACATGATATATTAATGGATATACATTAGATGTACTTTGAATGCATCGCGTGTGTTTTTACTGCGTCACTACTTGAGCACATCGCGTGTGTTTTTACTGCGTCACCGCTTGCGTGAATAAACTTCGACCTATTGTCTCGAGTTTGTTACTCTGGTGGAGCACGGAAGTTTGTACATGTGGTGGATTGCAGGAATTTCATATTGCGGTGGCAAATATCCTACATTTACACCGAGTGGAGCTATATTTATACTGCATGTGAGAAAAACTATAATATTTGTTACAAAACATCGCTACATAGGTGTTGTAAATTTGTTTTGGTATATACAATTAAGATCGACACAGAAGTTACAAGTTACTCTTGGACTGACAACGCAGATTAGCATACGGCGAGAGAGTGAAAGAGCGAAATGGAAATTAAAGGGAGAAGATTTGATATTTAAAACTTAATTTTTATACCAAAAAATCCAAGTGATTATTTGAAGGGGGATTATACTATTTTATCAATCAACTTTGTTTTGTTAACACAGACTCTAGAATGTAATCTTGCATAACACTGAGCCCCCCAGAATACAACATGATCAATCAGTTCGTAATTGTGTAATATTCTATATACATGTATACTTAATTACACTAACAAAATAGATTGATACACATTACCTAAATCTGCCATTGACATAAACAATTTGTATGTTTAACATTTGATTCCAATCCTAAACTCATAGTCCAGACGGCCATTTGTATTGAATGAACTATAACACCATGACCACAGAGATATCGACGATACACATGTCAGTTCTTAAAGTTAAGTCCCTAAATTATGCATTATTTATGTTTTAAACAATTGTTTATTTCCCTGTTATGACATTCTTGGTTAACCAATAAAAAATGCAACGGCAATGTATTTAGAAACTTTAATTTACATTTTTTATCACGCAAAAAACTGAAATAGCTCCATCCTGAGGTGACATCTGTCAGTATCTGAACACGCCCTATCAGGTATTCAGTATGCGAATAGTGCTCTACTCCAATTTGATCTGACAGAAATAACTTTTGCAACACGTAAACTCTTTTATTTTTGTTTAAGACAAAACAATAATGTATTATATGACAAATCGACAAATAAAGAACGGATATGATGTTTAAAAATACTTCTTCTGAACTGTTTTGCACAAGTGTAAATACCTTAACAAAATTTTCTCATAATTACTCTAGCAAAAATCAGCGTCAGGTCTTTGCATTCAATGAAATACATATATCGCAAACAGGTTGAACAATATGTATGTATATGTATGTTACAGTTGATAAAATGTGCTTTAAAAGCCCAATTTTATTGAAATCAGAACGAATAGTGGAACAGAATACTACGTCGGATCACCAGATTTTACATAAACATGCTGCCATTTAAAATTTTGTTTTGTCTTTAGCGACCTTAACACCTGTAAAAAACTGTGACCAAGTCACTTTACATTGCTACTTTGTTTCTTTGTCTAATAAAAAAAGAGAGAAAAAAGAAGAAGCATAAACTGACACATATTATATTAATCTAGTAACAAAACATAAATTTATGTTAATAATATTAATCTTAACTTTACTCGTTTGCTGTTAAGCAGGAATGGAATCGGGGATGGGGGCTGCCCCCCCCCCCCCCCCACACACACATACACATACGCCAACACACACAACCAGGTACAAGAGTAAAGTTGTGAAAGCACATACATGTACGCTTAAAAAGTACTTTTTAAGTAAATTTGGTCTTATAACTGCTTAGGTCGAAGTTAGGGTCCCTTACTGTGTGGAAATGTTTAGTATTTACTCCCCCTCCCAACCACCAAAATTTCTGGATCCGCCTCTGCTGTTAAGCGATATTAATGGAAGTTACAGTGCATAAATATTATAGAAATGATAAACAATGGGATTGTTTGACATTTGTCCCAGCTGCCATTACCGTGGTGTGCCATACCAACCACGTCCCTATTTAATATGTATTTGCGCGCGTGTGCGTGTGTTTACGTGCATGTAGGTGTATGCATATTTGTTATCGTATTTTAATTGTTTCCTCATATTCTCCACTTACTTTCTTTCTGCAGTTATATTTCCTTGTTCATTAAATAAATGCAGATCAATACATTATATGAATTATTAACACAAACGAAAGGGAGTAGAGTACGGTCCGGTTTTGATCCTGCAAATGCCCATCGAACCGGCAATGCCATTCGTACAATTAAATTACTAAAATCGGAACTTGACAGACATAACTTTTATTTCCACCGGTGTAGATACTCAAGACACCTAAAATTCACGCATTGTCTTAAACACGGGTGGTATGCGCAAATGCTAACGGATATTCTTTTATATTTTAAGGTATAAGTTTGTGTTTTTATACAAAAAAATAATTTATATCCTACGCTGATGCATCCATTGCTGACATCACTATGGAGTGCCACGCGACCCGTGTCGCAGTAAATGTCGTGACTACAAAAGACGGGCGCCGGGCATTCTGGTCAAGGTTAAAACTGGACTTTTATTGGCCACTTTACACACAATATGACATGTACAAGGGTTGCCTCTTTCTTTGAAAAGAACATGTCCTGGTAGTGGAAAAAAGGCAAAAGTACTTTTAGAGAGTATCTCTTAAATTATTGGGATGGTGGCTGAAATACTATGACTAACTGACGTAGATTTTCATTTACGATGATAAACCGCGCAAGAAATATCTGACCATTCACTCTGGCTTTCTGCGCAAGCAAAAATGATATTTGAATTAATCATACTTATAAAATCCACTTCAGCAATAAGATGGCATTTACAGAAATAACTTAAGTCTTACAATGTATCTGCTTCCGTGGACTCGACAAAAGTGAAACACGAATCAGTTATAAATTGGCCAACCACTTGCGTCAGGTACCGACCAACAGGGAAAGAAATTACCAGAATTAGTCGGCTTTCCTGCCAGAAGCGTGCAAGAAGCCAAAACATTCACAAGTAAGAATGAAGATCGCTTACCTATGTGTCAAACACAGGCCGCTAATTGGTAACCCTAATTAGACTATTGGATAGATAGTCAGCGTTAATTAGCGGTCCGATTCTGGGGCATTTAATTACCGGCCAATTAATTAGGTACAATTACATAGTAGTGTGATGTTTGTACGATGATGATGATGATGATAAATATGTATGTAGTCACATTAAGGAGCATAAAGTCTTGTTTTCTAATAAAAAAAAATCATATCAATAGTATTCAATACATATTATGCCGATGTATTTAAAGATACATTCCGTTATCTTCTTATCAATACAATGTATATTCTTATACCTGTAAAATAAAAGATATCCATACACAAAAGAGCAGCAACATTTTTGCAAAGCACAGAAAAACACACAAATAAAAAAACCTAAATTTGACACATGTTATGTGGAAGTATTAGTTGTGTACTTGTTACCTTTGCCAAGTAAGGTCAAAAGAACACTAATTGGTATTCAATAAAAGTTGATGTTCCTAATTGGATTAACGGGGAAGGATTAATCAATTAGTGCCGGAAGAATCCAATGAATGGGAATACCTGAGGGAAAAGAGCGATAATGAGCGTACGCGTAAAGATAGCCTCTTCACACCAACGCGTGCGTGCACACTCCAATAGGTGCTAAAAGAGTCAATCAACAGCTTTCTGACAAACACGTGGCGAAAACAATTGTGTTTCTTCTCGACATCCCAGCTTTGTTTTTGAAGAAAAGCAACGTACAAAAATAATTCTTAGGGTGCTAGTGTTACATTTCGAGGAATGTCATCGTCCGAGACGGAACCTTAAATATCGTGGGTGACGAGAGTTCCAGCGAGAACAACAGCTGCCGCTAACGCGCAGGATCCCGGGTACCTGGGTGTTCAGGAATCGATGACTGAAGCCTGTTGACTTAGTTCAAGAGGGTCTCGGACCGGTTTTTATCTTGTTTATTAATGTCATAGTTGCGTGATAAAATCAATCCGCATGGTACTTTTGCTGTAAACGTGGGATGGACTCCGAGATTCTATTTGACAATTAATCTGGTGTTAAAGTAGTACCATCCGTATTTAGACGCTTGTTTCGTCTGCTTGTTGACACTTGGCGGGCCTTGCTGATCGTCAGACCTATCGATGTGAGGAAATTGCGTGGAGTGGGAGAGCCTCTCGACCCGTCAGTCAGTCCACTTCAGCATTTGATACAGTAACCGCACCACTGTCGGCTTTAACTTCGCTCGCTATTACTACTCGGTTCGGATAGTTTGGAGGTAGTGTGGAATATTTAAAATAATATTGCATACTCCCGCATGGATGTGCTGATTGTTTAACGCATGGATATTCTATGTGGTACAGTTTAATTCTGCTTCTAAAGAGTGGAAAATGTGTTTGCTGTTTGACTTATTTATTGTGCTAACCCTGTGCATAAAAATCGAAAGAGAGAAATTCTACATTTAATTGAAAATATTCGTGCATAGTACAAATTAAACAACAACAAGAGCAAGTAACGTGCTGGATTTATTTATATATTTCATGTTGGATCTTAAAATATTGAAAGAAACAACCTAAGCAAACAAGCTTCGTGTTTTTATCAGCACGTGAAAAAGGCGGAAAATAATTGCACGTGCATCTAATTGACTGGAAAGTTTAACAACATTTCGGATGGACCAGAGATCGGACGAAGATGAAAGCTGCGACTAGTCGGCGGATATTCGGTGGATTCTATACGGCTATCAATGGTCTCTATTGGATCAAGGTGAGTGTGAACCACTTGAAGAAGTGAAAGAATTACCCTCTCCATAATAAATCAAGCTAACACCTTTCACTCGCTGATAATCACAAGTGCCATATTTTTGTTCCTTAAGCAATATTGGAGGCTAACCTGGATTTGTGTTTAAACTGTGGTATGTCGCCCCTTCATAATCATTATGGGAAAATAATAATAAAGGATTAATGGAATCTCGAATGAACCAGGCAAAAAATTTATATCAACGTCTCCATTGAAGCACGTAGTTTCAAAGTGTTATCCTGTACTGATTGTATGGTTTTGGCCTGTTTAAACAAGGCTGGGAATTTAATTTTAAATGTCAATTTTATTGTACCTTTACCAAGCTGTCATCGGTTATTTCGATCTATGCAAAACACACATTTTGTTTCGTAAATAGAACAGATATGCAGAGATATATCGTAATTTGATTTTAAAGTTAATGCAAACAATAGTTATTACAACACGATAAATACTAACTATTACTACTCAATCATTTTCTCTGCACAATTGTACTTTATAACATCTAATATCAAATTAAAATCACAAACACATAATACTGTAAACAGTAATGATTATACAATGATATTTATATTTAAACAACATTGGGCCCGCTTTTAGAAACAACAAGAAGCAACGCCGGAACAGATTGCTCTTTATGCTTAAAATAGTTAATGGTAAGAAAAATTGTCAAACAACACATGGCCGTGGAAATCGCAATAATTTCATAAAGGGGTTATCGTCGAAATTATTATGGACAGAACAGAAGAGACTTTTATTAAGACATGAACAAGGTACCAGGCATCTTGGTTGTAATACAATTTCAAACATATATTGTGAACTGATCTTGCCGGTATAACAAAATAAATTAAACAAAAGGAAAAATCAACCGAAGAAAAAAGAAGGAAAGAAAAGAAAAGAAAAAAATAACAAAGTATGGACGGGGGATGTACACTTTAGTTGATATGCAGAAGAAATAGTATCACACGATGCCGAGTAATATTTGCCTTATAACGTCGAAATGTTTTTTTATTATGATATTGCCCTGCCAAAAACGTCATCACGCCAACTAGACGGCGTAAGAAGGACCACAATAATTATTTTCTTCGTAATTATAAGGCTCAAATTAGAAATAGCTAATTCGGTCATTTTAAGCAACCAATTTATATTTAGAAATCACATCAGTGAGTTATGCATACATATGCCAAACCCAGTTTCTGCTTATATCACATCAACAACCCTTCTTAAAGTCATTGTCATCTAGAAGATATACTTCAACAATCAAAATGGGCGTGTTTTAACGAATATGTGATAAATGCTACAATGAAAGTGAACCTCGTTCTTTTATTGTAAAATATTCAGCAATATAAGTTTTCTTTGATTGTCATTTCATTCACATGATTATTTCGAATCCAGAATATTCAATGTGCTATGATATAAGTGGCACAAAAACTCTAGTATTTAATTTAACTTCGTTCGGTTGCTACCGAATGATAAGATTAAGAATGTTCTATATGTTCTTTCTGCTTTTTATGCAAAAAGTCATCATGCTCAATGTGTAGAAACACAAGCAACCTTGACATGATGTTCACGAAGAAGGAGAAGAATATACCCAAGTTTGTTATGTATTAATTTCATGCATGAAAACACCACTACACGCCGTAGTATTAATAGTCTCATGTAGTTTGATTGTCTTGTACAGTGTACGTGGTGATATTTATTTAATAACAAATATTTACTCGTTATATAGCAGTGATTTATTTAAATTGAAAATGGCGAGGACAAATTCTTACATGCATTGTCAAATTGGAATGAGATTACGAAATTTTAAAGAAAGTAGAAAACTTATAAAAATATCAATTTTTGAACCGAAATATCAATTAATCAATGTAGTATTTGAGAGATTGTCACACCCCTTTTTTATGATGGTGTCATTTGTGCAAAAGAGTTTTAGGATTTATCACGCGTTATTAGTTTACATTAGAATTCAGATACAATTTAACTTATAAACCTGTTTGATATGTGATGACACCAAGAGTCGGACAAAAGTTTACTGTTTTCATATATTTATAGTAAAGACGATGATTTGATAACCGAGAGTGATTAGTATTTTTAGACTAAAGACAGTTCGTATAGTACAAGTACCTCCACCTTTTCTATTTCAAAAAGGCCACATATCAGCCTATCTTTGTAACAGCATCTCATTATTTTCATTGATACATTGAAGAGATTCTTCAGAGAAAATGCTAATTTATTTGACTAAGCAATTTTTGTTGGTATGCAGTATCTTGTTTTACCACATGCTTATCGTCATCGCTACCATGAGCAGCAGATATGTAACGCTGTGTTGTGACACCAAATGGCTACCTTATACAACGCGCAATAAAATATAACATTGATGGCATTCTGCCTTGGGTACACTTTTATTGTGTCAACAGTCCTTGTTTGTCGATTTTCTTATCCATTATTGTGAAATCTGAGTTATATCGACTTTATACAGGGTATACCCTTATATAATGTAACATAGTATACTGCTATAACTTAGAAGCATAGATCCTGATCTGACAGCTCCCAGCAGACAATGTTCGAACTGCATCTACCAGTACCTGATCAATTTGTTATTGGCCTGATAGGAGTTAAATATACATAGATTACTGGTTTATTTGGTAAAAAAATGCAAAGCTCTTGGAACGATTTGAAAGACGATTACCACATAACATAATAATATCAAAAGGTGATACACAAGATGCACTTTTATCAATTAATATTCAACTAATATTCAATTTATTATTCACATAGGCTGAGGCTACACCCGTACAAATTGTTATGAAGCTACGTTTTATATACGAGTCACGCATCATGAAAAATCATTGTACCGACAAACAATTGTTAAATAAAAAAATGCACTGCACAAAATAGTTCTGAATGATCAATCTGAAACTTAACATAATAAATAACTTTCTATAAGTGTACAACTTTTAATTTTATATTTAACATGCATTAAGTGAACACATTCTAAATGGCAGTGAATCAACGGAAATATCACCCCATTGCAAATGTACTGTGAGTAAATCACCATCTAGCGAAATTTCTTTTGAGCTGAATGACATTTTGTTTGTCGGAAGAAAACTATTCACCAGTGAGCGACGGCCGAGATGCATATCTTAGAGCTGATTTTGCTCGCGATAATTAGGCCGATGTCGCTGATTAACATCTAATGAATAATTAGCGAGGGGTTGTGGTCACCCTCGAACGCTTTACTGTACCCCCAAAACACGCAGGAGCCTTCAATTCCCACAGATACCGCGGCTTAGACTTGTCAATTTACGCTCATTGATCTAGACGCGAAAAACAATTACATGTACATGTACAAAGAGAGGGACCGGTTTCTTGGCAAGGATGAAAGTGATTTTTAGAGCAAATTATTACGAATTAGGAAATTTTTAAAATTATTTTTTAGCAACCGACAATGAATGTATTAATTAAATAATAAGAAAATAGAAAAGAGTATAATACATTTATTTCGATTTATGAAAACGAATTCAGAAGTTCTCTCCCATGTACATTACACATTTATAAAAATATACCGTTTAATTGTTTCTTATTAATACTTATAATTGTTTTTATGATTATGCTGCTCATGTTGCTATTTACGACGACACTGACGATAATGACCACATTTTATTTTATAGTTCGCTGTTTTAAAAAAAGAACACCAAGTGTACTGAACACAACATTCCAGGGCTGTCATCAATCTGGGTTGTTATTGGTGCAGACACCGTGTTCATAGTCTTACACAGTGTCACCTAACACAATCTTTAAAGTGTGCATTTTGTGTGACCAATGATCAGTGGCGCAGATGCTTGAAACCAAATTAAGATTGTTGATTAGATAGTCGTGATAATTGTCGTAAAGGCGATTTCTTGTCTTAATCCCTGTACAACGGACACCTGTAATCACCGGACAGGTTAACCGGATTCTTATCTTAAACGGTTATGTTCAAAATAAGGATAGTATAACACAACACATCAAAATGTAGCTAAGACGTTATCTATGGAAACAAACATAGCTGGTTGGCTTAATAAAACGTTTTATTTCTAAAATCTTTTTATGGCTGTCTTTATGTTTAACGAGATACCGTTTAAGCTATGTAGCAGACAATTGATCAATTAACGTGGATACGTTTGAACTAAGTCCATCCACTTTGTGTCAGACATTTTAAAGCATGCTTTCCACCGAATAACAATGTATGAAAATATGTATCGGTTAACACAATACATAGTTTAAACTTTTATTTTTGTTTCCAATGTTTCAAAAATAAGAATGTCACATTTCTCCGGGTACAGACTAAACACAAATGATCTATCTGGCTAAAGCGATGTTAAGCTTACAGTCCCATCATCGAGGAAAACATTCGGGTTTGGTTATCAAACTTTAATTCAGTATAATATCAATTTCACAGTATTTAAAAGAAACCTATTTTGTGACTGCATTTCACATCACCATTTTGATTTAAACCACGCGACTCACCCAATTATTTTTAAGGCAGGATTTGTATAACAACTTCGCGTTTTGTGCCATATAAGGTATGTACATAGTGTAACACATTAGATTCGGTGTCAACGGGTTGAAAAGTCATGACAAGTGACCCATGGGCCCAGGGGAGAAACATCTCAGAAATACAGCCGGATCAGTTTCAACATTTGGACATATCACGCAAGAAAATTTTATCCGCAAGGAACTACTTTTTGCGGTAATTGACCGTGAAGATGTGGAAAATAATTAAACGATATCACGTTGCGCGCATTGATATGTTTGGTGAATATTGCGTTACCGTAGCACTTATCTCGTGATGTTGTCCAGTGTGAATGAATGAAATAATTAAATGGAGGGAATGTGGAATGGTTAGATGCATGAGACTTCACTATTCACTATCAAAGTTTTATATACAATCTCAATGGTCGAACACCCTTCCTTAAATCTTCTTCACAAAATAGAATATGTTGTATTACGACTTCACAATGATGCATAAAACGAAAGTCAATATTTTGTATAATACTCGATTTATCTGGAATTATAGATGTAATTATTGTGTTAGTTAAGGAGCTAATAAAATATATCTTTAATATAAAAGTTCTCTCTGTCTGGCTGAAAAGGATAAATAGATTTCGTTTGACACAGATAATTAATGTCAATGTTGTAAATATTAGTACTAGCAAAGTCATAATTGCAATATGTTGCACATATTGCTGACATATATCGGCATTGATATGTAACTCACGCCCTATTGTTGTCAATTTCACGTTTTATGGATGCGATAGGACCTAAAGCTTTAATTACCAACGCACTTGCAAAACTGAAATCCATTGGCAACATATTTAACTATTATTATGTTTTATTTTAACAAGGTATAACATACATTTATAATCGGCAATCTAAGCGAATTATTAACACATATCTCACGTGATACGGAACACGTGTTGTCACGGGTTAAAGTAAAAACATTATTGACATTACATAGAAATGCGCAATATTATTAATCATCCAGTGTTGCAAACCTCAAACCTGATACTGAACATCAGATGCATTTCGTCATACCTTTTGTTAGATACACATGTATACGATAATACTTCTAATAAAAAACTACATTCTTATATGCTGTGTTTGAAATAGATGTTTTGATTGAACTCGATCCTTGCAAAAATAGGATCAAATTAATATTAGATACTGTCAACTGCCTAGTCTTACTCAAACTGCACTTTTTTAATCGATACATTATTATGGTCAAGCGTTATTAAAATTTGTTAACAGGTATATATGAAGATACCTTACAAAAATATCGCATCGCATGCTAATACAAATTGTGTGACGATTAATTTAATTCAATAGCGATTCATAGCTCGCGAGTCTGTCGCATGCTTTAAGTTTCACCAAAGAAAACAACGTGGGAAACAACGCGTAAATATTGACGCTGTCTTACAATAGGGAGAAGCAAAAACTTAATTAAGTAAACAGTTGAAAGTCAACGTGTTCTCATACTCTAGCCAGTGTAAAATACTCTGGACCCAGCAGCCGTTGTGCCAACATCGACGAAAGGTCATCTAGGGCAATTGATGAAAGACCCGACCCTCTACAAGTGAATGTCACCGCCTCACAAACTTCCATCATGAATGCTGCGCAATAATACATAGTCTGGCATTATCCGTTATGAATAACGTTCCGGAACTATTTTTTTTTTTATATACGCGGCTTCCTTTTTTTATGTCGGTGAGTAGGGCGTTTCGTCGCGGTAAGACATAGTGGATTGGCGTTTGAATGTGTTTGGACTTACTGTTCGTAGTCCCGAAGAACAGCCCGACAGAACAAAGTCTTGTATTTCCAAACTGCGCTTCAAGTTGTTTTCGGAATGGAGTTGAGAAGCATTCTCGAGATGATTGCCCTATCGTTAACCCCTTCTCAATCAATTCATTACAGAAATATTTAGGAATCAAACAACTTATTAACTAGACAGTCAAGTGTTGCGATTTGACAAAAAGTAAACCGAATAACAATAACTTACCATGCTTTTGGGTCTATTCAAAGGGCAATAATTTGTGGATAAACACCTTGGTTTGTCAACTACGGAAATCATTCAACATTGACACCGGGACATCGGGACCGCAGCATAGTTGTGGTTATATTAGAATGACCCCTTGTTTAAACAAACAGATGTTCGAACCATTTCTCCGGTTACATTTCAAAAAGTTCTGAACGAACGTGATACTTGATAACATTATTCATTCACGATAACTCCTCTCGTTAAGTAAAACAGCAAGTTGAAGAGAAAAGTACTCGAACAGTACTCAGCAGAGATGAAAGATGTCCTGTTTGCATTCTATCTTTTTTATTGTGCTTTGAACAATTATAAGCAAACATTTATTTTCTCAACAGCATGATTCATAGTTTTCGTATCTGCGCATTTTATACCTTGATGTGTGATTACCAAAAAGAACATCATTGTGTTATTTAACTATCTTGAAATGTTAGGAAGTTAGATACAATGCAACGAGAAAAAAGTGTGTTTTTTAAAAAAACAACCTCAATTTGACCAATTGTTCTGCCTGATTTTGATGCAGTTGTAATTTGTACGGCGGAGATGAGAAAATTTATTGTGACAGTCGAAATGGGAATGGTGATATATTTTATTAGTTTTTTTTATCCATAATGCATCACTTAGTATAGCAATTAATGTCAACAAAAATGCATGAACGATACAAATGACATCCTTTCTATACGTTTTGTCATCTTAATTAAACTGTATTATTTTATGAGACTGAAGCTGGTTTACCATTTACTAAACTGTACTCTTACGCGGAACCGCTTTACCCATTATGTCAGCTGTAGTCTTGTCCGCGGCAGACGACTCACAGTGTGAACTCATGTCACTGTGTCAGACATAGTACGCCACGCGGATCAACACAGCCTGACACACGTGCGAACTTCTTTCATACTCCCGGTGCCTCTAGCCGTAAAGATCAAATTCAGCAACTACGAATGTCAGCTAACATCGTCATGTCATTCATGAAAGTTAGTTAATGAATGTTTATATACAATGTTGATATAAAACACGGAATGAAACATTTATTTGCATTGATAAAATGTACATTCTTGTACAAAAATGGTCAAAATAATGTTTCACAAAAACAAGGTAAAACGCGAAAGCAAACTCGTATTGCGTGGTTTTATCGAAAATTTAACGGTTTCGGTATTTATTAAACATCTCTAAAATGGTAATAAAGAGACATGATAGGTTCACGATAGGCTCTGTTGTCAGTCAGATAACAACGTTCAAGTAGATTTCTTTTCCCCCTTATGTTATGCCTAAATGAATATCTCAAAGACTGTTTGTTTAGCATTTGCACTAATATTAAATATTATTTCCACTGTATTTCTGTAATACACTTAGTCATTTTTGTTTGTATATATTTTACAATAACAAAACGTTATATTATTTCATTTCCAGATTGACCAACCGTGACATGTGATGGCGCGGAGTAATATATTCATCGTCTGGTTGATAATGGTCGCAAAGATGGCGACTGCGACGCACGGATTTCTGGGGATGCTAAAGGAAGCTGACGTGTTCGAGGATGATCGTGAGGTATCATCATTCCACAGGAGGGCCACGTCCCGACCAGCGCCGTCCGATAAACTTCCTGTTGTTGGACTCATTGAAAATCCAAGTACCGAGTACGATCCTCCGCCATCTCAGCTGGACCACCGGAAGTTACGACAGAAACTAGGACGGGACTTCGATTCGGAGTTTATGGGCATCGGTAGGCCGGTGATTGCAATTTTACAACCTAACGGAACAATTTCTGTGAAAACTAGAGATGGTCGACCTAAAGGAAAGCGGCCAGATTATATAGAGAATGTCGGGTCACCGATCCGGTACGGGAAGCATTTAAGATTGACGGGATTAGATGTGAATAGACGGACAAAAAGAAAGATAAAACGGTATATCTGGAACTATACCCATTGTCCTGTGTTGTATTCATGGAAGGATCTCGGAATACGATTCTGGCCCCAGTGGATTAAGGAGGGTCGATGTTTTAATGGACGGTCGTGTTCCATACCGCCAGGAATGATGTGCCGGCCAACCGGCTCGGAAACGCGTACTATTTTTCGCTGGCATTGTCCGCGGAACAAAAAAGGGAAACTATTAAAATCAAAATGTAAATGGATACGGATCCAGTACCCGATTATAACGAGTTGCTCGTGTTCTTGCTGAAGGTGAAATATTGAATCACGGAACTCATGTGCAAGAAAACATATTTGCGAGTTACTTATATTTCAGTGGTAACCAGTCACATCAGATTAAATATGGCGGATTTCCGGTGTACGTGAGAATAACGTTCCGTGAAGTTTCACATATTTGGTACTTTGAAGCAGAAAAACCACATGGCCACATAACAGGGTGATTTTGTGGGAGAAAAAATGAATAAAATGATGATGATAGAGATGGAGATAAACCTATGTGTGTGTAAAAAAGTGCATGAATGCATTTAACAGTCATTATTGTACAAAAATAATAGAAAATTGGCGGACAGATACATTTGTGTAAATGTACATTTAAGCAAATGCTAAAGCATTGTGCTTAGAAAACAAACAAATCACGGACAAACATTAGTGCAAATTGATCTGCTATTGCACATGCGAGTTTATGAACTCCAGGATAGTTGACCACCAGTTTATAGAATGCTTTTACATTTTTGGGCCAGTGATTTCTTATATCTCGTATGTGTATATATTTGGAAAATATGTAGATTATGAATTGAGACGTCTCCGGTTCTGTTGTGTTCTGTGACAGATAAACACTGAGGCTGACCCTGGGGTGGGTCCTGCTGGACCATATGACTCTTAACTAATTCGGAACAATCCTCCTGAATACCTCAATGATATGTATTGTATTGTTACACTGTCTGCGAGAATAGAACAGCTCTGTTCAGTTCCGCCATTGTAATTTTCATTTTCAGATTCCGGGAAAAGCCCCACTGGGAATTCTCTTCTAAATTATACATGTTTTTTACGTCATCAATGAATATACTGTTTAAACGCGTTTGTTTTGTCGCTATTTATTTTTTTAATAGTTGTAGTTATACTGTTGACAAAGTTCTTGATGAAGTCATTCTAAATGCTTGTGATACTGATAATTTATCTGTAACGATGCTTTCGAAAAATTTTTAGAACTGGACTTTGGTGGAAGAGAAGCTATTTTTCCACCGCGCGTAAAAGTATCATATTAAAAAAATATTGTTAAACTTTTAAGAAAACCCCCTAAATGCTTTAATATCAATAAAATATTACATATATTGTTAAGGATATCTGGACATTTTTTTTAAGCAAGAACGACATTAAAGCACAGTTTTAAAATAAATGCTTATGGTTGCCTTTAAATTTCACGAATAACATATTTCTTAGTTTATTAGATTTATTTTTGAAATTGAAAATTATTCATCGAAAACTAACATCTTCTTAAATCCACAAGGTCTATATCTAATTCTAAGTATTGCTTTTAGTCGAAATAACGCCAGTTTCTCTTTGTAATTTATAGACATATTCTGCATTTTTACATCGTTTTTATATATTCAAATTGAAGCAGATAAAAGATGATTCTATTTTGTTTGTTTTGCAGTACCTTACAGTTACCTTCTAACAAGTGACAATAGAAGTTAAATGGTGTATACATTACATGTATAAGACGATTATTTTCTGATTTTTTTTCCGTTCATGTTTTTTCTCAAAACATTTAAATGCGATTTTGTTATTGCAACATTTCTAAAATCAAAACTACGCTAAATCATTTGCCATAATGTAACATGCTCCATGTTTCATTTTGTTATTTAATATGTTGTTTAGTTTCATCATTGTGTTTGTTGTTCCTAATCTGTAATAAAAAGGAAAAGTAGAATGTTTGCCATGTTTTATCATTTTATTACTTTCTCCAGAAAAAATCTCTTTACATAATTTCATCATATTTGCTACTAAATGCCTAAATATAAAATGCATTCTTCAAAGATAGTATCGATCAGTTTGGACCAGAGTGTAACAATCATGTTTTCTTGTTATCTGAAAAGATGGCCTAATATGCTGTTTATTTATGTCCTACATCTATGTGAAGCATACAACTGCGTTCGTCATTACAAA
Source organism: Sinonovacula constricta (assembly GCA_007844125.1). Classification (NCBI taxonomy): domain Eukaryota; kingdom Metazoa; phylum Mollusca; class Bivalvia; order Cardiida; family Solecurtidae; genus Sinonovacula; species Sinonovacula constricta. The sequence goes on from CM017555.1 coordinate 91,457,945, forward strand.
AATGTATTTCTTATCTGAACCACGCTACACAGTTAGCTATTGTTAAACAAAGAAAACCACGTGACCACTTACATTTGTGATGACGTTTTATCATCATTCTATGACGTCGGTATCTTTTTTTTTGACAAGAAATCTTCGTCGTGATTATATATAGATTTTGAAAATATAAAAATTAAGAGCGATTTTTTCCACAATTTGTACAGTCTAACAATTAAGTAAGTGTTCAGAATTGTCTTCATTAAGACCAATACAGGAGATTTTACAAAAAATATGCCTACATCTCCCCAAACAGGGGTAAAATTTTGTTAATTATATCTGAGAAAGGCAAACTGTAGGATACCACCTTTAATGCCAATATTAGGGAAAAGGTTTATTTAATAAATGTCTCAATTATACAAGATAGTTAACACTGGATTTATAATATGGGAAACACGGTTTCACTTAAAATCCGGAATTTATATGTTGACCTGTGAAAATCAGTTGATCATTTTAAATTTCAAACTATTTTCGGTGATTTATTGATTATTATTTAACAAACTATGATTAAAATGAAAACGAAAACCGGTTTTGTTTATCAAGAATTTATAAAGCTAAGGCATATAGTGTAGATCCGGATCAGGCAGGTCCCGCTGGCTAAGAGTTAAGCCTAAAGTATGGAGTAAAATATTTTAATGAATTACAACAACTATAACAAGAAACTAAATAAAAATGATGTGAATATTAATAATAACACTGATTATAAACATATTTTTTGTTTATTTGTTCAATCTATGTAAAATAGGGCTTAGATATCAAATATTGCACATACTATATATATGCATTACGAATAAACAAACAAAACTATTGTGGGTTTTCACTGGCATTGTTTTAAATGATTAGGATTTAATTTAACCACATCGGCATTTTATGAAACTACAATGTGCAGGGGCGTTGCTTAACATGATATGTGAACCGCTTGTGGGGTCCAGGGCATGCACCAACAGAACATTTTATGTTTCTAGATCGTACCTGGTGTCTTCTGGGGAGGTTTCGGTATCAAGATATAACAAGTTTAAGTAAAATGTTATTTCTGATGAAGAAACTTCTCAAACACAAATGTCTATTTTCTGGTTAGGTGTAATTTTACCCAAGGTATTTATTTGTACAGGAAATAAAGAACTTGTTTAATGACTACTTACTTCTATCGCCATTTCTGCAAGATAAATGTCATGATTTAAACAGATACTACCAAGGTGTGAGGACTGAATTATCTGAGAAGTTCTAACTTAAAAATATAAGAGTACAAGACTTGTCCCGTACCAAATAACGGAGCAACAAAACAGTTCCTAAATCGACTTAGCAGGTTACATAATTTCTTCATGATGTACATAGGAATACTTAATAATCGCAACAATTATATATCATAACCGTACTAGGGTAAGATCTTTATTGCAAAATAATTCCTTTATATGTTTTCATTTTTGGGAGACCATTTGTACCCAAAGGTGTATTTTGCAGGCAGGCAAAGACGTTCACTGCAAGCAGCTACACTCCTGATTTGCTTCCTAGTAAAGATGGGTTTCATCCCAATCGGAACGTTGGTTAATATGCTTCATCTTATGAAAATTTTAAAAATCGTAGCAAAATAAAAGGTTTATATCCTAAGTAAAAAAGAGTGAAATAACTAAATATTTTTTTAGAAAAAACAACAAAAAACAACACGAAACATAATGAGTAAATAATGCCAGAGCCACCGAATTTAATCAGTCTGATACAATACTATTGATTTCCAGTTTATAAAAAATCACCCATCTTTATACATAATAATAAGCGTAGTCTTAATATATTCAGTTACTTTCTCTTTTTATTTCTTCATTGCCATACTTGTCAACGTCTTGTCTAGTTTTTCAACTCAATCTTCATCCCGACAATGTTTCGTCCCTTGCCTGCTCGGACCAACAATGGTTCTATTCTTCCGAACTCATGACGTGTCAGCAGCATATGACCTTTAAACTTCAGCCCTTATCATCCTGTGATTGATTGATTGATAAGACGCGGATGACTCAACCTTATTGAGTCTTCAATCCCGCCATGACTCACTGATATGTCTTGTATATCAAACAATAGATCTAAACCAGAACGTCTTATTGTTCCGGCACACGCGGAGAGACACACCCTTCATCGAACCTTCTGGAAAGAAAAAAAGTTCACTAATAACAACAAGTTCCTTACAGGAACTTGGAACACTTCGAATAGTGCCTTAAATGTGGTATCCAGCAATTTACCTGTATCACATGTAACAACAGCTGATCACTGTTTTAGAATTTGTTCATAATTTCAACTGAAATACATACTTAAGTCTAAGCAAAGACTTTTTTTGAACACTTCATCAATTGTAAGACCGTACAACTCGTTAAAGTCACTAAATATTTCATTCATATCTATAAATAAGTACGACTGGGATGACTGCATAAAGGGGATTAGTCTGCTGATGATATAACGTGATCCCATAAGTAGGTTGTCGCATGGTATTTGTAGATTAAAAATAGCTTACTGTGCAGCGTGGCTCAGATAGGAAATGCAAAGGGTGTTATGTTTTACTTTTCACATGCATATAGTACATTACTATAGTGCATTACGTTAGTACATTACTATAGTGCATTACGTTAGTGCATTACGTTAGTACATTACTATAGTGCATTACGTTAGTACATTACTACAGTACATTACTATAGTGCATTACGTTAGTACATTACTATAGTGCATTACGTTAGTGCATTACTATAGTACATTACTATAGTGCATTATTATGGTGCATTACTATATGACATTGTTAACCTCCTAAAAGATCTATTGAAACAAATTGCATATGACATACATTTTTATCATGAAATACTTGCAAGGCAATTAAGACATGTCCACTTAAACAGTGTTCATATTTGTATCGTTTAATAGAATGTTAATTTGAGCATTCGGTTTTTCTTATTAAAATATGTCTAATTTATGACTATTTTTGTATCTTAATATTAATGTCATCTTAAGCTGCTCTGGTAACTGATCTTTTGGGACTGAGTTTACGAAGGAAACAGAATGTACACCAATATACCGGAGTGAATATCATTTAAAAGTTTGTCAAGGTCTATTTAATGTCATTTATTTAAATACAGCTGGCATATGTGGGCCAGCATGCTATCTGATTTAAACGAGTTCCTGCAATATTTTACAACACATTTAACACAGTACAAAACACTTTTTTTTGTCAAACAGATATAAAATTTTCTGCTTCAGACTTATATAGTATTGTTATATTTTGTGCAAATTAAAAAGAAATACACGTCTCGAAAGATTGCCTCCAGAAACAACAATTGGTATAATTAGAGTAATATCTGTGTTAGTCAATAGTTTACGTAAGGCTTCTGTTCAGGGGAACAAACCTGTCAAACATTGCACAAATATTTGTTGCCTAGTTAACCCCCCTGATTTGAAAAAAAATAAAAACAAAACAAAACAACAACACACAACAACAAAAAAAGCGTAGGTAAATCCGCTTTCATTGATTTCAATAATAATAAAAAAGGAATATTTTCCGCGGGGGGGCGGTCTAGTAGCGGATGGCGAATAACAAGGCACAAGTGGTGAAAGGAGGGAACTAGAAAAGAATATGGATGGTAAGAAGGAAAATAATAAGACAGAACAAGGATTATGATGGAAACAATTATGAAAATAATGGAAAGAAGGAGAGAAGAAGGGAAAGGTAGAAGGAATGAGGAAAAGGAGAAGAGTGTGAAGGGGGAATAAAGAGGTGAAGGAGGTCGGAAAGAGAAGAGGAAAAGAAAGAGAAGAAGACTTAACGTATTTATGCATTGCTAGATTGTTCGAATGCTGGAATGAAGACATTCTATGGTAACTAGTAAGCCTGACGTAAACAAAACGACGATGCTATGTGCCCTGACATATATCAACAAATGTGGTTTAAGCGCAATGATATCAGTATATGTACTACTTTCTGTGCAACAGATTAGGATACGGTGGTAAGTAACATTTTTAATTTTCAAACAAAATGTTTTTTGACCCTCAATAATATGGTCTTTTTTAATGCACTTACTTTGGCCATTTTTAAAATGTTTTCACTTGTGTCTGGGACTCAATTAGACACATGTTTTCAGAATCTTGTGAACCACTTATATTTGTTTATTGATTTTTATTCATTGCTTTGTTTATCATCCTCATGTCAGATTCTTTCGGAATTTTCGGATTTTTTTTTGAAATGTAACAATGCGACACTAAACTCCGTTCTATGTTTATTTTCCTTTCCCTACTTAAAGAATTACACCGTTTCCTTTTTCCAGAAGCGGAAAGGATATCTAGGCACACAAAGCGCCTTATATCGGGATATTTCTTTCATCACCGTTTGTTTAAGCTGATGTGATGCTTATTAAAATATAATAAAAGTCGTATGACCTCGTCTTGATTTTGCCTCAAATAACACCAGATTTGGGTCAAAGGAGACAACATTGCCTCTGTAAAATTACATCCAGAATTTAACAGTGCAATATCTTGCTTATAATTCTTTAGTTACTTAAGTTATTAGCATACACACAAAGTGCTGCTGATTTAGTGTCAGAAAACATATAATCTTTCAAGCATTTTAATAAACAAACAACAACAACAACAACAAAACAAAATCAAGAAGATTACACCAACAAAAACACAAAACAAAACAACAAAATAACTTAATATTTTACACTAACACCTCATTTTTGAAATGTATTTCTTGTTCTCCATTATATCACTAGAGCCGCATCACCGTATTTTAGGCTGTTGTATTCTACTATTAAAGGTGACATCCTACAGCATGGATGCATTTTAGTTGTCTGACGCGATCCCGCGAAATGATGTTTATTTATGTCCTACATATATGTAAAAAGTGAGAAATAACATCCGACCCGACACTATAGACGCGTTTTCCTATCTCAGCGACGTTGCACAGTTAGCAAGTAAACCGCTTACTTTTAAGAAAACGTTATCTATATACTAGCAGAAATCATCATCGCAATTATTTATAAAATGGAAACAATGAACATATCGAGCAATTTATTCCACTTAGACAAAAATATGAAGGTATACAGACATTAAAGGTTGTATCAACAGTTTATCAATATCAACGGATGTATCTGACAGTATTTCCCCACTGTTTCTGAAAATGAATGCATAATTTCTGAATAAACTCATACTTTAGTGTAAGTAAAGACGATTTGGACATTACCTAAATTGTAAGACTCTACAAATTTCGAAAAAAAATCACAAACTGTTCATTCGGTTAAAAATCTAAAAATAAGCTCGATAAATGTAGACTTTGACGTCATCG